>CM070621.1:54326563-54798275 GCA_036346255.1 Ampelocalamus luodianensis
AGTCGAGGCGATCCGTGGCGCACCTTCTGGCCCTTTCGAAGTGCATGGCGCCTTCTGCGAGCCGTAGCTTCTTCTCCGCCTCCGGCCGTCGTGAGCCCATCTCCGCGACCATTGGGCTCGCGTCATCGGCATCAAGTTCGTGGGCGCGGTGCACCCGCGCGTGCCATCCCGAGCTCGAGCCTCGACCATTCTCGGATCCCCACCCCTGCGCGTCGCGGCGCGTGGGAACTCCGTCGAGCGCCATGGCGGCATCAAGGTCTAACCACGCCGTTAAGTGCTAACCATCTTTTGAGTCTCGTATCAGCGATTTGTGGGCCCTCTTTGGTTAATCGCGTTTAGAAATCCTTTAATCCAGCCCGTTATTTGTTCTCTCGAGTCAACGCCATGTGGGTCCATGTTGTCGATTAGGTTTGTGTAGTTACGGTTATGCGTTTTCTCTTGGGAAGCGTATTTCTCTGAGAGTGTTTTGGTTTGCACTTTAGTGAGCCAAGACGTATTCTTTGAATACGCCGACGTCACTTTAGGCGGGTCTTGTTGTCTGGTCAAGCGTTGCGCCCGCATTGTCGATGGTCGGGCTTCTTGGTGGCGGTAGAAAAAGTATTCATTGCTTTAGTATTTCTGGTTTATGTTTTCTGTTGAGCTGTTAATTCAATTAAACTTGTAAAATGCATAACTAATTCAATTTTTATCCAAATTGCTTGAAACCAGGCGTTAATTTTCATTTAATTGTACTATTTACTGAAATGAGTTTCAACCTTGTATCTGAAGCAAAAATCTGTTAATTAATTTAATGTTGTAGATTGTAATCTCCAAATTAGAAAATGCATATCTCTTCCAATAATTGTCCAAATTCAATGAACCCAACTCTGTAAAATTTCATTTTCAGTATACTAACTATTAGGATAGGTTTTACACCCTGTTTCTGTTCATGAAAATTTGTTAAGTAATTAACTAGTGTTTTGATGTGTTTTTAGCTTAGAAAATTCATGGAACATTATTAATAACTTAAAATGAATTGTTCTCTGTTTCTAAAATTTTGTTATATCATGCTTAGCTCTTGTGTGAGTTTTGGCATGTTTGATGTTGTTGTATGTTTGAGTTTTGTCGGTGTTATTCGTTCTTATTTGTTTGTTATGTTCGATCGTTAGAAGCGATATTTGCGGCAACCACGAGGACGATCCTCGCAACATATTGAGCAACGTGCAGCCAGGCAAGCGATTTGATCATGATAATCGATGCTTTAAATTCTAATATTTTGTTTGTTTGTATGTATGCATTGCTTAATTTGTGTTAAAATGGATTAGTTAAATCGTGTTGCATATCCTGTAGACAAATATTGATCTCTACTACCGAGCCTAGGATATTTGCTGTGATTAGAGATCGCTGGATGATTTCTTGTCACTTAGTAGATACGATTTCAAATTTGCTTAGACATGCTTAGTATCAGTAGAAGCTGAGCGGTTATCGACTTTAGTCGGTAACCTTGATCACACAAAATTTACTACAACTTTATGTTTCACATTTTGCTATGCTTACTTGCAAAACTAAAACCAAAAACAAAATGATTTAGACAGGGCACAATGGTAAGATTGGTGTGATCATTTGGGTGTGATTTGGAAAGGTGCCCGGTCAATTAAGGACCGAACATCTTGTGAGTTTACATTATCCAGCATTTCGCGTGCTAACCACACTAGAGGGTATGGGACCTCTCTTGACCTAGTACTTTGGCGTGTATTGGTCCCGGTCGCAGGAGGTCGTAGGAGGGACGGAGGTGGGAGCATGGTAGTTGTCCGAAAAGCTTTATCTGAGTGGGTAGTTGTCTTTCGGCTTTACCATGTAAGCGTATGGGTTTCTATCCATACGAGCGGCTCGAGGTTGATACACAATATTGGAAGCAGTCTCGTAGGACTTAGGTGTGCGGCATACCTTCGGAAGTGTGCTTTGGCTTAAAGCAAGATGCGAGGTGTGGAGTGCAGTGGTACACCCCTGCAGGTTAAAACTATTCGAATAGCCTCGTCCTAGGTGATGGACACGCTTGGGTAAGCTTATCGAGAGTTAGACTACAACCTTTTAAAAGTAAAACTTGCGGGTGGTGCGAATGGGATTAGTGCTATGTTGTGGTGACTATTGGGATAGTCACTTCTAGGTGGTTACTTGTATCTATCTTTATCTCATGATTATTTCAACGGTAAAAATGAATTGCAACCTTGCCTTTAAATCGTATTACATTATTGCAAATAAAGTTGGCTTTATGCAAATGAAACATATGACCTCCACCAAATAAGCTTTGCATGTAGTCTATGAACAGTGCATTAGTTCACACGTCGATCTTGCGGGTACAAAGACAATCTTTGTACTCAGTGCTTTGCTTAATGTTTTTGTTGCAGAGGAAGAAGGTGAGCCTCGGGGCCTCACTTCGTGGTGTCTTAATAAACCGTGGGTGACGACTAGTCTTGGCGGTCGGTCGGATGCCTTGTGGGTTGAAGGCACAATCGATTGGCTTTGTTTATAGCCATCTTATGGCACTTTTGCTTCATTTATCGTTCTTGTCTATTTGTGTATCTTGTGGCACTGTCGGCCTATATGTCCGTAATATTGTTACTATTTGTTTATCTTCCGTTTGTAGTGTAATGTTTGGACTCTATGTTTTGAATGGAGTTGATGTCTAATTTTGTAACGAGGTGCGTATCTTGCTTTCAGGAAGTATACATATCTCGAGGATCGATTTATTTGATTTGTGATGCTAGGACCGGTGGTTGGTTAAGCATTACAAGCCAAATAAGCTGGGAGTCCTCACAGTTGGTATCGAGCCATTCGACCGTAGTAACCCAAGCATAGCCGTCCTTAGGATATTTTGAAAGTCTTATTTTTAAATTATAAAAGGTTTATGAAAACCTAGGCGATTCTCGATTTTATTCCTTACCTATCTTAGCTTTCTACTCTCATCTTACTCTAATTTAAGTTTTGAAACTTGGTTTCTCTCTTTCCTATCAAAAGATAGTTAATACTGGTAGAATCGAGTCTTTGGGAGAACCATAGAGAATTAGTTTAATTAAAAATTTGTGGGGGCATAAGGGTAAGATATGTATGAGTTTGCTAAGTGTCCGATCTTTGTCAGGTTGGTTTTTGTAACTTAAAAGTCTTGTGCTTGTTTTGTCTTTGTTAGTAAGTTAATTGCGTGGGTATTGACTTCGTGTTTCCGGCTATTGTTAACTTGTCTTAGTGAAACAGGATGGCCGGGAGAACGCACATAGTCAGCCGGGCTGGTCATGATGAGGAGCTTCTCCTCCTCAGACCATGGTGAGGTTCTCGCGGATCGAGCGAACCGCATGGATCGAGCCAGCGCATCTTGGAGGTTATTGCTAGAATACCTCCACTCCTGCCGGTGGTGGCGGCCACCGGACTCGCGGGGACTTGCGAGTTCCTCCGTACACGGCCGCCGATTTTCTCCGCTCGAGGACCCTCTCGATGCGGATGATTGGTCGCGCATGGTTGAGCGGAAGCTCAACATAGCTCGATGCGAGCGCCGACAAGGCACTCTTCGCGTCCCACCGGCTTGAGGGCGCGGCACTCTCATGGTGGGAGAACTATCTCGCCATGCAGCCCGCGAGCCATGTGGTCGCGTGGGAGGAGTTCGATCACTTTTAGTCGGGCCCACATCCCGGATGGCTGATGAAGTGAAGAAAAAGAGTTCCTCGCGCTCAAGCAAGGGCGCAAATGCGTGACGGAGCACATGCGAGTTCAATCATCGGCTCGTTATGCTCGGGAGGTGGCCTCGGATGAGGCTAGCGGAGAAGTTTATGGATGGCTTGTCAGGAGCTGCGGTACAAGCTATCCATTGTGGACTTCTCGGACTTTCAGCCTTGGTAGATAAGGCCATTGTTGCTGAGCATAAAGCTAAGGCGCTGGGTGAGTCCATGGCGCAAATGGGGCGCATCGATGCGCTCACACCACCTCGTTCGTCCTCGGTGGGCGGCACCGATGGCCCGTTCTTTTGCTCCACCGGCGCCGAGACCATCTGCACCAGCCTCGCCCACCGCAGGCGTGTTTCAGCCACGCGTGCGCTGCGATCCGGCAGCAGAGCGGTCTCCGCAATCCGGCGGCCGAGGTGATTTGTTTCGCCGCCACAACAAGGGCCATTATGCGAATGCACGCCTCGAGTGTTGCAGCAGCCCCGTCCCTAATGGAGGGCGCGAGCGAGGAGCGGTCACCGCGACGAAGATTATTCGAAGACCGAGTGCGGCGCGGTCGAGTGAACCACCTTTCACCGAGGAGGCTCGGGAGGCGCGGATGTCGTGATTGGTACACTTCTTGTCAATTCGTCCCGCTGCAGGTATTATTTGATTCGAGCATCGCATTCTTTTATTTCAAGATCATTTGCTGCTGCTAGTGGTCTTCACCGTGTTCCTTTGGAAGTTCCTTTGCTCATCCGCTCCGGGGTGGAAATGAGAGCCGATTCTGATGTCGGGATGTTCTATCATAGTTGAAGGAGTGGGATTTTTGGCAAATCTCATTCCTTTCGATTCAGCGAGTCCGGATGTGATTCTTGGCATGGATTGGTTGTCCCAACACTTGGGGCAAATCGATTGTGCCGGAAGATTGTCTATCTTACCAGCCTTCGGGTGAGCAAGTCGGGTTTCGCCACGCCCAGGGCCCGTGTCTATGTGCATTAGAAGCAAAGCCACCTTGCAAATTCAAGATGTTCCCATAGTATCCGACTTTGTGGATGTCTTTCTGAAGATTTGCAGGATGCCTCGGTTCGAGATCCGAGTTTGCCATCGAAGTTCTTGCCCGTGCACCGCTCCGATTTGAAGGCGCCGTATCGGATGCCTCCCAATGAGCTAGAAGAATTGAAGAAGCGGCTTGGTGAGCTCCAAGCAAAGGGTTTCATCCGTCCCAGCTCATCTCCTTGGGGTTGTCAGGTGATCTTTGTGAAGAAGAAGGACAAGACTTTGCGCATGTGTGTTGACTACCGTCCTCTCAATGAAGTAGCGGTGAAGAACAAATATCCTCTCGCCCGCATTGATGATCTTTTGACCAGCTTATCCGGAGCTCGTGTGTTCTCAAGATTGATCTCGAGATCGGGCTATCATCAAGTCGGATCGTGTGAGGATATTCGAAGACGGCTTTCACTACTCGTTATGGCTGCATGCGAGTACACCGTCATGTCTTCGGATTAACCAATGCTCCAGCTTTGTTCATGAACTTGATGAATTCAGATTCATGGAGTTTTGGACAAATTTGTGGTGGTCTTCATTGATGATATTCTTATTTATTCCAAGATGAAGCGAGCATCTTTGAGCATCCAAGATTGTTTTGGGCAAGTTGCGGGAGCATCACCGTATGCAAAGTTCAAGAAATGTGAGTTCGTTGAAGGAAGTGGCATTCTTGGGCCATGTTCTTTCAGTGGAGGCATAGTGTGGATCCCACAAAGTCGGCGATGTTCTATCTTGGGGCCACCAAGTCGATCACCGATGTGCGGAGTTTTCTTGGTTTAGCGGGCTACTATCGCGCTTATCGAGAACTTCTCCAAGATCGCAGCCGATGACTGAATTGCTCAAGAAGGACAAGAAGTTTGTATGGTCCTCTCGCTTGTGATGAGAGCTTTCGAGCTCAAACAGCGATTGACTTGACTCCAGTCCTTACTCTTCCCGATATCCACAAGAGCTTGATATTTATTGCGATGCCTCTCGTCGGGGACTCGGATGTGTTCTTATGCGGGAAGGCAAGGCGTTGCCTATGCATCTAGGCAGCTAAGGCCTCATGAGCTCAATTATCCCACCCATGATTTAGAGCTTGCTGCGAGAGTTCATGCACTCAAGATTTGGCGGCATTATTTGATCGGAAACCGTGTGAGGTGTATTCCGATCACAAGAGTTTGAAATACTTATTCACTCAGCGGATCGAACCTCGAGCAGGAGATGGCTAGAATTGATCAAAGATTATGATATGGGTATTCGTGATCATCCCGCAAGGCCAATGTGGTTCTTGATGCACTTAGCCGAAAGGTGTATTGCAATACTTTGATGATCGGGAGCGACAACCTGCACTTCTTGCGCAATTCAGCATCTCAACTTGGTTTGGTTGAGCACGGTTCCCTTCGCCACGATTGTGCAACCGACTTTGGTGGATCGAGATCAAGTCGACAAAGCAATCGATGATGGTGTGGGTAAAATCAAGCAAAACATCGGAATGGATCACCAAGTGTTTCACGGAGGATGAGCACGGTGTTGTATGGTTTGGGCAGCGTCTCGTGGTCCCAAAGATCCCCGAGTTGCGGATTTGATCCTTCGAAAGCCCATGATTCGCCTTTGTCCATCCATCCCGGGCTACCAAGATGTACCAAGATCTGCGGCAGAAGTTCGGTGGACTCGCATGAAGCGAGATTGCCGGTTCGTTGCGGATCGGCGTATGTTGTCGCGTGAAGGCCGAACATCGGCGTCAGTAGTCTCCTCGACCCTTGCCTATACCAGAGTGGAAGTGGGATTCCGTTGGTATGGACTTCATCACCGGTTTGCCGTGCTTCTTCGAGGAAGGATGCTATCCGGTGGTTATTGATGATTGACGAAAGTAGCACATTTTCGCGGTGTATCGGCCCTCGGCGTCGATAAATTGGCGAACTCTACATATCCCGCATTGTGAGTTTGCATGGTGTGCCACGGACGATGGTGTCGGATCGTGGTTCTCTTTTCACTTCCGACTTTGCACAGCCTACAGGAGGCCATGGGTACCGTCTTACTTTCAAAGACCGCCTACCATCCTCGAATCCGATGGTCGACAGAGCTGGTCAATCGGTGCTTGAAGATATGCTCGTGCTTGTGTCCTTTCCTATGGAAAGAATTGGGAGAAGTGCCTACCACTTGCGAGTTCTCCTACAACAACGGCTTCGAGCTAGTCTCGGCATGGCACCGTTTGAGGCTTTGTATGGGAGCGATGCGAGAACACCGTTGAACCGGTCGAATCGGTGAAAGGCGGTTCTTTGGCCCAAATTCCATCAATGAGGTGAAAGCCAAGTGCGATTGATTCGTGAGCACTTGCGCGTAGCTCACCCGAGCGAGAAGAGTTATGCGGTCGGCGTCGTCGTGGTGAGTTTCCACCAATGACTTGGTGTATCTCAAAGTCTCACCTCTGAAGGACATCGTCGTTTGATGTCAAGGGCAAACCGGCTCCTCGATATGTCGGGCCGTGTCGCATCATCAAGAGAGTGGGAGCTGTTGCATACAAGTTAGAGTTGCCGCTACACTTGAGGGGTGCATGATGTTTTCCATGTGTCGCAATTGAAGAAGTGCCTTCGTGTTCTGTGGAGGAAGCGCCATTGGAAAATATCGATGTGCAAGAAGATCTGTCTTATCGTGGCGCCCGTTCGTATCCTCGAAGAAGCTGAGCGTAGAACAAGGAACCGTGTGATCAAGTTCCTTAAAGTTCAGTGGTCAAACCACTCAGAGGATGAAGCCACTTGGGAGCGGGAAGACCGCCTTCGAGCGATTACCCATCCTTCTTCTCCCAAAGATCGAATCTCGGTGAGATTCCTGTAAGGGGAGATTTGTAACACCCTAACTTAGGGTTTGTATTTCAAATGTAAAATTTTGAGGAGGAATAAAACTTTGTTGTCTCTTCAAATCATTTGGAAGTTTTCCAAATTTTCCTAGCAATTTCCATTTTCTAGAATTAAATTCTTGTGAATGGAAATTGTTGTCAAGAAGTTCTTGGCTTTCAAACTTGTGATCACCCTCGGAAATTATTTTTCCTATCATATTGATCATCCTATCTACCTCCTGAATTATTTCACAATTTTAGATTTTGTTTGCTATTTCAAATGGCCAAGTCAAACTAGTTGAAAACCTGGTCAAACCCTAGGTCAGCATGCTTGTGAATTTTCTGCAGAACTTTTCAGTGCATAGAAAGTTCTGGAAAATTTATGCAATGTTGTTCTCTGTCTCAAGTAGCTACCATAAAAATTTCTGAAATTTTGGAGCTCAGGAGCTACCTTTAAAAATTCTCCAAACTCTCTCACCTTTTAAAACCTCAAATCGAAAAACACTTGCCTCTCGGCCCGAACTCAACTCGTGCTCGAGTCCGACTGCGTACCACTTGACTCGGTCGCGTCAACTAAACGCACCGCGCGAGTCCAATCGATCGTGACCGTCCGATGCAAATCGAGCGATCCACGTTGCGTCGCAACCGACTGTCCGAATGCATACACCAATCTCGGTAGTCCATTTGGATCCAGCGGTCGGTGCGATCATCGATCAAATCAAGCCACGGTTCGCACCGCTTTGAGTCACCGGGTGGACCCCACTTGTCGCCTTCGTCCTCGTCCTCTCGCGTCTCACCGGGCGCACCGGCGATCACGCATGTGTGCCACGTACCTCGTCGCGCCACCTATTTGCCCTCGTGTCCGTCCGTGGAGCATCGCGAGCTTTATAACCTCACCGCACTCACTCATTCATCGTTTCTTCGCTCTCTCACTTTCTCCGCCCGCTTCTGTTTCGCCGCGAAGAGGACGAAGGTAGCGCCGCCGTGTTAGCGCCGCCTTGATCCGCAACCACGCCGCCGTGATCCACGCTCGACGCCGCCTCCATTTTGCCCAACCCGGTCCTTGGCGTCGGTGGATCACCAGCGATATCGCTGTCTCGCCTCGGTTGCGGCGTCCCGCGAGCTTGCTAGTTCTCTCGTGAGTCTCTAACCTCGCCACTTGGTCCTCGTGATCGCAATCATTCTCTCGAGTCTAACGGTGGGCTCGTTTACGTCTTTCGTGCATCGTGGAGTCGTGTGGGTGTTTCTTCCTCGCGCACGGTGTTCGCCGCCGTGGCAATTCCGGCGCCTCGGACCTTCTTCTTCGACTTTGTCTTGTGCTTATTGCTCCGGAGTCGAGGCGATCCTGGCGCACCTTCTCAAACCGCCGAAGTCTCAGGCGCCTTCTGCGAGCCGTAGCTTTTCTCCGCCTCGGCCGCCGTGAGCCCATCTCCGCGACCATTGGGCTCCGTCATCGGCATCAAGTTCGTGGAGCTGCGGTGCACCCGTCGCGTGCCATCCCGAGCTCGAGCCTCGGCCATTCTCCGATCCCCACTCGCCGCGCGCCGCGCGGGAACTCCGTCGAGCCGCGCATCAAGGTCTAACCACGCCGTTAAGTGCTAACCATCTTTTAGTCAGATCACCGATTTGTGGGCCCTCTTTGGTTAATCGCGTTTAGAAATCCTTTAATCCACCCCGTTATTTGTTCTCTCGAGTCAACGCCATGTGGGTCCATGTTGTCGCTAGGTTTGTGTAGTTACGTTATGCGTTTTCTCATTGGGAAGCGTATTTCTGCGTGAGAGTGTTTTGGTTTGCACTTTAGTGAGCCGAAGACGTATTCTTTGAATACGCCTTCGACGTCACTTTAGGCGGTCTGCGCTTGTCTGGTCGGGCGTTCATGGGCCCATTGTCGATGGTCGGGCTTCTTGTTCAAGCGGTAGAAAAAGTATTCATTGCTTTAGTATTTCGGTTTATGTTTTCGTTGAGTCATTAATTCAATTAAACTTGTAAAATGCATAACTAATTCAATTTTTATCCAAATTGCTTGAAACCAGTGCTGTTAATTTTCATTTTAATTGTACTATTTACTGAAATGAGTTTCAACCTTGTATCTGAAGCAAAAATCTGTTAATTAATTTAATGTTGTAGATTGTAATCTCCAAATTAGAAAATGCATATCTCTTCCAATAATTGTCCAAATTCAATGAACCCAACTCTGTAAAATTTCATTTTCAGTATACTAACTATTAGGATAGGTTTTACACCCTGTTTCTGTTCATGAAAATTTGTTAAGTAATTAACTAGTGTTTTGATGTGTTTTTAGCTTAGAAAATTCATGGAACATTATTAATAACTTAAAATGAATTGTTCTCTGTTTCTAAAATTTTGTTATATCATGCTTAGGCTGCTGTGTGAGTTTTGGCATGTTTTGATGTTGTTGTATGTTTGAGTTTTGTCGGTGTTATTCGTTCTTATTTGCTGTTATGTTCGATCGTTAGGCTTCGATATTTGCGGCAACCCTGAGGACGATCCTCCGCAACATATTGAGCAACAGCAGCCAGGCAAGCAGTTTGATCATGATAATCCCAGTACTTTAAATTCTAATATTTTGTTTCAGCTGTATGTATGCATTGCTTAATTTGTGTTAAAATGGATTAGTTAAATCCGTAGCTGCATATCCTGTAGACAAATATTGATCTCTACTACCTGAGCCTAGGATATTTGCTGTGATTAGAGATCGCTGGATGATTTCTTGTCACTTAGTAGATACGATTTCAGCTGCTTAGACATGCTTAGTATCGGTAGAACTGGGCGGTTATCGACTTTAGTCGGTAACCTTGATCACACAAAATTTACTACAACTTTATGTTTCAGCATTTTGCTATGCTTACTTGCAAAACTAAAACCAAAAACAAAAATGATTTAGACGCGGGCACAATGGTAAGATTGGTGTGATCTCGTTGGTGTGATGGAAAGGTGCCGGGTCAATTAAGGACCGAACATCTTGTGAGTTTACATTATCCAGCATTTCGCGTGCTAACCACACTAGAGGTATGGGACCTCTCTTGACCTAGTACTTTGGCGTGTATTGGTCCCGGTCGCAGGAGGTCGCAGGAGGGACGGAGGTGGGAGCATGGTAGTTGTCCAAAAGCTTTATCACGAGTGGGTAGTTGTCTTTCGGCTTTACCATGTAGCGTATGGGTTTCTATCCATACGAGCGGCTCGGGTTGATACACAATATTGGAAACAGTCTCGTAGGACTTAGTCATGTCGGCATACCTTGGAAGTGTGCTTGGCTTAAAGGCGGTCTGAGGTGTGGGTACAGTGGTACACCCCTGCAGGGTTAAAAACTATTCGAATAGCCTCGTCCTAGGTGATGGACACGCTTGGGTAAGCTTATCGAGAGTTAGACTACAACCTTTTAAAAGTAAAACTTGCAGGGTGGTACGAATCTGGGGATTCGTGCTATGTTGTGGTGACTATTGGGATAGTCACTTCTAGGTGGTTACTTGTATCTATCTTTATCTCAGTTATTTCAACAGTAAAAATGAATTGCAACCTTGCCTTTAAATCAGATTACATTATTGCAAATAAAGTTGGCTTTATGCAAATGAAACATATGACCTCCACCAAATAAGCCTGCATGTAGTCTATGAACAGGTCTGTTAGTTCACACGTCAGTCTTGCGGGTACAAAGACAATCTTTGTACTCAGGTGCTTTGCTTAATGTTTTTGTTGCAGAGGAAGAAGGTGAGCCTCAGGGGCCTCACTACGTGGTGTCTTTGTAAGCCGTGGGCGACGACTAGTCTTGGCGGTCGGTCGGATGCCTTGTGGGTTGAAGGCACACCGATTGGCTTTGTTTATAGCCATCTTATGGCACTTTTGCTTCATTGTCGTTCTTGTCTATTTGTGTATCTTGTGGCACATCGGCCTATATCCGTAATATTGTTACTATTTGTTTATCTTCCGTTTGTAGTGTAATGTTTGGACTCTATGTTTTGAATGGAGTTGATGTCTAATTTTGTAACGAGTGCGTATATCGCTTTCAGGAAGTATACATATCTCGAGGATCGATTTATTTGATTTGTGATGCTAGGACCAGGTGGTTGGTTAAGCATTACAAGCCAAATAAACCGGGTCCTCACGCTCTAATTCGAAGATCCCCGCCGCGGCGCCTCGGTTCTTCTCGTTTCGCGCCGCCAGTAGCTCCTTCGTCCCCGCTGTCGGCACCATCGGCATCACCGCACCCGTGCGAAGCTGCTGCCACCACTCACTTCCTCGGAGGATCGCCGGAACCCCTACTTCGTCGACGACCGTACGCCGCCGCCGCCAAACTCCGTCGCCGACGACCTTCCGATCCGCGCTCGCGCCGTTTTGGTAACGATGTGTTCGCAATTGTCCCTCTTCAATTTGCGCACATCCATTTAGCTCGCGCGGCGTAGAACGCCGGCGAGAACACCCACCGAGCACCACCTCGGGCCTACGTGGCGGCCACGTGTGCGCCATCGTTGAGCCACATCAGCGCCACCTCGGCGCCAAAAGCTGCGTGGCTGCCCACGTGGTGGCCACCTCAGCCACGTCCACCCCTCCCTCAAAGCCGAAAGTCCGTGGACTTGGTTCATGTGAGCCGTGTCTATGACACGTGGGGTCCACACGTCAGAAAAATAAAATTAAAATCTGAAAATCAGCCGCTGACGTCACATTGCGCAATAAATAGAATTTCCTTTAGAAAAATAATTCAGAGAATTTAATTAAATTCCATATTTTATATTAAACTTCTAAAATTCATATCTTTTGCATTTGAACTCCAAATTGAGTGGTTCAAATTGGAAAATTTGTCTAAAATCATAATCTAGCTAACTAAAGCAAAATATTTCAATTTGGAGTTAGTTTGGTTTGAGTTTTTGAATTTATTTGAATTTGAGTTGAATTTGTCGTATTTTCACGTATAGACTTCGACGACTCCGGAGAGTTAGATCCTTCCGACGATTTAGAGTTCCAAGACTTCAACGAAGGCAAGTTACACTATTGATCATATTGTTCCTATTGTTTTAAAGTATTTATTTACTATTTACAATTTACTATTGCATGCATATGTTTATAAAAATATCTGAATATCCTGATTTCGTATATAGTTGTTCCAAACTCCTTGGTATGGCCAATTTGACTATCAAACCTGAATACCTTGACACCTTAGATAAATTTTGTCAAATGCTTAGTCTTGCTTAGATAATATTTAAAAATTTGGGAGATTTTAGTCGAATCTTTACAATGTAATTTAAATGTGTTCTGTGGTATTGTTTTATCACGAAGGATTTTACTCTAAATAAAATAAAATGGGTTTGGACTTGGCGAGATGGATGGATGGTGGGTGCGAGTTCATGCACGGTCTAATCTGTTAGGATTACGACCCGGGTTTTAAA
This sequence comes from Ampelocalamus luodianensis, assembly GCA_036346255.1. Taxonomy (NCBI): domain Eukaryota; kingdom Viridiplantae; phylum Streptophyta; class Magnoliopsida; order Poales; family Poaceae; genus Ampelocalamus; species Ampelocalamus luodianensis. The sequence continues at coordinate 54,339,502 of CM070621.1, forward strand.
TGGAAGTCGCTTGAGTCGGTTAAGGGCGGTCTTTGAGCGTATTTTGCTACGCCTTACCGCACCACCACATGTCTGTATGGGCGTGATTTGGCTAAATAATCTGTAGTGTCTTAGTGTTATTTGTGCTATGTTGTATGTGTGGGCGTTGGTCAGACATTAGTCCCACCTGGCGCAAGAGGGGGCTTCCGGAGGATGGATAGTCCAAAGGTAGCGAAACCTTAGCGGGCATGAATACTGAGAGACACCGCTTTGTAACGGCCTCATGATAATTGCTTAGTCACACGCCTTCGGAAGCGTGCATTGGCCGACATTAAAAGCATTTTATCTCGTGTGGGTAAAGCTTGTACAACCTCTGCAGAGTGTAAAACTATTCGAATAGCCGCGTCCGCGGTCATGGACATGCTAGCAAAGCCACTCTAAGTTAGAATTGTTTTTGGTTTATAAAATGTGTTCAACAGATGTTTTAGGATGGATAGTCCTATGAAAAAAAAATTGGGTGGTTAGCCAAGTGTTAGGAGGATATCCTTCAATAATCAACTAGTGGAGGTCATCCAATATTCGTTGTCAGTTTTGTCACTATCTTTATTCGAATTATTAAAATTGGTCTTACAAAAGAATTAGCAATATAATCTGAAAATGCTGTTTATGCAAAACAACCTTGCCATTACCTTTGTTTACCTTATGCATGCATTAAACTTTCTATATTGGGTGTGACTTGCGAGCACGGTAGTAGTGCTCACTCTTGCTGAATAAATCTTATTCAGGAGAAGACGTTTTCCCCGACAGTGAGGATCTTGACGAATAGGCTGCGTCCCCAGACGATTGCCTGTGGCAAGTCGTATGGCCTACTATTTCTACTACTCTTCCGCTGTGTTATTTCTTTTCTTTTGGCCGCAGGCCCTTTTGTAATAAACTTTGAATTATTATCAATAAACTCGTGATATGATTGTGCTATCACTTTTTATTTAACTGTGTACACTAGAAATCCTGGACTAGTGTATGAACACAGAGAATTTGGGATCCTTCGTTCCCGGGTTCGACAACCTCAAGCCCACACTCCGCAAGTGTGGGGACCATAAGCCCATCATTTTCATGATGGAGACCTCTTTTCAATGCCCACATTCTACGAAAGTGGGGACCTCAAGCCCGCCATCTACATGACGGGGACCTCGAATATGCATAGTAACCACGTGACCAAGCCTCCAATATGATAGCATGATGCACATGAACAAAACTTTAAACCATCATAAATTTGTATTCACAACAACGTCACACAAGAATAAACTTATTCATACTTCCAAAGATTCCTCATCGTTTGACATTCATAGCATTCTAGCATCCATGAGTAACACATATATTCATAATACTAGCAAACATGAACAATCACACATGAATAACAATTAATCGTATCTCCAAAGATTCACCATCCTTAATCATCCATATCACACTATCAACCATGCATAGCTAATACGTATCAAAATACTAGCACTCTCTATCAACCATTCATAATTATTTTATCAACCAGTACTTGCCATAACCGCTTGAGAATGGAGGATGTGAAGAGGTTACGCCTCCGACCAATCCCCCACATAAATTCATTTAAAAACATACTAAGACAACATTGAAGGACCAAACAAACTATAAAAGTAAGCACGAACTAGCAATAACTCGAAACGTGACCCCGACTTCAAATTCCAGAATGCTGAAATGACCCCTCTGGGAACAGTCATGTTCAAAAATTCGTATCTTTTAGTACATTAGTCCAAATGAGGTGATCTTGGACTTCATTGAAAGGTGATCAAATTCGCCAACTAAACCTAGTTGGTGAGCATTCCTGATTCGGCCAACTACTACCCGTATCAAGCCAATTAACAGAACATCGTTTTCACGTCAGGTTCTCTGGACAGTACACTAAAACTGTCATAACTGTTAGCTCGTTTGTCCAAACTTCGTGTTCTTGAGATTCCCTGAAAGCTACGATAAATATCTACAACTTGTGTTATATTGAGCTCCTCAGATTCTCCTCTAACAGATCGAACAAGACAGATTACGAAACCCGTCGATTACGACAAATTCGCAGAACAGTCCCACCAATTAATTCATAACTTCTGCTACAAAGGTCCAAATTTTGCGATCTAATACTTCATCGCAAGCTAACGACGTCCTCTAGAATTCTCTAGGAGAAGTCTAGAGCTGAATCTACCCGCAACTAAAACAAAAGGATGATCTAACACGAACTGTCTTGAAGAAACAGAAATACCGATATTGCCAAATCGCGAAACTATACAACTAATCGAACGGGATCATGGATTACCCTTGGAGATCGATGTGAGGACCCCGGTTTATTCGGCTTGTACTGTTTAACCATCCACTTGGTCCTAACAGTACAAATCAAATAAACCAAGCCTCGAGATATGTATACTTCCTGCACTGCGATATACACGCCCGTTACAAAATCATGCATCAATTCCATTCATACACATAGAGCCGAAGCAAAAGCAACAACTGAAAGACATAGATAATATAAAGAGAGTTATTACAAAAGAGAGGCCGACCGGCCAAATAACACATAAGTAACTAATTTAAGCAATGAAGCAAAATGGCCATAAGATGGCGATAAACAAAAGCCAATCGGTGTGCCATTACCCACAAGGCAACCAACCGACCGCCAAGCTAATCGTCCCAAACAGCGCAAACACACTCGCAAAAAGTGAGGCCCTTGGGGCTCACCTTCTTCCTCTGCAACAATTAATATTAAGCAAAGCAGATGAGTACAAAACTTGTTTTTGTACTCGCAAGACTGACGTGTGAGATAACAGAACTATAATTAACTACATGCAAGCTTTATTTAAGTGGATGAGGCTCTGGACTTATTTTCAGCATAAAGCAAGTTTTCATTTGCAATAGGGTAACAGATTCAAAGCAAGTTTGCAATTAACTTTTATTGTTCAAATAAAAGAGAGACAATTATAACAATAGATAGATGACAACACCAACCTAGAAGTGACTAACCCATAGTCACCACAACAATAGCATGAAGTACCCCTTCATACCACCCATGTCAAGTTTAAGTTTTTAAAAGGTTGTAGTCTAGTTCTTGTGGGAAATAACCAATCGTGTCCACAACCTAGGACGAGGCTATTCGAATAGTTTTAACCCTGCAGGGGTGTACCAATGTACCCACACGATAGACCGCCTTTCCACCAGCCATGGTTAGCATACTTCCTTTGGTATGCAGGCACGGCTAAGCCTAACAAGACGCTTTCCAATGGACGATGCTAATTAAGAGCCGCAACCCACGGGAGAAGGACACATTAGACAAAGCTAACTTGGTGCGCTAATGCTCCTCCAACACCACAACACACACACAGGACACACCCACCGACCAGCTCATAATTAACACCTCCAAAGTACTTAGTCAAGAGAGGTTCCATATCCCCCTCGTGTGGTTAGCACGCAATAATTGCTTGGATCAATGGCACAAGTAACTCGGTCCTTAGGGACTTAGGCACCATTCCAATCACACCCAACAGATCACCCAACATACCATTGTGCCCAAGCCAAGATATAATTTTTGTTTTCAGTGTTTGATTTGCAAAATGGTAAAACACATGGGTTGAACATAATGGAATAATAATAGCATTTGTGTGATCAAGATCACCGACTAAGTCGATGATCGCCCAATACTACCGATACTGGGCATGGCTAAGCAATATTTATTCGAAATCTACTAAGTGACAAGAGCTCATCCAACGAACTCTAATCACAGCAAATAACCTAGGCTCAGGTCGTAGAGGATAATCATTTACCTACAGATTATGCAACTAGAGGATTAACTAATCAATTTAACAACAAATTAGTAATGCATACATAGAAGTTAAACAAAATATTAGACTTTAAAAGTAATGGGATCAATGGAAATGATCAAACTGCTTGCTCCGGCGGTCTGCTGTTGCTCAATAGGCTGCTGAGGGTCGTTCTCGGGGTTACCGCAAATGTCGAAGCCTAAGCGAAAAGCAAAAAGAAGCGAGAACAACCAATAAGACGAGCAACACTTAAACAAAAGAGCAAGCAAAAATTACCCAAATGCGTGAAATTTATACACAAGGTAGTCTAAGGTCCTATCTAACCTTAGGAACAAGAACTAACTAAAAGGATTAGTGAAGAAAAAGATATGACCTAAATACTCATTTTCGGCCAAAATGCTACACTTAATTAGTACTATTCATAAAATATTTTCTAGAGTGATTTTGAAGCTGAAACTTTTATGGTAGTTAGCTACTGGTATTATAAGGTTACATGTAAATTTTTGGGTCATTTGGAGTTATATTGAAAGAGTTATGAATTTTCAAGTCATGAAAATGAACAAAATTAAATTGCATGTGAAATCTTGCTAAAAATAGTAACATGCCTAACACCAATTTTATAATTTATTACTTTATTAGAGGAAGCTAACAAAATTGGTTTCACTAAAAATTGATTTTCAGAGAATTAGTTATGCAATTTACAAGTTAATTGCCAATTTTAGAATAACAAGTAGAACCTATTTCTAAACCAATTTTAAAATCTATTTTCTGGAGCCGAACTAAACTCCTATTCATTTTTAGATTAAAGTAAAGTTCAAACTAAAGCTAACAAAATTTGAATCAACCAATTTGGGTTTAAAATGAATTAGTTATGCATTTTTGAAGTTGAATACCTTTTTCAGTTTGCAAATAAAGCTTTCGGAAAACTCATAAATGCCATTACGACGTGGCTGATTATGGACCGTCGATCCTGGATCGGACGACCCACGCGCACGGCCAACACAACACACACACACGCATGAGCACCGTTGGATCAGACTCCAACGGTCCAGATCATGGTGACGTTCGGACCTCGAACGTTTACTGATCGAAGAGCATTCGGGCGACCGAACGTCCCCACGATCGGTAGATGATCAAGTTTTGGATGGCGGAGTGGATTGGGCGCTCGCGATTTAAACAATGCGCCCGACCATAGGGGCCCACCGCCGATGGCGCTAAGTCACGTGCGGGTTTAAACGCACGCGCATTGTGGATTCGAAGATGGCGGGCCTGTGTCGGTGATCGTGGGCCACGCACACGGGTTAGCGCACGGGTGATTAAAGCGTGTGGGCCCACATGCAAGCGATCGAGGAGGTGGGTTTAGGACAGCTAATGATTACTAACCCATGATTAACAATGATTAGCAATGATTAGCACTAAATGACTTGAGCACGAGCTCTAAGAGGTTTAAAGGGTCGGCCGCTTTGTCGGCGACGAAGGCACAGCTAAGACACATTAATTACCGCAATGATTAGGCATTAATGAACGCCATTGCGTGTCCGAACGAAATTACGACACCGCCGTTTCGTCGACAACAAAACCGAGGGCACCCTCCGGCTCACGCGTGACAAGGTACGCGGCGGGGACTAAGTGCCAAAATGGAACCGCAATAGCATCACGCACCCATCGGGACCACCCACACCGTCGGCGGTGTCCCGAGCGGCGCTAGCCGACGATGGCGGCGTGAACAAAATGGCGAAATGCGAATGACCAAAGCCGCAACAAACCATTCCAGCGGGTGCCAAAGCTTCTAGGGGCTACTAGAAGGGTACCTGAGGGTAGGGGATGTCCAGAGATGGACGGAGCTGCTCCGACGACGAAGAAGGTTGCCGGACTTGGAGAAGACAGCTCGGTGAAGGTGCTCTGAGCAAAGATAACACGACCGCGTCATCGGGTTAGCTCCAATCAAGCTCAAAGAAGTTCCCAGAGTAAAGAATTGAAGAATAGAGCTTCTTACCGGTGATGAGGAAGAAGGGGGTGCTCACGGCCGAAAAGAACAAATCCCAAAATTGAGTTGCTCCTGTGAAAAGCAACTACAATTAAGTTAGGGGTTTTGCTCCAGGAGGAGAGAGGCACACACTGAAACAAAAGAGAGGAAGAAACGCCACTGGAGCACGGGTTGCACCGGGGAGCTCCCAGCTCAACAATGGCGGTTTTAGGTGCTTTTGGTGTTTTGAGCTCACAAAGCACCGAGGATGCTTGGCAAGACTACCGGGTTTTGAAAGGGAACCGAGGGAGAGCCGAGGAGCTACTTATAGCTCAAGGAGCTCAAGCTAGGTTAAGCCCAAGCTCTCGGTGGGCGGGTTCATGCCTCGCCATGGGCACGAGTGTGGGAGGCAGTAGGAGACGACTTTGGGAGGAGAAGCCGACGCGCATTTAATGCACCTGCCGCTGGCGTCGAGGTGAGTGGGCGCGACGCTATCGCCCACGAGCCTCTCCGCCATGGCGCGAGCGGCGCGAGCGGTCGGCGAGCGAGCGCGAGGAGGACGACGAGGGGTGGCCGCCGATCTTGATCCAACGGCGGACAAGAGAACGCGTCACCACCTCGTTGGCGAACAGGACCGCGCGATGGAGATCCGACGCACACAAGCGAGCCACGTCGACGGGTCCAAACTCGAGCGATGCGATTAGGTGGTTGGACCCGACCAACCGACTCGAGCCCGATGAACAAGCAAGACCAGTTAGGTTTGATTTTTGAACTGAAACTTTGGGGATTTAATTGAGGCATCAAATCAACTCCAAAATTTATGAAATTTTAACTGGAGCTTTCTTACCTTGGGGTTTACCTCCCATAAAATTTCCAGAGGTTTTTGTGCACTGAAATTTTCTCAAGAAATTCCAGAAGGTGATTTCAAAGGTTTGACTTGCCCCTAAAATATTTTAAATAATTTCCAAAAATTATGAAATAAATTAGAGGGGTCACAAGGCAACCTTAGAACCAAGGAAAATTATTTCCAAGGGTTGACCCAAGATTTACCCAAGGATGTTGTTGACTTTAGATAATTGAGGGTTTTGATTTTGAATTTCCCAAAATTCTTTTACAAGAATTTTCAGAAAAGTTCAAAAGCACAAGGATGTAAGAAAAGTTTTAATTTACCCTCAATTTCTTACGTTTGAAACACAAGTTGAAATTTGGGATGTTACAAACCTCCCCCCCCCCTTACAAAAATCTCGTCCCGAGATTTGGTTCGCTCGGAAAAGAAAGAGAGGTAGTCTGCACGGAGACGATCTTCTCGTTCCCATGTAGCCTCATCCTCGGAATGGTTTGACCACTGAACTTTAAGGAACTTGATGGTCTTGTTCCTTGTTCTTCGCTCAGCCTCCTCGAGTATGCGAACAGGATGCTCGCGATAGGTCAAATCTTCGTGAACATCCAGGGTTTCCAACGGAGCTTCCTCAGTTGGAACACGGAGGCACTTCTTAAGCTGGGACACATGGAACACATCATGTACCCCCTGCAAGTGCAGCAGGCAACTCCAACTTGTAGGCAATAGCTCCCTTCTTCTCGATAATACGGTAAGGACCGACATATCGAGGAGCTAACTTGCCCTTGGCACCGAAACGCTGGTGACCCTTCAGAGGAGAAACCTTGAGATAAACAAAGTCATTAGGCTCAAAGCTCAACTCACGACGACGGCGATCCGCATAGCTCTTTTGCCTGGATTGAGCTGTGCGTAAGCGATCACGAATGAGCTGGACTTGACCTTCGGCCTCATTAATCGAGTCCGGGCCAAAGAAAGGTCTTTCACCGGTCTCAGACCAGTTCAACGGGGTCCTACACTTCCTCCCGTATAGGGCCTCAAATGGTGCCATGCCGAGACTAGCTTGGAAGCTGTTGTTATAAGAAAACTCGGCAAATGGCAAGCACTTCTCCCAGTGCTTCCCATAGGAAAGAACACAAGCTCGCAGCATGTCCTCCAAAACATGGTTGACCCTCTCGGTCTGACCATCCGCTTGGGGTGATATGCGATCTTTGAAAGAAAGACGAGTTCCCATAGCTTCTTGCAAGCTATGCCAGAACTGGGAAGTGAAGATGGAACCACGATCAGAAATGATCGTCTTCGGCACCCCATGCAAGCTCACTATCCTGGCGATATAGAGCTCCGCAAGGTGACCGGTACGAATCTTGGTCTTGACTGGAAGAAAATGCGCCACTTTCGTCAACCGGTCAATGATAACCCAAATGGCATCATTGCCCCTCGGTGACCTCGGTAGGCCGGTGATAAAATCCATCCGACCGACACTTCCACTCCGGAATGGGCAAGGGCTGAAACAATCCCGCAGGGCGCTGATGCTCGGCCTTAACACGACGACACATGTCGCACTCGGCAACGAACCTTGCGATCTCCCTCTTCATTCGGGTCCACCAGAACCTCTGGCGGAGATCCTGATACATCTTCGTGGCCCCGGGGTGAATAGATAACGGAGAATCGTGGGCTTCGCGGAGGATCAAATCCCGCAACTCCATGTCCTTTGGAACCACGGCGCGCGTTCAACCTCACGACACCAAGCTCATCTTCGGAGAAGCACTTGGTCGTTCCATCCTTGACATTTTCCTTGATGCGGTTCACTCCAACATCCGATCGTTGAGCGGACTTGATCCGATCCACCAAGGTTGGTCAGACAACCAAGGCGGCGAGGAACCGTGCTCAACCAAACCCAAGTTGAGAAGTGGAACTCCTCCGAAGAGGGGTTGATGCTCTGGCAACAATGCATTGCAATGCGCTTTGCGACTAAGCGCATCCGCAAATTCGACATTGGCCTTGCCGGATGGTAGTGAATACCCATGTCATAGTCCTTGATCAACTCCAACCATCTCCTTTGCCTCGAGGTTCAGATCTGGTTGGGTGAACAAATACTTTAAGCTTTTGTGATCCGAATACACTTCACAACGACTCACCGATCGTAATGTCGCGGATCTTAAGTGCATGAATCACAGCGCCAACTCCAAGTCATGGGTAGGATAGTTGAGTTCATGAGGTCTCAATTGCCTTGATGCATAGGCCACTACCTTGCCTTCTTGCATAAGGACACAACCGAGGCCTCGACAAGAAGCATCACAAAAGATATCGAAGCTTTGACGGACATCGGGGAGAACAAGAACGGGAGCGGTGGTCAATCGCTTCTTAAGCGCTTGGAAACTTTCCTCGCAATCAGTGGACCACGAGAACTTCTTGTCCTTCTTGAGCAACTCCGTCATTGGCTTCACTATCTTGGAGAAGTTCTCGATAAAGCGACGATAGTATCCCGCTAAACCAAGAAAACTCCAAACTTCGGTGACCGAAGTGGGCTGACTCCAGGAAAGCACGTCGCTGATCTTGCTAGGATCCACGCCTCGCCTCCCGCCGAAAGAATATGGCCTAAGAACGCTACTTCCTTCAACGGAAGGCACACTTGTCGAACCGCATACTGACTTGTGCTCGCGAAGCTTGCCCAACACAAGCCTCAAATGCTCGGTGTGTTCCTCATCGCTCTTGGAGTAGATAAGGATATCATCGATGAAGACCACAATGAACCTATCCAAATACTCCATGAACACCGAATTCATGAGGTTCATGAACAAGGCGGAGCATTGGTTAAGCGAAAGACATGACGGTATACTCGCACAAGCCATAACGAGTAGAAAAAGCCGTCTTTGGGATATCCTCGGTCGAATCCGAACTTGATGATATCCCACTCTCAAATCAATCTTGGAGAAGACTCGAGCTCGGCTTAATTGATCGAAGAGGTCATCGATACGGGCAAAGGGTACTTGTTCTTTACCGTTACTTCATTTAGTGGACGGTAATCAACGCATGCGCAGCGCCTTGTTCTTTTTCGGGACAAAGATTGCTGAGCATCCCGTGAGAGGAGCTAGGGCGGATGAAACCCTTCTCTTGAAGCTCACCCACTGCTTCTTCAACTCCACCAACTCGATTGGGTCCATCCGTAAGGCCTCTTGAAATCGGGCGATGCAGGAACCAACTCAATGACAAACTCGAGGTCTCGAATCGGGTGGCATCCTCGGAAGGTCGTCGGGAAGACATCAACAAAGTCACACACCACCGGACTTCACTAATATCTAGAGTCGGCTTCGCCGGCGCGAAGAGATGCGGACCTCGCAGCTTCGGCGGCGAGCTTAACTCGCGCGTAAGGACCGTAAGGTAGATGAGCCTCTTAGCGCAATCAATTTGTCCCATGTCTTTGAGACAACCAATCCATGCCTAGGATTACATCTAAGCTCGCCGATCGAAGGAGGATAAGGTTTGCTAAGAATCCTACCCCTCTATCTCAACAGGACATCCCTACACTCGGACTCGACCCTCAACTCCAACCGGGAGAGCGAATGAGCAATGGGACCAACAATGGAGTAAATCAAGACCCCACCACAAAGAAAAGACTCGGAAAACGAATGAGATGCGCTGAATCAAACAAAATCAGAGCGAGGGAAAGAGTTAACCGAAAAGTACCCAACACGGCGTCGGTGCCTCCTGTGCCTCCTCCGCGGAGATGAGGTTGACGCGCCACTACCCACGCCTTGGGTAGCGGGGACAACCTTCGATCTCGGGAGGACCACCTCCGCTCGCGTCCTCCATTAGGACGAGGCCGCTCTAGTCTGTTAGGGTAACTATTGGCATAATGCCCTTCGGTTGCATGAAAAGCAAGTGACCCGGCGGCCGGATTGCGGGGCCACCTGGCGGTTCGCAGCGCACGTGGCGGGGCACGGCTGCGGGAGGCGCGGCGGAGTCTTTGGCGGCCTCGGTGGTAGTGAAGCCACGAAGCGGGCCCACGGGCAGCCCGACACGGGACGAGAGAGGCCGGCTGTGCGGACATTGGGCCTCCCACTTGCGCTGTGGGACTCGCCAGCGCTTTGCCTTGTGCTCAAGCAACAATGGCCTTGTCCACCAAGGCACGAAAGTCGGCAAAGTCCACAATGGAGAGCTTGTCTTGCAGCTCCTCGCACAAACCCTCCATGAACTTCTCTGCTTGGCCTCATCGGTGGCCACCTCGGATGGAGCATAACGAGCCAAGTGGTTGAACTCGTGCAGTACTCCATCACCGACTTACGCCCTTGCTTGAGCACGAAACTCCTTATTCTTCACTTCATCAAGCGGCGGGGATGTGAGCTCGGCGAACGCATCGGAACTCATCCCAAGAGACAGGTGTGGCGGCGGGCTGCATGGCCAAGAAGTTCTCCCACCAGGAGAGTGCTGCCCCCCTGCAGCTGATGGGAGGCAAAGAGTGCCCTATCCTGGTCTAGGCACTGAGCAACGTCGAGCTTACGCTCAACCTGACGCAGCCAGTCATCCACGTCCAATGGGTCCTCAGACCTGGAGAACATGGGGGGCTGAGTGCGAAGAAACTCAGCAAGGCCCCCACAAGGCTGATGTCCACCCGCTTGCCCAGATCCTGAGGCACCGGCAAGGGTGGAGGTGTTGCGCGCAATAACATCCAGCAGGACCCTCCTGTCCTCTGAACGGTTGCGCTCGATCTGCAGAAGAACCTCAGCCATGGTCGGAGGAGGCGGGAGCTCCTCATCCAAACCAGGCTGCTGACCACGGCCGCTGCGAGTACCTCCAGCCATCCTGGTTCAAGAAATTTAGGTTAGTAACCAAAACACTAAGACTAGAAGTTGATGAAAGCGAAAAGCTAACGATTAGGGGAATGAGATATCACCCTAACCGAAAGCCAAAAACAGCAAGTAAACACACTTTAAATGTTTCCAAGAAGCTCCAAAACAGCAAGGAAACTCCAAACCAAGCTCAACTTCTCAATGCCATTAACCCGTATTGAATGAACGAGTAATGGTGGGAGAAGATAAAAAAAAATTCAGCACCTTGCAACAAGTCTAACACTACTCGAGAGCGAGGTTAAATCAGCGATATAGGTGTTAGATACTTAGCTAACTAGTATCACATCTTACCCTTTTGTTCCCACAAGTTTTAATTGATTAACCTCTCACTTTCTACCCTAGTTAGAACCTTTGAGCTTGCTGTCCGGAAATTGAATGATCGCTGTCCAGATTTTGCATCCAAGCTTCCTAGTCGATATCTTCAACTTCAGAAGCTTCAAAACCTTGTAGAGGGCAGCTGACACTTCAATTTTCCAAACTCATTGGTTCCCAAAACCCAATTAACCGATACCAACTATCTTTAAAGGGGCGGAGAGGAAATCCACTTTCAAAACTTAAATTAGAGCAAGATGAGAGAAGAAAGCTAAGATAGGTAAGGAATAAAATCTGAGAATTTCCTTAAGCTTTCATAAATTATTTGACTCTTTGAAAATAAGGTTTTCAAAATATCCTAAGGACGACCAAGCTTGGGTTACTACGGTCGTAATGGCTCTGATACCAACTTTGTGAGGACCCCGGTTTATTCGGCTTGTACTGTTTAACCATCCACTTGGTCCTAACAGTACAAATCAAATAAACCAAGCCTCGAGATATGTATACTTCCCGACTGCAGTATACACACCTGTTACAAAATCATGCATCAATTCCATTCATACACATAGAGCCAAGCAAAAGCAACAAGCGAAAGACATAGATAATATAAAGAGAGTTATTACAAAGAGAGGCCGACCGCCAAATAACACATAAGTAACTAATTTAAACAGCGGAAGCAAAATGGCCATAAGATGGCGATAAACAAAAGCCAATCGGTGTGTCTTTACCCACAAGGCAACCAACCGGACCGCCAAGCTAATCGTCCCAAACAAACACCGCAACACAACTAGCAAAAGTGAGGCCCTTGGGGCTCACCTTCTTCCTCTGCAACAATTAATATTAAGCAAGCGGATGAGTACAAAACTTGTTTTTGTACTGCAAGACTGACGTGTGAGATAACAGAACTATAATTAACTACATGCAAGCTTTATTTAAGTGGATGAGGCTCGGACTTATTTTCAGAGATAAAGCAAGTTTTCATTTGCAATAGGGTAATAGATTCAAAGCAAGTTTGCAATTAACTTTTATTGTTCAAATAAAAGAGAGACAATTATAACAATAGATAGATGACAACACCAACCTAGAAGTGACTAACCCATAGTCACCACAACAATAGCATGAAGTACCCCTTCATACCACCCATGTCAAGTTTAAGTTTTTAAAAGGTTGTAGTCTAGTTCTTGTGGGAAATAACCAAGCGTGTCCATAACCTAGGACGAGGCTATTCGAATAGTTTTAACCCTGCAGGGGTGTACCAATGTACCCACACGATAGATCACCTTTCCACCAGCCACGGTTAGCATACTTCCTTTGGTATGCAGGCACGGCTAAGCCTAACAAGACGCTTTCCAATGGACGATGCTAATTAAGAGCGCAACCCATGGGAGAAGGACACATTAGATGCCCTAACCGGTGCGCTAATGCTCCTCCAACACCACAACACACACACACACAGTTTCAACACACCCACCGACCAGCTCATAATTAACACCTCCCAAAGTACTTAGTCAAGAGAGGTTCCATATCCCCCTCGCGTGGTTAGCACGCAACAATTGCTTGGATCAATGGCACAAGTAACTCGGTCCTTAGGGACTTAGGCACCATTCCAATCACACCCAACAGATCACCCAACATACCATTGTGCCCAAGCCAAGATATAATTTTTGTTTTCAGTGTTTGATTTGCAAAATGGTAAAACACAAGGGTTGAACATAATGGAATAATAATAGCATTTGTGTGATCAAGATCACCGACTAAGTCGATGATCACCCAATACTACCGGTACTAGGCATGGCTAAGCAATATTTATTCGAAATCTACTAAGTGACAAGAGCTCATCCAACAAACTCTAATCACAGCAAATAACCTAGGCTCAGGTATTAGAGGATAATCATTTACCTACAGATTATGCAACTAGAGGATTAACTAATCAATTTAACAACAAATTAGCAATGCATACATAGAAGTTAAACAAAATATTAGACTTTAAAAGTAATGGGATCAATGGGAAATGATCAAACTGCTTGCCTGGCGGCTGTTGTTGCTCAATAGGCTGCTGAGGGTCGTTCTCGGGGTTACCGCAAATGTCGAAGCCTAAGCGAAAAGCAAAAAGAAGCGAGAACAACCAATAAGACGAGCAACACTTAAACAAAACAGCAAGCAAAAATTACCCAAATGCGACGAAATTTATACACAAGGTAGTCTAAGGTCCTATCTAACCTTAGGAACAAGAACTGACTAAAAAGGATTAGTGAAGAAAAAGATATGACCTAAATACTCATTTTCGGCCAAAATGCTACACTTAATTAGTACTGTTCATAAAATATTTTATAGAGTGATTTTGAAGCTGAAACTTTTATGGTAGTTAGCTACTGGTATTATAAGGTTACATGTAAATTTTTGGGTCATTTGGAGTTATATTGAAAGAGTTATGATTTTTCAAGTCATGAAAATGAACAAAATTAAATTGCATGTGAAATCTTGTTAAAAACAGTAACATGCCTAACACCAATTTTATCATTTAGTACTTTATTAGAGGAAGCTAACAAAATTGGTTTCACTAAAAATTGATTTTCAGAGAATTAGTTATGCAATTTACAATTTAATTGCCAATTTTAGAATAACAAGTAGAACCTATTTCTAAACCAATTTTAAAATCTGTTTTCTGGAGCCGAACTAAACTCCTATTCATTTTTAGATTAAAGTACGGTTCAAACTAAAGCTAACAAAATTTGAATCAACCGATTTGGGTTTAAAATGAATTAGTTATGCATTTTTGAAGTTGAATACCTTTTTCAGTTTGCAAATAAAGCTTTCGGGAAATTCATAAATGCCATTACGACGTGGCTGATTATGGACCGTCGATCCTGGATCGGACGACCCACGCGCACGGCCAACACAACACACACACGCATGAGCACCATTGGGTCAGACTCCAACGGTCCAGATCATGGTGACGTTCGGACTTCGCGAACGTTTACCTAATCTGGGCTGTCTAACAAGCGATGGAGGGTTGAGATCGAAAGAGCATTCGGGCGACCCGAACGTCCCCACGATCCCAGCCGATGATCAAGTTTTGGACGGCGGGAGTGGATTGGGCCGCTCGCGATTTGAACAGCGGCCCCTGACCATAGGGGCCCACTGTCAGTGACGCTAAGTCACGTGCGGGGTTTAAACGCACGCGCACAGGGGATTCGAAGATGGCGGGCCCACAGGTCAGTGACCGTGGGCCATGCACACGTGGGTTAGCGCACGGGGTGATTAAAACGTGCGGGCCCACATGCAAGCGACTAAGGAGATGGGTTTAGGACAGCTAATGATTACTAACCCATGATTAACAATGATTAGCAATGATTAGCACTAAATGACTTGAGCACAGAGCTCGGAAGAGGTTTAAAGGGTCGGCCGCTGTGTCGGCGAAAGGCGGCTAAGACACATTAATTACCGCAATGATTAGGCATTAATGAACGTCATTACGGTGTCCGAACGAAATTACGACACCGCCGTTTTCGTCCGACAACAAAACCGAGGGCACCTCAGGCTCGCGCCGCGGCCAAGGTACGGCGGCGGACTAAGTGCCAAATGGAACCGCAATAGCATCACGCACCCATCGGGACCACCCACACCGTCGGTGGTGTCCCAGAACGGCGGCTAGCGGACGATGAGCGGCGGCGACCAAAATGGCCGAAATGCGAAATGACCAAAAGCTTTGCAACAAACCATTCCAGCGGGTGCCAAAGCTTCTAGGGGCTACTAGAAGGGTACCTGACGGTAGGGGAGGTCCAGAGATTGACGGAGCTGCTCCGGCGACGAAGAAGGTTGCCGGACTTGGAGAAGACAGCTCGGTGAAGGTGCTCTGAGCAAAGATAACACGACCGCGTCATCGGGTTAGCTCCAATCAAGCTCAAAGAAGTTCCCAGAGTAAAGAATTGAAGAATAGAGCTTCTTACCGGTGATGAGGAAGAAGGGGGTGCTCACGGCCGAAAAGAACAAATCCCAAAATTGAGCTGCTCCTGTGAAAAGCAACTACAATTAAGTTAGGGGTTTTGCTCCAGGAGGTGAGAGGCACACACTGAAACAAAAGAGAGGAAGAAACGCCACTGGAGCACGGGTTGCACCGGGGAGCTCCCAGCTCAACAATGGCGGTTTTAGGTGCTTTTGGTGTTTTGAGCTCACAAAGCACCGAGGATGCTTGGCAAGACTACCGGGTTTTGAAAGGGAACCGAGGGAGAGCTAGGGAGCTACTTATAGCTCAAGGAGCTCAAGCTAGGGTTAAGCCCAAGCTCCTGGGTGGACTGGGTTCATGCCCCTGCCATGGGCACAGTGAGTGACGGGAGCAGGTAGGGGACGACTTTGGGGAGGAGAAGCTGACGCGCATTTAATGCACCTGCCCGTTGGCGTCGAGGGTGAGTGGACGCGACGCTACTGCCCACGAGCCTCTCTGCCATGGCGCAGAGCGAGCGCGAGCGGGCTGGCGAGCGAGCGCGAGGAGGACGACGAGGTGGCGCCGATCTTGATCCACGGCGGACAAGAGAACGCGTCACCACCTCGTTGGCGAACAGGACGCGCGATGGAGATCCGACGCACACAAGCGAGCCACGTCGACGGGTCCAAACCTGAGCCGGTACAGTTAGGTGGTTGGACCCAGCCAACTGACTCGAGCCCGATGAACAGTGCAGACCAGATTAGGTTTGATTTTTGAACTGAAACTTTGGGGATTTAATTGAGGCATCAAATCAACTCCAAAATTTATGAAATTTTAACTGGAGCTTGGTTACCTTGGGGTTTACCTCCCATAAAATTTCCAGAGGTTTTTGTGCACTGAAATTTTCTCAAGAAATTCCAGAAGGTGATTTCAAAGGTTTGACCAAGGTTTGACTTGCCCCTAAAATATTTTAAATAATTTCCAAAAATTATGAAATAAATCAGAGGGGTCACAAGGCAACCTTAGAACCAAGGAAAATTATTTCCAATGGTTGACCCAAGATTTCCCCAAGGATGTTGTTGACTTTAGATAATTGAGGGTTTTGATTTTGAATTTCCCAAAATTCTTTTACAAGAATTTTCAGAAAAGTTCAAAAGCACAAGGATGTAAGAAAAGTTTTAATTTACCCTCAATTTCTTACGTTTGAAACACAAGTTGAAATTTGGGATGTTACAATCGACATGACGAACGTGGAGACCCAGCGAGGCTCCTTCCTTTCCTTCCTCTTTTTCTTCTCCCCTTCTTCTTCCTTTCTCCTTCTTCCTTCCTCTCCTTCTTTTCTCCTCTTGGCATGGCAAATAGGAAAGCGGTTGCTCTGATGCCGGATTGCTACGGTCTGGCAGGCTCTGAGCCTTAGCGAAGTTACTGTAGCAACCCTAGGGTTTGGTCTCCCTCCTCTTAAGTTGGGCTCCCACTCTGGGCTATGGGTCATGCCCACTACTCTCCTCAACTCACTAAATTCTGAAATTTCACTCTTAAATACCTCTTCTAATCTCTCAATTATTTATTTAATTAAATGGGTGTATTACATTTTACCCCCCTTAAACAGAATTCGACCCCGAATTCTACTCACCACTCTACTAAAAAAAAACAACCACAACAGAAATTAATCGCAAGTAACACGTACCCAATGTGAAAAATTCTAAATATAGCTCGCGCATGCGTGACTCGAACTCCCAAGTCACTTCCCTCCACATCACTTTGATGGATTCCAACATTTTACACCTCAATGCTTGTCTCGACCTTATCAGGTACACTCAACGAACGGGACTCGAACGTATGGTTTTACTCGTGGTTCATCGTTCCTAACGAAAACTCACACTCTAGACTCTCGAATACTCTCTCGACACCGGGTTATACAAGCGTTGTGTACCCGCGTATGGACTCGAGACGGTCCTAGCGAAATGCTAGCTTCAAATCAAACTAATGTACCTTGGGCCAACCATCCCTTTGGTACCAACCAAACATTCTATACGTAACACATGAAACTCGGTTCCAACTCTCAATCCACTTCTTCATCTTAACAAGGAGCATCTCCTTTGACCGAGGACACAAACGAACTTCTTTTAAACAACCTCTTTATAAATGGAACACAACAAACAAACAAAAAACAAGGAATTCCCATCGCAACCACACATTACCAACTCTGCCAAAAGAGTCAAATCCAGAATCGAAGATTCATCACGAAAACCTTTCCACTCTCCAGTTAAGCAGTTTGCAAATAACCGCCACGTCAGCCAAAAGAGAAACCACTCGAATATCCAAATCAATCATTTCCTTTATTATATTTTTTTCTTGAACCGGAAAGAATCACCATGCCCACATAAAGTCAACTCAAATTGTACATGATCTCTGTCATAAACACTCAGGTCAAACAAGAATAAAGATAGTACTTCTCTACTCGAAAAAAACTTTTTTTCTCTCAGATGTTCTTTTAAGAAATAAACCTCCTCCTAAATCATGGGTTTCAAATCATCACACTAACTCCTTCCACTTAACCGACAACCCCAAAACGATCCTCAAACCAAAAGAATGACCACACTTATTTAGAGAGACTCTACTAATCCACAAAAGGATTCTCTAGTCCACTCCTATACCAAAGGAATTATTTTGACAAATGGTTCCCGACATCTCAATAAAGATTTTTCACCCACAATCACATCACCTCATTCTATTAAGGATAATCAACTTGAAATTCTCAGTACACATACTCATTTACTAAACCCAAAATATTCTATCACACACTATTCAGAATCCACTTTTGTTCTACTTCTACACATAATATTGGGCCTCCAAGGTTCTAGCATAAAAATGCAAAGCCCACATTCAACCTCCAAGTCTCCTACAATGAATTTCTAGTATGATTGATAGGAAATCCTCAAATTCGTTTACTGAAATTTCACACAGCTCAACAATAACCTCAGTCATTAATATCAACGTTCCTCACTAATCAAGTAACCGTCCAAAGCATTTCATTTCACCAATCTTGAACCTTCACTAAACCACACTAATCAAATTCAGCTACACGACTACAATACACCCATTCACAATACCCTCACTAAATAACTAAGATTCAAACATACTCAATCACTAGCGTCAATAAATCAATATATAAATTCTTGACCAAACTATCCTTAGAGATAATCTAACTCCTATAGGGTTAGTCACTGAGGCCGAGTCATACTTGACAATACTCAACTATTCCTGCCATCCCATTAATTAGCACAACACTTAGGTTTCTCCACACCGCTGTTCTCATTAAACTTCCCATCAAAACTCTTCTACACATAGTCATTGAGCAACTAAGGGTCTAGTATAGATCACCAAACCCAAATTCAGTCCCCAAGACTCCTATAAATACAATTCAGGGTAACGGATACGAAACTCTCAAATCTGATGATTAAAATTCACCCAATCGCGATACTCTAATAAATTTATCAAGAGTCCATACTTTTGTTAACTCCAACATTCCAACATGGACAAAGGTTATTGGATCAGAACTCACCATAGGTTCCACTAGTTGTAACACTAATCAAATTTTATTTCATCGCCAAAGCATTCCATCGAACCCTCTCCAGTGTTAAAGGTTAAAATCAAACCACTTGTCTCTTCGCTCTTCACATAGCTTGGTTCCCAAAATCTCACCTCTATCATATATTGGTCCTCCACCAACCGATTGCCAAATTACACATTAGAAGACTCGCAACACAAGTTAGTTAATTCCTTTCTCAAGAAGGAAGAGACAAACTAAAACAAATTTCAACACACACTGCAACGTTGCCTCTGGGTGAGCACGAGACCAAGAGAAACAATCAAAGGAAATGATCTCTAAAAACAAAATTACAAGTCTGGACGAGGGCACATGTCCCACAAGAAGGACTTTCAACCCCAAAAATCAAAATAAAACACTACTATGGAAAACCCAAGAAACTCTTAAGCGGTAAGAATAGGAAGGTTGCAAATTACCATACTTAACTCCAATCTCCAGTAATTATGGTACACATTTTTTCTTCGATTACTACACTACTTGCCAACACAAACCAGAAATGCCCTTAACCAAATCACATTAACCACCTAGGAACTAATCAGAACCTTTCCATACGTCACATTGCTCAATTAATTCTCTCTACTACCCAAATCATGAACTCCCAAAAGTCCACGAATACAAAACTCCAAACATTTCATTTGACTGATATTACGAAAGGCAATTAACTTACTTCCTCTCTAGAAGAATCATCACTACTACGACGAGTCAGAATCTCTTGAGGACAAACTTACTAACGTCAAGAATGATCTACCCTTAACAAGACTCGTTATCGTCAACTCTTCCTTTTATTAAGCCCCCAAAGGCTTATGTAATACCCCAAAATTAAATCGGAGAGAATAATTAAATCGGAGAGAATAATTAAAATCGGGGGAATATTTCTTTTAGCAAAGCGATTGAACAGGAGAAAGAGGGGTTTTAATGTAATACTCCAATTTATTCTACGAAAGAAAGCGTTCAAAAGAGAAATTAGACATAAAAAGGGGGTTTCTGCAGTTTTTCAACTTGGGCCTTGGGCCTTGGCCCAGAGGCCCATGAGGGTTGGCCACCAATAAAAGGAAGGGGAAACCCTAGATGCACGGTAGCACGGTTCTTCGTAGCGCACCTCTCCTCCATGGTGGTGCTCCTCCATTGGTGCCTCCTTCCTCGCCGTCGGTGCTCCTGCTGCCGATCAAGTGAAGAAAGGAGAGGAGATCAACCGTGGGGAGAGTTCATCATCTTGCTGCGATTCTACAAGGGTAACGTCACGTGTTCTTCGTTGTTTGATGCGTAATAGTTGCGGTTGATGTCGTTTGGTAGATTGATTTGCGTCGGTTTAATAGATCGCGTTCTGTCCAGATTATTGAGCGGTCAGTTTCGTGTGATTAGAAGCCGAATTAGGAGTTTTGGTCTCCTAGAGTTATGTAGATAATATTCTTAGCTTTCAGTGGCCGCCGAGAACGCCAAAATCCGATTAACGGTTAGAAAGTTATGAATTGTTTAGTGCCGCTGTCTGGTTAATCTGTCAACATCCTGACAGTCTGTAGAAAACTGAGTTAATCTATTAGTTAAAGACGAAATCAGAGGATCTCAATATAACAAAAATTGTAGGTAATTTCCATACCTTTTTAGAGACATAAAGAACGCAAGATTTGGACTTTCGTAGCAAAAGTTATGATGGTTTTAGTGTACTGTCCAGAGAAGCCGACGTGAAAATTGTTGTTCTGTAGTTTGGCTTGGTAGGGGCTGTAGATGGCATAATCAAAAGGGCTCCCAACTAAGTTTATTTGGGTAATTTAATTACCTTTCCAGAAAGTCTGAGAACACCTCATTTGGAATCCTGAGCAGAAAGTTATGTATTTTAGAAGTTGACTGTCGCAGTGATCACCAAAGCGATCGCTAGAAATTGGAAGATTGGAAAACGCTTGGGAGATTAGCGTGTTCGTTTGTGTTGTTATTTATGCTTTTGATCCAGTATGTTGGTCTTAGATTGGGGTTATCTTTATGTTCAGGTGGGAGCGTGATCCCAGGGCAGCGCCCTCTTCGCGTCCACCGTTCTCGCACGGTTGAGGCAAGTATTCGGGTTATAGCATATTTATGCTTGTATGCTGAGAGTGTTTGTGTTTTGCTCGTAATAGCCATGCATGAATGTTAATGTGATGAGTTTCCATTTATCTTGATGAATGCTAGTTATGGTTAAAGTTGATGTTATTGTGATGAGTTCCAATTTTATCCTGGTGAATGCAAGTACTCTGATTGAGAGAATATGTATGAATGTTTGATAGAAGGTGCTAGTACTTTGATGCGTACTAACCATGCAAGGTTGATAGTGTGACATGTATGATTAAGGATGATAAATATTTGAGATATGATTAATTATTATTCATGAAGGATTGTTCATGTTTGCTAGTATTATGAATATATGTGCTATTCATGGATACTAGAATGCTAAGAATGTCAATGATGAGGAATGCTAGAAGTATGAATAAGTTTATTCATGCACGTCGTTGTTGTGAATCCATATGTATGATGATTTAAAGTTGTGTTCATGTGCATCATGCAATCATATTGGAGGATTGGTCACGTGGTGACTATGCATGTTCGAGGTCCTCGTCATGTAGATGACGGGCTTGAGGTCCCCACATTCGTGGAATGTGGGCTATGAGCAAAGAGGTCCCCATCATTAAGATGATGGGCAAAGGTCCCTATACATGTGGTGTATAGGCTCTTGGTCCCTGTGCCAGTGGGCACAGGCAAGGGTATACAGCGACGGTTGTATACCCCGCATTACCGGTAAAATGCGAAAAGAGATAAAGTTGAAAAGGTGCATTGCATTGGTTGCATTCACATGAGCATGAAGGCTATACTTTGGTGCATTGTTTATCTTGGATTGTTGATGCTATGAATGATAATTTGCTTAGCCTTGTTGGTACTTGCTGAGTCTTTGGGCTCACTCTTGCTTTGATGTGTTTTAGGTACAACTGGCAAGACCCGCATGCATGGGAGGGAGTAGATGTTTGGATGCACGCACTACCACTCAATCTTAAGAATTACTTATGGTGGTTTGAGTTTCAGATTAACTGTAATAATGAGAATAGCAAATTTTGGTTATGTTTATGAGATTATCCTGCATGCTTGAATGAACCTGATTATGAAGATATTGATAAATGCCATGATTAATTGTTGGAACCTCGGTATAGCTGACTATACAAAGGAGGTTTTGCCGAAAATTTGTAATTGGTCTTAGTTTAGTTTAATTTAATTTAATTTTAGTAGCATTCCAGGCTCAATGCTGAGCTGGGGTGTTACAGTTGGTATCAGAGCGGGCTTTAGGTCCGTGGTTAATAGGAAAATATTAAATTGACACACTATGCAATGAGGTGGGGTTGGGAATTACATTGCTTCCGCATTATCTGTTGTTATGTTTCATTTGTTGAGCAATTGTTGAATTGCCTCTATGCTATCTTTCTTGTTGATAATCTATGAAATGATATGTTATGATATTCTATATCTATGAATCTATTCTATGATTGCCATGAGATGATCATGTATAATCATATTTGATTATATTGTTTATGCGTGTCGGTAATGGTTGTTAAGAAGTGGAGGCGTGGTTGTGGCCATGGACTTTGTCCGGTTTTACCACCGTTCGTGGTAGACGAATAGAGTAGTTACCGAATACCATAGTTGTAGGAGTTGAGCGTGAGTTGTTTTAGAAAGTTGTTTTCCTTCTTGACCTCAAATCTTGGCAAATTCTTGTTTTGTGGTGGATGATGATTTTCTCTTGGGTTCGTGGTTCATGGTAATTGTTGTGTTTCAATCGTCTCTAATGGTTCTCTGAAACAAGTATTGTTTTTCGACTCTTGAGCTGTCTTTACTACTTGTGATCGTCCTCAATTGGCATTCTTGATAATTCCATGGTTGTTTCTTCTTTCTCATTGGAAAAGAATGACTCATGTATTCGTTTGAAAGTTTGGGTAATGAGAGTTTCTTTTGCAAGTTTGTTAACATGAGAAAACTTTGGCTCTATGTATTTCTTTTGGATTATTCCGAGTGATGAAGTTTAATGCATCTCTTTTCGTTGGAAATCGCTAAAATCCTTTTACGATGCCTTGTTATGGTTAAATCGAGATTGTAATCAAATAACTTGATATGGTATGGGCATCAAGTTGAGTCATTGGTATGGTGAATAATTAATATTAATTAGTAACCTTGGAAGTGAAATTGATTAGGATGATGTTGTCTTTTCTAGTTCTTGATGAGCGGTATATATAAGTAGTGATTGAGAGATATCAAGAAGTATGGAACCTTGATGAACTAGTCCGGTCATTAAAACTGTTTAGGTTGTTAAACTTGTTGGGTTCTTTGGTTCCCATGGATTAATTTAATTGTGTGGAAAGGAAAATTAGAGGGAATACCGATTTACATATTCCTAGTATGATTAGTTATTAGAATTGTGTACAACCGGTTGAATGGATTGAATATCGGTGGATCTAGAAATTATGGGAGGAGTTCTATGTAGTTCTTCTATGTAGGATGACGCGATGAATTTGGTTGTAGTGTTGTTGAGACTCTTGATCGATAGAAGATTTCGATTTTTGAAGTTTTAGTGTTTTTTTTTTGCCGAAATCCAATGTGAGGAGGAACAGTTGAACATGTGCTTGTTAATATCCATGTGATTTTGGAAGGAAAGTAGGTAGCAACTAGATTTCATAACGAAGCCAGTTGATAACAAGGGTTGTCGTATAACTGTTGTGTGTTGAAGTTTGATAATGAGCATCGCTAAAAGTTGAACTGATATAATATAATAGGTGGCTTATGCTCACATGATTGTGAAATAATTCGATGAAATTGTGTACTTGATGAAAGGGTTTTGGTAGGAGCTTTTCAATTGGGTAGTAGACCCTTCTAAACTTAAGAAGTTGATGTAGTGATGTTGTATGATTTTGGTATACTCTCATTTTGAAGATGGGATGAAAAGCGTTATGGAACAAATTGGTGAAACTTTGGGGGCTTTCTAATGGAATAGTTGATAATAAATATTCATGTTCGAGTATATTATTCTTGATGTTAGTAAGATTATCCGCAAGAGATTGTGACTTGTGTGTGGTGATGATTCTTTTAGAAATAAAGAAATTTGATCGTCTTTCGTAACTTGGATTTTGTAGAAGTGTTTCGAGTTTTGCGAATGTGATTAATTGGATCGCTTGAGTTATGTGGTGATTGAGTTGCTTTGAGCAAAGTGACATGTTGAAAGATTTTATTGGTTCTTAAGTTGTTCCTACGATTTAGTTTTAAGAGCTTATCTTGTTTAAGCTGGCAAAGTGATGTAGTAATCACAGAAAATAACCTTCCTTGTTAAAGGAATGAGTCAAGTATAAGTAATTGAGCTTTAAGTCTCGTTTCGCATCTTGCAGTTTATTTGAGAGTACCTAAACCTTATGCAGTTGTTCCATAAGAGTTTATCAATTTTCAAAGGGCATTACCTTCTTCTCGTTTGTGGTTTGGTATTCGCTTTCAGTAGGGCTTGAGCCCTCGACTGTTGACTTTCCCTTATGTTTTTCGAATACTTGGCCTAAATGACAGTTTCCTTGGTCTTGTGTTCGCTGCAGTGGCACATGTTTTCCAAGTTGTTGAAAAATTGATTCCCTTCGCTCTTTCTTTTGAGGAAGAATCAACCTATTCGTTTCACCTGAGTCTTTTGAGGTGTTGAATAATTGTAGTGGTGAAACTGTGGGTTGTAAGTTATTCGATGAGCATTGGAGGACGAAATAATTTTGTAATATAGTTCTTTGAGAGAGGTCTAACTCAATGGAAGTTTGTCTTATGAGGTTAAACTAATTCCATTGTTACAGCTAGTAGAACCTATAGTGATTGTGATCCAAGATCTTCTGGTTTACTTCGGGTGGAACATTAGAATTATTGAAAGTATAGAAATATTGATCAATTTTATAGAGTATCGCAATTTGGTAGTATTGTGAGGCTATGAAAGTTATTCTTGATGATGTGGTTTAATGAGAGTGGAATTATAAAGTAATCGAATCGTCACGTCAATTAATGGGATAATGGAAAATGTTGAGTAATGTCAAGAGTGATTTGGCTTTAAATGAGTAACCTTTTGAGAGTTATAATCTTTGTAAAGGTAAACTGGTCAAGAAAATATTTTCATGATGATGTTGATGAGTAAGTATGTGGGAATTGTGGATTTTCAGGGATTTAATCTAAGGATTTTCCTATCTTTTATATGAGAAGTTAGTTGCAAGAGTCTTGGAGGTTAAATGTGGACTTTGCATTGTTATGCTAGAACTTTGAGTCGCCCAAAGATTATGTGTAGAGGAAGTAGAATAAGGGTGGATTGCGAACAGTGGGATGATCGTTGATAACACCCTTCTGGTGTAGTATAGAAGAGTGTGTGATGTGAAATCTGAGATGTTTGTTCTCAAAAGGGTTGAGGTGATATGATCGTGTGCAAGATCTAATTTGGGGATACTTTACGGCGCCATCTGTCAAATGAATTACGTCGATGGAAATCGGTTAGAGAATGTTTTGTGAGATCATCAGAGTCCTGTTTCAAAGGTGTAGACAAGGTGTTTCGATTTGGATTTGGCGTTGAGATCACCAAGTTAAGAGTAACAGGTTAGTGTGTTGTGTGATGAATCGGGATTCCAAAAAGTTGAGAGAAATTTTATTTCTAAAGGAGAAATTGAGAAAAGAGTGTTTCTCAGTCTTTGAAACACTCTCTTGATCTTGTATGAGCTATGAGTTTTTGACGGACGTCGTTCGCAATTTGGGTTTGACTTGATGTTGGCTTGTGTGGTTCTTATCTATTCATAAAGAAATGATGGATTTGGTTATTCGAGTGATTTCTCTTTTGGCGATCGTGGTGTTTATTTGCAAATTTTCTAATTTGAAGGTGGAAAGATTTTCGTGATAAATCTTGATTCTGAATTTGACTCTTTTAGTACCGAGTTGGTAACGCTTGGTTGCGATGAGAGTCCTTGATTTTCAGTTGGGGTTGTTGTTGTTTTGCTAGTAGATGACAGATAGAATTGGGGTCGAATTGCTTTAAGGAGGGTAGAATGTAATACCCCAAAAATTAAATCGGAGAGAATAATTAAATCGGAGAGAATAATTAAAATCGGGAATATTTCTTTTAGCAAAGCGATTGAACAGGAGAAAGAGGGGTTTTAATGTAATACTCCAATTTATTCTACGAAAGAAAGCGTTCAAAAGAGAAATTAGACATAAAAAAGGGGGGTTTCTGTAGTTTTTCGGCAACTTGGGCCTTGGGCCTTGGCCCAGGAGGCCCATGAGGGGTTGGCCACCAATAAAAGGAAGGGGGAAAACCCTAGATGCACTGTAGCTACAGTGCCGCCGCACTGTAGCACGGTTACTGTAGCGCACCTCTCCTACATGGTGGTGCTCCCCTCCATTGGTGCCTCCCTTCCTCGCCGTCGGTGCTCCCTGCTGCCGATCAAGTGAAGAAAGGAGAGGAGATCAACCGTGGGAGAGTTCATCATCTTGCTGTGATTCTACAAGGGTAACGTCGCGTGTTCTTCGTTGTTTGATGCGTAATAGTTGCGGTTGATGTCGTTTGGTAGATTGATTTGCGTCGGTTTAATAGATCGCGTTCTGTCCAGATTATTGAGCGGTCAGTTTCGTGTGTTTAGATGCCGAATTAGGAGTTTTGGTCTCCTAGAGTTATGTAGATAATGTTCTTAGCTTTCAGTGGCCGCCAAGAACGCCAAAATCCGATTAACGGTTAGAAAGTTATGAATTGTTTAGTGCCGCTGTCTGGTTAATCTGTCAACATCCTGACAGTCTGTAGAAAACTGAGTTAATCTATTAGTTAAAGACGAAATCAGATGATCTCAATATAACAAAAATTGTAGGTAATTTCCATACCTTTTCAGAGACATAAAGAACGCAAGATTTGGACTTTCGTAGCAAAAGTTATGATGGTTTTAGTGTACTGTCCAGAGAAGCCGACGTGAAAATTGTTGTTCTGTAGTTTGGCTTGGTAGGGGCTGTAGATGGCATAATCAAAAGGGCTCCCCAACTAAGTTTATTTGGGTAATTTAATTACCTTTCCAGAAAGTCTGAGAACACCTCATTTGGAATCCTGAGCAGAAAGTTATGTATTTTAGAAGTTGACTGTCCGCAGTGATCACCAAAGCGATCGCTAAAAATTGGAAGATTGGAAAACGCTTGGGAGATTAGCGAGTTCGTTTGTATTGTTATTTATGCTTTTAATCCAGTATGTTGGTCTTAGATTGGGGTTATCTTTATGTTCAGGTGGGAGTGTGATCCCAGGGCAGCGCCCTCTTGCGTCCACCGTTCTCGCACGTTGAGGCAAGTATTCGGGTTATAGCATATTTATGCTTGTATCTTTGAGTGTTTGTGTTTTGCTCGTAATAGCCATGCATGAATGTTAATGTGATGAGTTTCCATTTATCTTGATGAATGCTAGTTATGGTTAAAGTTGATGTTATTGTGATGAGTTCCAATTTTATCCGGTGAATGCAAGTACTCTGATTGAGAGAATATGTATGAATGTTTGATAGAAGGTGCTAGTACTTTGATGCGTACTAACCATGCAAGGTTGATAGTGTGACATGTATGATTAAGGATGATAAATATTTGAGATATGATTAATTATTATTCATGAAGGATTGTTCATGTTTGCTAGTATTATGAATATATGTGCTATTCATGGATACTAGAATGCTAAGAATGTCAATGATGAGGAATGCTAGAAGTATGAATAAGTTTATTCATGCACGTCGTTGTTGTGAATCCATATGTATGATGATTTAAAGTTGTGTTCATGTGCATCATGCAATCATATTGGAGGATTGGTCACGTGGTGACTATGCATGTTCGAGGTCCCCGTCATGTAGATGACGGGCTTGAGGTCCCCACATTCGTGGAATGTGGGCTATGAGCAAAGAGGTCCCCATCATTAAGATGATGGGCAAAGGTCCCTATACATGTGGTGTATAGGCTCTTGGTCCCTGTGCCAGTGGGCACAGGCAAGGGTATACAGCGACGGTTGTATACCCCGTATTACCGGTAAAATGCGAAAAGAGATAAAGTTGAAAAGGTGCATTGCATTGGTTGCATTCACATGAGCATGAAGGCTATACTTTGGTGCATTGTTTATCTTGGATTGTTGATGCTATGAATGATAATTTGCTTAGCCTTGTTGGTACTTGCCGAGTCTTTGGGCTCACTCTTGCTTTGATGTGTTTTAGGTACAACTGGCAAGACCCGCATGCATGGGAGGGAGTAGATGTTTGGATGCACGCACTACCACTCAATCTTAAGAATTACTTATGGTGGTTTGAGTTTGAGTTAAGCTGTAATAATGAGAATAGCAAATTTTGGTTATGTTTATGAGATTATCCTGCATGCTTGAATGAACCTGATTATGAAGATATTGATAAATGCCATGATTAATTGTTGGAACCTCGGTATAGCTGACTATACAAAGGAGGTTTTGCCGAAAATTTGTAATTGGTCTTAGTTTAGTTTAATTTAATTTAATTTTAGTAGCATTCCAGGCTCAATGCTGAGCTGGGGTGTTACAGCTTACCAAGATGTTACAGACCCCTTTATCATTTCATCCTCAATTGCATGTATGCCAAAATCTTATATTCTCACTACAACAACCACTTTATTAAAAAAAAGAGGAAAACTACTACACGAATTAAAAGGTTATTCCAACACCCTTTAATCAAGACATACTTTTATCTGATAGTTCTACCATCATGTAAACATTGTTCATCCGTTAAATCCCATCAATTTATCTCTTAGCGATGCTCATCACCAGACATTAATAGACATTATTTGCACCTAGCAATTACTTATAATCACTAGGTATCCCCAAAAAGGTTACTTCAAGATTAGTACCCACTAAGACAATAATATAACTCCTTTTGAACTTAACCATCTCAAAAGGTTAGATTAAACCATTGAGACTCGTTAATCCAATTTACCAAAGAAGCTTACCAAATGTATCACTCTTAGTCATCGACTCAATTTCATCAATGTTCTACACCTCTCTACTAAAAAAAAACAACCACAACAGAAATTAATCGCAAGTAACACGTACCCAATGTGAAAAATTCTAAATATAGCTCGCGCATGCGTGACTCGAACTCCCAAGTCACTTCCCTCCACATCACTTTGATGGATTCCAACATTTTACACCTCAATGCTTGTCTCGACCTTATCAGGTACACTCAACGAACGGGACTCGAACGTATGGTTTTACTCGTGGTTCATCGTTCCTAACGAAAACTCACACTCTAGACTCTCGAATACTCTCTCGACACCGGGTTATACAAAACGTTGTGTACCCCGCGTATGGACTCGAGACGGTCCTAGCGAAATGCTAGCTTCTGAAATCAAACTAATGTACCTTGGGCCAACCATCCCTTTGGTACCAACCAAACATTCTATACGTAACACATGAAACTCTGGTTCCAACTCTCAATCCACTTCTTCATCTTAACAAGGAGCATCTCCTTTGACCGGGGACACAAACGAACTTCTTTTAAACAACCTCTTTATAAATGGAACACAACAAACAAACAAAAACAAGGAATTCCATCGCAACCACACATTACCAACTCGCCAAAGAGTCAAATCCGAATCGAAGATTCATCACGAAAACCTTTCCACTCTCCGCTTAAGCGGTTTGCAAATAACATACACGTCGACCAAAAGAGAAACCACTCGAATATCCAAATCAATCATTTCCTTTATTATATTTTTTCTTGAACCGGAAAGAATCACCATGCCCACATAAAGTCAACTCAAATTGTACATGATCTCTGTCATAAACACTCGTGTCAAACAAGAATAAAGATAGTACTTCTCTACTAAAAAAAACTTTTTCTCTCGGATGTTCTTTTAAGAAATAAACCTCCTCCTAAATCATGGGTTTCAAATCATCACACTAACTCCTTCCACTTAACCGACAACCCCAAAACGATCCTCAAACCAAAAGAATGACCACACTTATTTAGAGAGACTCTACTAATCCACAAAAGGATTCTCTAGTCCACTCCTATACCAAAGGAATTATTTTGACAAATGGTTCCCGACATCTCAATAAAGATTTTTCACCCACAATCACATCACCTCATTCTATTAAGGATAATCAACTTGAAATTCTCAGTACACATACTCATTTACTAAACCCAAAATATTCTATCACACACTATTCGAATCCACTTTTGTTCTACTTCTACACATAATATTGGGCCTCCAAGGTTCTAGCATAAAAATGCAAAGCCCACATTCAACCTCCAAGTCTCCTACAATGAATTTCTAGTATGATTGATAGGAAATCCTCAAATTCGTTTACTGAAATTTCACACAGCTCAACAATAACCTCAGTCATTAATATCAACGTTCCTCACTAATCAAGTAACCGTCCAAAGCATTTCATTTCACCAATCTTGAACCTTCACTAAACCACACTAATCAAATTCAGCTACACGACTACAATACACCCATTCACAATACCCTCACTAAATAACTAAGATTCAAACATACTCAATCACTAGCGTCAATAAATCAATATATAAATTCTTGACCAAACTATCCTTAGAGATAATCTAACTCCTATAGGGTTAGTCACTGAGGCCGAGTCATACTTGACAATACTCAACTATTCCTGCCATCCCATTAATTAGCACAACACTTAGTTTTCTCCACACCGCTGTTCTCATTAAACTTCGCCATCAAAACTCTTCTACACATAGTCATTGAGCAACTAAGGGTCTAGTATAGATCACCAAACCCAAATTCAGTCCCCAAGACTCCTATAAATACAATTCAGGGTAACGGATACGAAACTCTCAAATCTGATGATTAAAATTCACCCAATCGCGATACTCTAATAAATTTATCAAGAGTCCATACTTTTGTTAACTCCAACATTCCAACATGGACAAAGGTTATTGGATCAGAACTCACCATAGGTTCCACTAGTTGTAACACTAATCAAATTTTATTTCATCGCCAAAGCATTCCATCGAACCCTCTCCAGGTGTTAAAGGTTAAAATCAAACCACTGTCTACTGCTCTTCACATAGCTTGGTTCCCAAAATCTCACCTCTATCATATATTGGTCCTCCACCAACCAGTTGCCAAATTACACATTAGAAGACTCGGCAACACAAGTTGGTTAATTCCTTTCTCAAGAAGGAAGAGACAAACTAAAACAAGTTTCAACACACACGAAAACGTTGCCCCTCGGAGTGAGCACGAGACCAAGAGAAACAGTCAAAAGGAAATGATCTCTAAAAACAAAATTACAAGTCTGCTGACGAGGGCACATGTCCCACAAGAAGGGACTTTCAACCCCCAAAAATCAAAATAAAACACTACTATGGAAAACCCAAGAAACTCTTAAACGGTAAGAATAGGAAGGTTGCAAATTACCATACTTAACTCCAATCTCCAGTAATTATGGTACACATTTTTTCTTCGATTACAACACTACTTGCCAACACAAACCAGAAATGCCCTTAACCAAATCACATTAACCACCTAGGAACTAATCAGAACCTTTCCATACGTCACATTGCTCAATTAATTCTCTCTACTACCCAAATCATGAACTCCCAAAAGTCCACGAATACAAAACTCCAAACATTTCATTTGACTGATATTACGAAAGGCAATTAACTTACTTCCTCTCTAGAAGAATCATCACTACTACGACGAGTCAGAATCTCTTGAGGACAAACTTACTAATGTCAAGAATGATCTACCCTTAACAAGACTCGTTATCGTCAACTCTTCCTTTTATTAAGCCCCCAAAGGCTTATGTAATACCCCAAAAATTAAATCGGGAGAGAATAATTAAATCGGGAGAGAATAATTAAAATCGGGGGAATATTTCTTTTAGCAAAGCGATTGAACAGGAGAAAGAGGGGTTTTAATGTAATACTCCAATTTATTCTACGAAAGAAAGCGTTCAAAAGAGAAATTAGACATAAAAAAGGGGGGTTTCTGCAGTTTTTCGGCAACTTGGGCCTTGGGCCTTGGCCCAGGAGGCCCATGAGGGGTTGGCCACCAATAAAAGGAAGGGGGAAAACCCTAGATGCACGGTAGCACGGTTACTGTAGCGCACCTCTCCTCCATGGTGGTGCTCCCCTCCATTGGTGCCTCCCTTCCTCGCCGTCGGTGCTCCCTGCTGCCGATCAAGTGAAGAAAGGAGAGGAGATCAACTTCGTGGGGAGAGTTCATCATCTTGCTGTGATTCTACAAGGGTAACGTCGCGTGTTCTTCGTTGTTTGATGCGTAATAGTTGCGGTTGATGTCGTTTGGTAGATTGATTTGCGTCGGTTTAATAGATCGCGTTCTGTCCAGATTATTGAGCGGTCAGTTTCGTGTGTTTAGATGCCGAATTAGGAGTTTTGGTCTCCTAGAGTTATGTAGATAATGTTCTTAGCTTTCAGTGGCCGCCAAGAACGCCAAAATCTGATTAACGGTTAGAAAGTTATGAATTGTTTAGTGCCGCTGTCTGGTTAATCTGTCAACATCCTGACAGTCTGTAGAAAACTGAGTTAATCTATTAGTTAAAGACGAAATCAGAGGATCTCAATATAACGAAAATTGTAGGTAATTTCCATACCTTTTCAGAGACATAAAGAACGCAAGATTTGGACTTTCGTAGCAAAAGTTATGATGGTTTTAGTGTACTGTCCAGAGAAGCCGACGTGAAAATTGTTGTTCTGTAGTTTGGCTTGGTAGGGGCTGTAGATGGCATAATCAAAAGGGCTCCCCAACTAAGTTTATTTGGGTAATTTAATTACCTTTCCAGAAAGTCTGAGAACACCTCATTTGGAATCCTGAGCAGAAAGTTATGTATTTTAGAAGTTGACTGTCCGCAGTGATCACCAAAGCGATCGCTAGAAATTGGAAGATTGGAAAACGCTTGGGAGATTAGCGTGTTCGTTTGTGTTGTTATTTATGCTTTTGATCCAGTATGTTGGTCTTAGATTGGGGTTATCTTTATGTTCAGGTGGGAGCGTGATCCCGGGGCAGCGCCCTCTTCGCGTCCACCGTTCGCACGGTTGAGGCAAGTATTCGGTTATAGCATATTTATGCTTGTATGTTGAGAGTGTTTGTGTTTTGCTCGTAATAGCCATGCATGAATGTTAATGTGATGAGTTTCCATTTATCTTGATGAATGCTAGTTATGGTTAAAGTTGATGTTATTGTGATGAGTTCCAATTTTATCCTGGTGAATGCAAGTACTCTGATTGAGAGAATATGTATGAATGTTTGATAGAAGGTGCTAGTACTTTGATGCGTACTAACCATGCAAGGTTGATAGTGTGACATGTATGATTAAGGATGATAAATATTTGAGATATGATTAATTATTATTCATGAAGGATTGTTCATGTTTGCTAGTATTATGAATATATGTGCTATTCATGGATACTAGAATGCTAAGAATGTCAATGATGAGGAATGCTAGAAGTATGAATAAGTTTATTCATGCACGTCGTTGTTGTGAATCCATATGTATGATGATTTAAAGTTGTGTTCATGTGCATCATGCAATCATATTGGAGGATTGGTCACGTGGTGACTATGCATGTTTGAGGTCCCCGTCATGTAGATGACGGGCTTGAAGTCCCCACATTCGTGGAATGTGGGCTATGAGCAAAGAGGTCCCCATCATTAAGATGATGGGCAAAGGTCCCTATACATGTGGTGTATAGGCTCTTGGTCCCTGTGCCAGTGGGCACAGGCAAGGGTATACAGCGACGGTTGTATACCCAGTATTACCGGTAAAATGCGAAAAGAGATAAAGTTGAAAAGGTGCATTGCATTGGTTGCATTCACATGAGCATGAAGGCTATACTTTGGTGCATTGTTTATCTTGGATTGTTGATGCTATGAATGATAATTTGCTTAGCCTTGTTGGTACTTGCTTTGAGTCTTTGGGCTCACTCTTGCTTTGATGTGTTTTAGGTACAACCGGCAAGACCCGCATGCATGGGAGGAGTAGATGTTTGGATGCACGCACTACCACTCAATCTTAAGAATTACTTATGGTGGTTTGAGTTTCGATTAATTGTAATAATGAGAATAGCAAATTTTGGTTATGTTTATGAGATTATCCTGCATGCTTGAATGAACCTGATTATGAAGATATTGATAAATGCCATGATTAATTGTTGGAACCTCGGTATAGCTGACTATACAAAGGAGGTTTTGCCGAAAATTTGTAATTGGTCTTAGTTTAGTTTAATTTAATTTAATTTTAGTAGCATTCCAGGGCTCAATCTTTGAGTGGGTGTTCTGACTTACCAAGATGTTCTGCACCCTTTATCATCTCATCCTCAATTGCATGTATGCCAAAATCTTATATTCTCACTACAACAACCACTTTATTAAAAAAAAGAGGAAAACTACTACACGAATTAAAAGGTTATTCCAACACCCTTTCATCAAGACATACTTTTATCTGATAGTTCTACCATCATGTAAACATTGTTCATCCGTTAAATCCCATCAATTCATCTCTTAGCGATGCTCATCACCAGACATTAATAGACATTATTTGCACCTAGCAATTACTTATAATCACTAGGTATCCCCAAAAAGGTTACTTCAAGATTAGTACCCACTAAGACAATAATATAACTCCTTTTGAACTTAACCATCTCAAAAGGTTAGATTAAACCATTGAGACTCGTTAATCCAATTTACCAAAGAAGCTTACCAAATGTATCACTCTTAGTCATCGACTCAATTTCATCAACGTTCTACACCTCTTATTAACTCTATTGATTACAACTAGGTATAACCATACTCTTAATCACAGCTCCTTGAGAACTACTACAAGACACTTTCAAATTAATCACTTTCCTTTCAAGGATCTTCGTTAGGATCGATCATGCACACACTGCATATCTAACATGATGACCCATATCATATCCATTAATTGCTTTGGTTATAACCTCTCACTTAACCAAGACAACACAGCACTAAAAGGTTTAACATCTTCTTTCATAAAGGAAATCCATTAATCTTCAACACTCAAAATACCCAAGAGAGATACATTGAGTCAAAGCCCCCACGTACTAAAAGACTTGAAAAAGAAAGCTTTCATTACCCAAAAACATCACACCAATAAGTGGGTCAAGTTTTCCAATGAGAAAGACAAAACCCCAATATAAAGTCAAACTTGACAATCAACCAAGTTCATCAGCTTCAAGAATAACTCATCGGTTGGGAAAACAATGATTGCTTTACGGGAAAAATTAAGGCAAAGGAAACACACCAAACTTTTTCAAAGCAACCCATCAACCGTAATGAACTAATAACCCAAGAGAAACTCATCAATCTCAACTGGATAAGAGTTGACCAAATTCAAATTCAAGGAAAAGAACAACTCTTCTAAAGATACTCCCTATCAACACCTGTACTAACATATCCGAGGTAACCACTTCCCTATTCTCATATCGCGAACGATAGTGTAACTTGGTAAAACCCAGGGTTACACCCACGACCTCAACCTCTCAGCATGGGTTATCCCCACACATAATAATTATATAATCCATTAATGAGCAAATCATACTCAATTAATATCAGCAATGATCAATATGATATAGCGGAAACGTAAATACAATGCTTTGCCCATTCCCATCCTACTGTGCACCAGTGTGTCAAATTTTAAGTTGATTAGCCATTAGCAATTTTTAATTAATCTATTCACCACGGACCTAAAGACCGCTCTGATACCAATTGTAACACCCCAGCCTGACAAAGGCCTGGAATGCTACTAAACTAACACTATAACCATTTTAACATTGATACAATTCTCTAAAATCCGACAGAACCTCCATTGTTTAGTTACTAAATCGGAGGTCCCAACCTTTAAATGTGACATAGTTAAATAATCCAACATCCAGCATCTAGCATTCTAGCAACTCTTCTAAACTTATTCATACTTCCAGCATTCCTCATCGTTTGACATTCATAGCATTCTAGCATCCATGAGTAACAAATATATTCATAATACTAGCAAACATGAACAATCACACATGAATAACAATTAATCGTATCTCCAGCATTCACCATCCTTAATCATACATATCACACTATCAACCATGCATAGCTAATACGTATCAAAATACTAGCACTCTCTATCAACCATTCATAATTATTTTATCAACCAGAGTACTTACCTTAACCGCGTGAGAACAGAGGATGCGAAGAGGGTTTTGCCTCCGGGACCAATCCTCCACCTAAATTCATTTAAAAACGTACTAAGACAACAGTGAAGGACCAAACAAACTATAAAAGTAAGCACGAACTAGCAATAACTCGAAACGCGACCCCAACTTCAAATTCCAGAATGCTGAAATGACCCCTCTGGGAACAGTCATGTTCAAAAATTTGTATCTTTTAGTACATTAGTCCAAATGAGGTGATCTTGGACTTCATTGAAAGGTTATCTAATTCTCCAACTAAACCTAGTGAGTGAGCCTTCCTGATTCGGCCAACTACTACCCGTATCAAGCCAATTAACAGAACATCGTTTTCACGTCAGGTTCTCTCGACAGTACACTAAAACTGTCATAACTTTTAGCTCGTTTGTCCAAACTTCGCGTTCTTGAGCTTCCCTGAAAGCTATGACAAATATCTACAACTTTCGTTATATTGAGATCCTCAGATTTGCCGTTTAACAGATCGAACAAGACAGATTACTGAAACCCGTCAGATTACCGACAGATTCGCAGAACAATCCTACCAATTAATTCATAACTTCTGCTACAAAGGTCCGAATTTTGCGATCTAATATTTCATCGAAAGCTAACGATGTCCTCTACAATTCTCTAGGAGAAGTCCAGAGCTGAATTGTAACAGCCCTAACTTAGGGTTTGTATTTCAAATGTAAAATTTTGAGGAGAAATAAAAACTTTTGTTGTCTCTTCAAATCATTTGAAAGTTTCTACATTTTTCCCTAGCAATTTCCATTTTCTAGAATTAAATTCTTGTGAATGGAAATTGTTGTCAAGACATTCTTAGCCTTCAAACTTGTGATCATCCCTAGGAATATTTTTCCTGTTATCTTGATCATCCTATCTACCTCCCTGAATTATTTCACAATTTTTAGATTTTATTTGCTATTTCAAATGACCAAGTCAAACTAGTTGGAAATCTGGTCAAACCCTAGGTCAGCATGCTTGTGAATTTTCTGCAGAACTTCTCAGTGCATAAAAGTTTTGGAAAATTTATGAAATGTTGCTCTCTGTCTCAAGTAGCTACCATGAAAATTTCGAATTTTTGGAGCTCGAGCTATCTCTAAAATTCCCTAAAACTCTCTCGCTTTTAAACTCAAAATCGAAATCATCGTTTGTCGGGCTCGAACCCGAGTCCGACTCAAACCGATCGCAACACTTGACTCGGTCGCACCGCCTCGCTGCACTGCGCGAGTCCAATCGATCGTGACCGTCCGATGCAAATCGAACGATCCACGTTGCGTGCGCAACCGACCTGTCCGAATGCATACACCAATCTCAGCCGTCCATTTCAGATCCAACGGTCGGTGCGATTCTGATTGAGTCAAACCATCGGCTCGCACCGCTTCGTCAGTCGCTGACAGGTGGACCCTACCTGTCAGATCCGCCCTCGTCTTCTCCGCACCTCACCGGAGCTCAGGGCCGCGCATGCATGCTCGCCACGTACCTCGTCGCTGCCACCTTTTTGTCCTCGTGTCAGTCCGAGAAGCATCGCCGGGGTCTCATCTACCCACTGAGCCCATCCACTATCCTTCGCGTCTATTCTCGTGCCTTCTCCGCCCAAATTTTCTTCTCGGTCGGAGAAGATCTCGAGCGTAGCGCCGCCGTTTCTGAGCCGCCCTTGAGCCAGCGACCGCACCGTCGTGTTCCTCTTGCCTCGCCGCCTCCATTTTGCCCATTCCGGGTCCTTGGCGTCCAGTGGATCACCAGGGGCGGTATCGTCGTCTCCGCCTCCGGCGATCTCGGTCCCGCGAGCTTGCTAGTGCTCTGGTGAGTCTCTAGCCTCATCACTTGGTCCCTCGTAATCGCAATTCTCCTCTGAGTCTAACGGTGGGCTCATTTCTGTCTTTCGTGCATCGTGGAGGGCGTGCGGGTGTTTCTTCCTCGTGCACGGTGATCCGCCGCCGTGGCAATTCCAGCCGCCTCGGACCTTCTTCTTCGTCGTTATCTTGTGCTTATTGCTCCTGGAGTCGAGGCGATTCCGTGGCGCATCTTCCCGAAGCTCCTCGAAGTCCGTAGCACCTCCTCCGCAAGAGCCGTAGCTTCTTCTCCGCCTCCGGCCGTCGCAAGCTCGACTTCGGCGACCATTGGGCTCCGCGTCATCATCATCAAGTTCGTGGAGCTGCGGTGCACCCGTGCGTGCCATCCCCGAGCTCAGAGCCTCAGCCATTCTCCAGATCCCCCACCTCGCCGTCGCGGCCGCGCGCGGGAACTCCGTCGAGCCGCCGGTGGTTAAGGTCTAATCCCCTTCTTTAGTTCTAATCATCTTTTAGTTTGAGTCTCTGTCATGTGGGCCCGAAATGTTAGTTAGGGATTGTGTAGTTTTGTTAATGCGTTTTCTCTGTCGGGAAGCGTATTTCTCTGTGAGTATATGTTAGAAGTACACTTTGGTAGCAAGGCGATATTAGAATACGCCTTCGACGCCACTTTCGCGGCAGTTGCTCAGTCGTCACTTTCGCTGGCCCGCTCTGTGCTGCTGGGCTAGATAGTCATGGGTAGAAAAAGATTAAACGCTTTAGTAAATCAGAATGCTTTTACATTTGCTCGTTAATTCAATTAAACTTAGAAAATGCATAACTAATTCAAATTTTATCCAAATTGCATGAAACCAGTGCTGTTAATTTTCATTTTAAGTGTACTACTTGATAAAATTAGCTTCATCCATGTCTCTTTAGCAAAAATCTGTTAACTAATAAAATGATGTCTTATGTATCTTCTAAATTAGAAAATGCATATCTCTTTCAATAATTGTCCAAATTCGATGAACCCAATTCTGTAAAATTCTATTTTCAGTATACTAATTATTAGGATAGGTTTTAGATACTTTTTCTGTTCATGAAAATTTGTTAAGTAATTAACTAGTGTCTTGTTGTGTTTTTAGCTTAGAAAATTCATAGAAAGTTCTTAATAACTTAAAATGAATTGTTCTCTGTTTCTAAAATTTTGTTATGTCATGCTTAAGCTACTGTGAAAAGCTTAGTGTGTTTTGGTTATTATTGTATGTTTGAGTTTGGTCGGTGTTATTCGTTCTTATTCGCTGTTTTGTTCAATCGTTAGGATTCGATATTTGCGGTAACCCTGAGAACGACCCTCCGCAACAACTTGAGCAACAGCAGCTAGGCAAGCAGTTTGATCATGTTTATCCCAGTATTTTAAAGTCTAATATTTTGTTTCAACTGTATGTATGCATCGCTTAATTTGTGTTAAATTGATTAGTTAAAGCCGTAGCTGCATATCCTGTAGGCAAAATATTGATCTCTACTACCGAGCCTAGGTTATTTGCTTGGTGATTAGAGGTCGCGGGATGATCTCTTATCACTTAGAGATCCGGGTCAACTTGCTTAGACATGCTTAGCTATCGGTAGAATCTGGCGTTATTGACTTAGTCGGTAACCTTGATCACACAAAATTTACTATGTTTTAGCATACGCTATGTTTAATTGCAAAATTAAAAATGAAAACAAAAACGATTTAAACTTGGGCACAATGGTAAGACGGTGTGATCTGTTGGGTGTGATTGGAAAGGTGCCCAGTCGATTAAGAACCGAGTTACTTACGCCACCGTATTGAGCATTTTGCGTGCTAACCACACTAGAGTATATGGGACCTCTCTTGACCTAGTACTTTGGCGTGTATTGGCTCCGGTCGCAGGAGGTCGCAGGAGGGATGGAGGTGGGAGCATGGTAGTTGTCCAAAAGCTTTATCCCGAGTGGGTAGTTGTCTTTTCGGCTTTACCATGTAAGCTTATGGATTTCTATCCATACGAGCGGCTCGTAGTTAATACACAATATTGGAAACAGTCTCGTGAGACTTAGTCAGTGCAGGCATACCTTCTAAGTGTGCTTTGGCTTAAAGCGATGCAAGTGTGGGTACATTGGTACACCCTGCGCAGGTTAAAACTATTCGAATAGCCTCGTCCTAGGTTATGGACACGCTCAGATACGCCCCCAAGAACTAGACTACAACATTTCAATTAAAACTTGATGGGTGGTACGAATCGGGATTCGTGCTATTGTTGTGGTGACTATTGGGGTAGTCACTTCTAGGTTGTTTATCTTTCGCTTTTGTTATTAATATCCTTCTTTGTTATTTCAATCTTATAAATGAATTGCAAACTTGCCTTTAAAGCGTATTACATTATTGCAAATGAAAATTGGCTTTATGCAAATGAAACATATGACCTCCACCAAATAAGCTCGCATGTAGCTTATGAATAGGTCTGCTAGTTCACACGTCAGTCTTGCGGGTACAAAGACAATCTTTGTACTCAGGTGCTTTGCTTAATGTTTTTGTTGCAGAGGAAGAAGGTGAGCCCCAAGGGCCT
The DNA here is from genome assembly GCA_036346255.1 of Ampelocalamus luodianensis. Lineage (NCBI taxonomy): Eukaryota > Viridiplantae > Streptophyta > Magnoliopsida > Poales > Poaceae > Ampelocalamus > Ampelocalamus luodianensis. Next base: position 54,380,388 of record CM070621.1, read on the forward strand.
CACTTCTGTGAGCTGTGTTGCCGTTTCGTGGACGACTAGGCTTGGCGGTCCGGTCAGATGCCTTGTGGGTTGGAGGCACACTGATTGGCTTTGTTTATAGCCATCTTATGGCACTTTTGCTTCCGCTGTCGTTCTTGTTTATTTGGGTATCTTGGCCTGTCGGCCTTTGTCTGTAATAATCTCTACTATTTGTTTATCTTCCGTTTGGTAGTGTAGTGTTTAGACTCTATGTTTGGAATGGAGTTGATGTCTAATTTTGTACCGAGGTGTGTATACTGCTTTCTGGGAAGTATACATATCTCAAGGATCTGTTTATTTGATTTGTGCTGCTAGGACCAGGTGGTTGGTTAAGCATTACAAGCCAAATAAACTGGGGTCCTCACAAAGTTGGTATCAGAGCCATTCTGACCGTAGTAACCCAAGCATAGTCGTCCTTAGAATATTTTGAAAAAGCTTAATTTCAAAGTATAAAAAGGGTTTATGAAAACCTAGGCAGATTCTCAGATTTTACTCCTTGCCTATCTTAGCCTTCTACTCTCATCTTACTCTAATTTGAGTTTAAAACTTGGTTTCTCTCGTTCCTTTCAAAAGATAGTTACTACCGGTAGAATCAGTCTTTGGGAGAACCATAGAGAATTAGTCTAATTAAAATTTGTGGGGGTATAAGGGTAAGATGTATATGAGTTTGCTAAGTGTCTGATTTTTGTCAATTGGTTTTGTAACTTACAAGTCTTGTGTTTATTTTGTGCTGTTAGTAAAGTTACTTGCAGTGGGTTGTCGATTTTGTGTTTTCCGGCTGTTGTTAACTTGTCTTAGTGAAACAGGATGGCCGGGAGAACGCGTGGCAATCAGCAGGCTGGTCATGATGAGGAGCTTCCCCCTCCTCCGACCATGGCTGAGGTTCTCGCCGATCGAGCGAAACCGCATGGACGAGCGCGCATCTTGGAGGTTATTGCTAGGAATACCTCCACTCCTGCCGGTGGTGGCGGCCACCAGACTCGCGGGGGACTTGCAGAGTTCCTCCGTACGCAGCCGCCGACTTTCTCCCGCTCTGAGGACCCTCTCGATGCGGATGATTGGTTGCGCATGGTTGAGCGAAGCTCAACATAGCTCGATGCGGCGCGCAGATAAGGCACTCTTCGCATCCTACCACTTTGAGGGCGCGGCACTCTCATGGTGGGAGAACTACCTCGCCATGCAGCCCGCGAATGTGGTCGCGTGGGAGGAGTTCAGTGCAGCTGCTGTCGGGCCCACATCCCGGATGGCCTGATGAAGCTGAAAAGAAAGAATTCCTCGCGCTCAAGCAAGGCGCAAATCGTGACGAGTACTTATGCGAGTTCAATCATCTGCTCGTTATGCTCCAGGAGGTGGCCTCGGATGAGGCTAGCGGGAGAAGTTTATGGATGGCTTGTCCGAGGAGCCGCAGGACAAGCTATCTATTGTGGACTTCTCGACTTTCGTGCCTTGGTAGATAAGGCCATTGTTGCCGAGCATAAGGCAAAGGCGCTGGCGAGTCATAAGCGCAAATGGGAGGCACATCGGTCTACTCACACCACCTCACTGCGTCCTCGGCCGGGCGGCACGATGGCCCGCTTTTGCTCCACCGCGCCGAGGCCATCTGCACCGGCTCCTCGCCCACCGCAGGCGTGTTTCGACCACGTGCGCTGCGATCCAAGACAGAGCGGCCTCGCAATCCGGCGGCCGAGGTTACTTGTTTTCCACGCCACAACAAGGGCCATTATGCGAATGCACGCCTCGAGTGTTGCAGCAGCCCTCGTCCAAATGGAGGACGCGGCAGGGAGTGGTCACCCACCGACTGTAAGATTATTCGAAGACCGAGTGCGGCGGTGGTCGAGTCAACCACCTTTCACCGAGGAGGCTCGGGAGGCGCGGATGTCGTGATTGGTACACTTCTTGTTAATTCTCGTCCCGCCGCAGATTATTTGATTACGAGCATCGCATTCTTTTATTTCAAGATCATTTGCTGCTGTTAGTGGTCTTCGTTGTGTTCCTTTGGGAGTTCCTTTGCTCATCCGCTCTCCGGGGTCGGAAATGAGAGCGATCTTGATGTCGGGGTGTTCCTATCATAGTCGTGAGTGGGGTTCTTGGCAAACCTTATTCTCGCTCGGGTTCGATTGAGTCCGGATGTGATTCTTGGCATGGATTGGTTGTCCCAACACTTGGGGCGCATCGATTATGCCAGAAGATTGTCTATCTCACCACCCTTCAGCGGCGGTCGGATTTTCGCCGCGGCCGGGGGCCACATCGTGTGTATTAGAGGCGAAGCCACCTTGCGGTCGTGGATGTTCCCATAGTATCGACTTTGGGATGTCTTTCACGAAGACTTGCCCGGATGCCTCCGGTTCGAGACACAGAGTTTGTCATCGAGTTGCTGCCGTGCATCGCCCGATTTCAAGGCGCCGTGTCGAATGCCTCCCAATGAACTAGAAGAATTGAAGAAGCGGCTTGGTGAGCTCCAAGCAAAGGGTTTCATCCGTCCCAGTTCATCTCTTTGGGGTTGTCCGTGATCTTTGTGAAGAAGAAGGACAAGACTTTGCGCATGTGTGTTGATTACCGTCCTCTCAATGAGGTGACGGTGAAGAACAAATATCCTTTGCCCCGCATCGATGATCTGCATTCGATCACCGACCGGAGCCAGTGTGTTCTCAAAGATTGATTTGAGGATGGGGTATCATCAGTCGAGGATCGATTCGAGGATATTCGAAGACGGCTTTCACTACTCGTTATGGGTCGCATGCGAGTACACCGTCATGTCTTTTGGCTTAACCAATGCTCCAGCTTTGTTCATGAACTTAATGAATTCAGTATTCATGGAGTTTTTGGACCAATTTGTGGTGGTCTTCATTGATGATATTCTTATTTATTCCAAGACTGAAGCAGAGCATGCTGAGCATCTGAAGATTGTTTTGGGCAAATTGCGGGAACACCAGCTATACGCGAAGTTCAGCAAATGTGAGTTCTGGTTGAAGGAAGTGGCATTCTTGGGCCATGTTCTTTCAGCTGGAGGCATAGCTGTGGATCCCAGCAAGGTCAGCGACGTTCTATCTTGGGGGCAGCCCAAGTCAGTCACCGATGTGCGGAGTTTTCTCGGTTTAGCGGGCTACTACCGCCGCTTTATCGAGAACTTCTCCAAAATCGCAAAGCCAATGACTGAATTGCTCAAGAAGGACAAGAAGTTTGTGTGGTCCTCTGCTTGTGATGAGAGCTTTCAGGAGCTCAAACAGCGTTTGACTTCAGCCCCAGTCCTCACTCTTCCTGATATCCACAAGAGCTTCAATATTTATTGCGATGCCTCTCGTCAGGGACTTGGATGCGTTCTTATGCAGGAAGGCAAGGCAGTTGCCTATGCATCCAGGCAGTTGAGACCTCATGAGCTCAATTATCCCACCCATGATTTGGAGCTTGCTGCTGTGGTTCATGCACTCAAGATTTGGCGGCATTATCTGATCGGTAATCATCACGTGAGGTGTATTCCGATCACAAGAGCTTGAAATACTTGTTCACTCGGCGGATCTGAACCTCGTGCAGAGAGATGGCTAGAATTGATCAAAGATTATGACATGGGTATTCAATATCATCTGGCAAAGCCAATGTGGTTCTTGCCGATGCACTTAGCCGAAAGGTGTATTGCAATACTCTGATGATCCAAGAGCAGCAACCTGCACTTCTTGCAGAGTTTCAGCGTCTCAACTTGGGTTTGGTTGAACATGGTTCCCTTGCTGCCTTGGTTGTGCAACCGACCTTGGTGGATCAAATCAAGGCAGCACAGCAATCAGATGATGGTGTGGGTAAAATTAAGCAGAACATCAAGAAGGGATCAGCCAAGTGTTTCACAGAAGATGAGCACGGTGTTGTATGGTTTGGGCAGCGGCTTGTGGTCCCAAAGGTCCCCGAGTTGCGGGATTTGATTCTTCAGGAGGCCCATGATTCGCCTTTGTCCATCCATCCCGGGGCCACCAAAATGTACCAAGATCTGCGTCAGAGATTCTGGTGGACTCGCATGAAGCGCGAGATTGCCAGGTTCGTGGCCAGATGTGACATATGTTGCCGCGTCAAGGCCGAGCATCAGCGTCCAGCGGGTCTTCTTCAGCCCTTGCCTATACCAGAATGGAAGTGGGATTCTGTAGGCATGGATTTTATCACTGGTCTGCCCCGTACTCCTGCGGGGAAGGATGCATTATGGGTTATCATTGATCGATTGACGAAGGTGGCCCATTTCCTTCCAAAGGCGATCGAAAATTGATGTGAATCAGCTAGCGGATCTTTACATATCCCGCATTGTGAGTCTGCATGGTGTGCCACGAACGATAGTGTCGATCGTGGTTCTCTTTTCACTTCCGATTTTGGCACAATGCGGGAGGCCATGGGTACCGTCTTTCGTTCACTCACCTATCATCCTCGGTCGATGGTCGACGGGCGAGTCAACCAAGTTCTTGAAGATATGCTCCGTGCTTGTGTTCTTTCCTATGGGAAGAATTGGGAGAAGTGCCTACCGCTTGCCGAGTTCTCCTACAACAACGACTTCGAGCTAGTCTCGGTATGGCACCGTTTGAGGCTTTGTATGGGAGGCGATCACGAAACCCCATTGAACCGGTCGAGACCGGGAGAGCAGTTCTTTGGCTCGATTCCATTAATGAGGCGAAAGTCAAGTGCGATTGATTCGTGAGCACTTGCGCGTGGCTCGATCGGCGTAAGAGCTATGCGGTCGGCGTCGCCGTGAGTTGAGTTTCAGCCCAATGACTTTGTGTATCTCAAAGTCTCGCCTCAAGGGACATCGTCGTTTTGGTGTCAAGGGCAAGCGGCTCCTCGATATGTCCGCCATATCGCATCATCAAGAAAGTGGAGCCATTGCATACAAGTTGGAGTTGCGCTACACTTGAAGGGTGCATGATGTTTTCCATGTGTCACAATTGAAGAAGTGCCTCCGTATTCCGTTGAGGAAACACCATTGGAAAATATCGATGTGCGGAAGATCCGTCTTATCGTGGCGTCCTGTTCGTATCCTCGAGGAAGCTGAGCGAAGAACGAGGAACCGTGTGATCAAGTTCCTCAAAGTTCGATGGTCAAACCACTCAGAGGATGAAGCCACTTGGGAGCGGGAAGATCGTCTCCGAGCAGATTACCCATCATTCTTCTCCCGGTGATCGAATCTCGGGCGAGATTCTGTAAGAGGGGAGATTTGTAACAGCCCTAACTTAGGGTTTGTATTTCAAATGTAAAATTTTGAGGAGAAATAAAAACTTTTGTTGTCTCTTCAAATCATTTGAAAGTTTCTACATTTTCCCTAGCAATTTCCATTTTCTAGAATTAAATTCTTGTGAATGGAAATTGTTGTCAACATTCTTAGCCTTCAAACTTGTGATCATCCCTAGGAATATTTTTCCTGTTATCTTGATCATCCTATCTACCTCCTGAATTATTTCATAATTTTTAGATTTTATTTGCTATTTCAAATGACCAAGTCAAACTAGTTGGAAATCTGGTCAAACCCTAGGTCAGCATGCTTGTGAATTTTCTGCAGAACTTCTCAGTGCATAAAAAGTTCTGGAAAATTTATGAAATGTTGCTCTCTGTCTCAAGTAGCTACCATGAAAATTTCGGAATTTTTGGAGCTCGGGAGCTATCTCTAAAAATTCCCTAAAACTCTCTCAGCTTTTAAACTCAAAATCAGAAATCACTGTTTGTCGGGCTCGAACCCGAGTCCGACTCAAACCAGACCGCAACACTTGACTCGGTCGCACCGCCTAGCTGCACCGCGCGCGAGTCCAATCGATCTTGACCGTCCGATGCAAATCGAACGATCCACGTTGCGTGCGCAACCGACCTGTCCGAATGCATACACCAATCTCAGCCGTCCATTTCAGATCCAACGGTCGGTGCGATTCTGATTGAGTCAAACCATCGGCTCGCACCGCCGTCGATCGGCGACAGTGGACCCTACCGCCGATCCGCCTCGTCTTCTCCGCACCTCACCGGAGCTCGGGGCGCGCATGCATGCTGCGCCACGCACCTCGTCGCTGCCACCTTTTTGTCCTCGTGTCAGTCCGAGAAGCATCGCCGGGGTCTCATCTACCCACTGAGCCCATCCACTATCCTTCGCGTCTATTCTCGTGCCTTCTCCGCCCAAATTTTCTTCTCGGTCGGAGAAGATCTCGAGCGTAGCGCCGCCGTTTCTGAGCCGCCCTTGAGCCAGCGACCGCACCGTCGTGTTCCTCTTGCCTCGCCGCCTCCATTTTGCCCATTCCGGGTCCTTGGCGTCCAGTGGATCACCAGGGGCGGTATCGTCGTCTCCGCCTCCGGCGATCTCGGTCCCGCGAGCTTGCTAGTGCTCTGGTGAGTCTCTAGCCTCGTCACTTGGTCCCTCGTAATCGCAATTCTCCTCTGAGTCTAACGGTGGGCTCATTTCTGTCTTTCGTGCATCGTGGAGGGCTTGCGGGTGTTTCTTCCTCGTGCACGGTGATCCGCCGCCGTGGCAATTCCACCGCCTCGGACCTTCTTCTTCGTCGTTATCTTGTGCTTATTGCTCCTCGAGTCGGCGATTCCGTGGCGCATCTTCCAAGCTCCTCGGTCCGTAGCACCTCCTCGCAAGAGCCGTAGCTTCTTCTCCGCCTCCGTGCCGCAAGCTCGACCGCGACCATTGGGCTCGCGTCATCATCATCAAGTTCGTGGAGCTGCGGTGCACCGCGCGTGCCATCCCGAGCTCGAGCCTCGACCATTCTCCGGATCCCCACCTCGCCACGGCACGGCGCGCGCGGAACTCCGTCGAGCCGCCGATGGTTAAGGTCTAATCCCCTTCTTTAGTTCTAATCATCTTTTAGTTTGAGTCTCTGTCATGTGGGCCCGAAATGTTAGTTAGGGATTGTGTAGTTTTGTTAATGCGTTTTCTCTGTCGGGAAGCGTATTTCTCTGTGAGTATATGTTAGAAGTACACTTTGGTAAGCCGAAGGCGTATTATTAGAATACGCCTTCGACGTCACTTTCGGCGGGCAGGCTGTTCTGGTCGTCACTTTCGCAGCCCATCATGCGATGCTGGGCTAGATAGCGTGGGTAGAAAAAGATTAAACGCTTTAGTAAATCAGTAATGCTTTTACATTGCCTTGTTAATTCAATTAAACTTAGAAAATGCATAACTAATTCAAATTTTATCCAAATTGCATGAAACCAGTGCTGTTAATTTTCATTTTAAGTGTACTACTTGATAAAATTAGCTTCATCCATGTCTCTGTAGCAAAAATCTGTTAACTAATAAAATGATGTCTTATGTATCTTCTAAATTAGAAAATGCATATCTCTTTCAATAATTGTCCAAATTCGATGAACCCAATTCAGAAAATTCTATTTTCAGTATACTAATTATTAGGATAGGTTTTAGATACTGTTTCTGTTCATGAAAATTTGTTAAGTAATTAACTAGTGTCTTGTTGTGTTTTTAGCTTAGAAAATTCATAGAAAGTTCTTAATAACTTAAAATGAATTGTTCTCTGTTTCTAAAATTTTGTTATGTCATGCTTAAGCTGCTGTGAAAAGCTTAGTGTGTTTTGGTTATTGTTGTATGTTTGAGTTTGGTCGGTGTTATTCGTTCTTATTCGCTGTTTTGTTCAATCGTTAGGATTCGATATTTGCGGTAACCACGAAACGACCCTCGCAACAACTTGAGCAACAAAGAATGTGCAAGCGATTTGATCATGTTTATCCCAAGATTTTAAAGTCTAATATTTTGTTTCAACTGTATGTATGCATCGCTTAATTTGTGTTAAATTGATTAGTTAAAGCCGTAGCTGCATATCCTGTAGGCAAAATATTGATCTCTACTACCTGAGCCTAGGTTATTTGCTGTGATTAGAGGTCGCTGGATGATCTCTTATCACTTAGTAGATCCGGGTCAACTTGCTTAGACATGCTTAGCTATCGGTAGAACTGGGCGGTTATCGACTTAGTCGGTAACCTTGATCACACAAAATTTACTATGTTTTAGCACTTCTGCTATGTTTAATTGCAAAATTAAAAATGAAAACAAAAACGATTTAGACTTGGGCACAATGGTAAGACTGGTGTGATCTGTTGGGTGTGACTGGAAAGGTGCCCGAGTCAGTTAAGGACCGAGTTACTTGCGCCACCGTACTGAGCATTTTGCGTGCTAACCACACTAGAGTATATGGGACCTCTCTTGACCTAGTACTTTGGCGTGTATTGGCTCCAGGTCGCAGGAGGTCGCAGGAGGGATGGAGGTGGGAGCATGGTAGTTGTCCGAAAAGCTTTATCCTGAGTGGGTAGTTGTCTTTTCGGCTTTACCATGTAAGCGTATGGATTTCTATCCATACGAGCGGCTCGTAGTTAATACACAATATTGAAACAGCCAGTAGGACTTAGTCAGTGCGGCATACCTTCGGAAGTGTGCTTTGGCTTAAAGGCGATGCAAGTGTGGGTACATTGGTACACCCCTGCAGGGTTAAAACTATTCGAATAGCCTCGTCCTAGGTTATGGACACGCTCAGATACGCCCCCCAAGAACTAGACTACAACATTTCAATTAAAACTTGATGGGTGGTACGAATCTGGGATTCGTGCTATTGTTGTGGTGACTATTGGGGTAGTCACTTCTAGGTTGTTTATCTTTCGCTTTTGTTATTAATATCCTTACTGTTATTTCAATCTTATAAATGAATTGCAAACTTGCCTTTAAAACTGTATTACATTATTGCAAATGAAAATTGGCTTTATGCAAATGAAACATATGACCTCCACCAAATAAGCCTGCATGTAGCTTATGAATAGGTCTGCTAGTTCACACGTCAGTCTTGCGGGTACAAAGACAATCTTTGTACTCAGGTGCTTTGCTTAATGTTTTTGTTGCAGAGGAAGAAGGTGAGCCCCAAGGGCCTCACTTCTGTGAGCTGTGTTGCCGTTTCGTGGACGACTAGGCTTGGCGGTCCGGTCAGATGCCTTGTGGGTTGGAGGCACACTGATTGGCTTTGTTTATAGCCATCTTATGGCACTTTTGCTTCCGCTGTCGTTCTTGTTTATTTGTGTATCTTGGCACATCGGCCTTTGTCCGTAATAATCTCTACTATTTGTTTATCTTCCGCTTGGTAGTGTAGTGTTTAGACTCTATGTTTGGAATGGAGTTGATGTCTAATTTTGTACCGAGGTGTGTATCTTGCTTTAGGAAGTATACATATCTCAAGGATCTGTTTATTTGATTTGTGCTTTGCTAGGACCAGTGGTTGGTTAAGCATTACAAGCCAAATAAACTAGGGTCCTCACATGAATCGCCACAACTAAAACAAAAGGACGATCTAACACGAATTGTCTCAAGAAACAAATACCGATATTGCCAAATCGCGAAACTATACAACTAATCTAACGGATCATGGGTTACCCTTGAGAACGACATGACGAACGCGAGACTCAGCGAGGCTCCTTCCTTTCCTTCCTCTTTCCTTCTCCCTTCTTCTTCCTTCCTCTCCTTTTTTCTCCTCTTGGCATGGCGGCAGAAAGCGGATTGCTACAAGACTGGATTGCTACGGTGCGGTAGCGCTCAAGCACCTCAAAGAAAGTTATCAGAGCAACCCTACGGTTTGGTCTCCCTCCCTCTTAAGTTGGGCTCCCACTTGGGCTATGGGCAGTGCCCACTACTCTCCTCAACTCACTAAATTCTGAAATTTCACTCTTAAATACCTCTTCTAATCTCTCAATTATTTATTTAATTAAATGGGAGTATTACAAAGCAGAACCACGTAAGCCATTTTCTTTTGAAAAAGCCATCATCTATAAATTGCATTATGTGGTATGACTTGCGAGTACGGTTGTGTACTCATACTTGCTAAAATCATCTAGCTGAAGTGGAGGAATCATCACCTACTTTCGAGGAGGAGTACTACGGTGGTGCTGATCATTAGGTCTTGATCCTAGTCGGTTGCCCATGGCGAATCGATGGGTTTCACCGAAGTTTAATTTGTTCATTGCTACTTTAATTCTTTGCTCGCCTCACGTGGCTTAATAAGTGTAAACTTCGAACATAGGGTCAAAACCATTATTTGCTATTCAAATTAATCGTTTATGTTATTATTCGAATTGTGTGGATCGATATTCATTTATCTTGACACTATGTGCACTAGCGTGATCCTGGACTAGTGCATAATACACAGAGGGTCCAGAATTTCATTTGTGGGTCCCGACAAAGGTGGTATCAGAGCCATACTAAGGGAAACATGACCCATTTGTACGCTTGATGTTTTTGGATAATGAAAGTTTTCTTTTGCAAGTCCTTTAGTAGTGGAAGTTTTGACTCAATGTAACTCTTTGGGTATTTTGAGTGTCAAGTTGAAAGAAAATGTTAAACTCTTTAGCGATGTCTTCTCGTGGTTAAGTGAGAGGTTATAATCAAAGAAATTAGTGGATATGATATGGGTTATCAAGTTGGGTCTGTAGTGTTTTGTATAATCGATCTTAACTAAGATCCCTGGAATGAAAGTCGATTAATTTGATGGTCCCATGTAGTAGTTCTTGATGAATTGTGGTTAAGAGTATGACTATACTTAATTGGAATCAATAGAGTTATTAAGAAGTGTGGAACATTGGTGAAAAGGTTGATCATTAGAATTGTTGAGTTTGCTAAACTTTTTAGATTATTTGGGTCTCAATGGATTAATCTAACTGTGTAGGAAGAGAAATATAATGATATGTTCGACCATTGTCTTAATATATGATAATATGGATTTTTTTTAATTGGCTATTTGACAATCTTATTTATGCGCATGGGAATACAAATAGAGAAAGGACCATTAATTTATCCATGATTGAATGATCATCAATGGTTTATGATAGCCTCTAGATTAGAATTAGTGTGTACTAAAGTAGTGTGAGCATTCCGAATAAGAGAAGGGTTGAAATTTGAAAGTGAATTGTTTACGTGTGTTCCATAAGGATGTATTGTGGTTGCATGCCCTTGTTAAAAGAGGTATGCTCTGACAGTGCGGTTGGTGTATTAGATACACTCTAGAACAGGTTGACTGCTGCAATCTTATTGAGATAACAAAATATTAGGAAGTAATTTACTGTGTTACTTTTAGAAAGGTTTATGATAGGATTAAATAGGTGACCTACGCTTGCATAATGGTGAAATTGTCTGATAATAGTATATCGTTAATGAAAAGGTTTTGTGTAACCTTTAGATTGTGTAGTAGGTTTCCTCTAAAATAGAGTGGTTGTTGTAGTGAGGTGTAAGAATTTGGAATACAATCAATTGAGGATGAGATGATAAAGGGATATGTAACTTTTTGGAAAGCCTTTGAGGACTTTATAAAGGAAGAGTTGACGTTAACGAACATTGTTACGAGTGAATTATTCTTGATGTTAGTAACATGGTCTACAAGAGATTGTGATGCGTTGTAGTGGTGATGATTCTTCTAGATAGAAAGTAAGTTGATTACTTTTGTAATATCGGATAAATGAAATGTTTGAGTTTTGCATTCGTGACCCTTTGGGAGTTCATGATTTATGTAGCAGATGATATTCATTTGAGCAATATGACGTATTGGAAGGTTCTATTTGGTTCTTAAGTCATTAATGTGATTTTATTTTAAAGGCACTTCTTGTTTGGGTTGGCAAGTAAATGATGTAATCAAGGAAATTGCTTGATTTGTTGACGGAAAATGAGTACCATAAGTATTTGAGGTTGGAGTTAAGAATTGTAATTTGTAACTTTCCTATCATTACAGACTTAAGAGTTTCTTAGGTTTCCATAGCAATGTTTTATTATGATTTATGGAGGTTTAAAAATTCTTTCTTGTGGGACATGTGCCATCGATCAGTGGACTCGTGTTTTGTTTCCGAGATCATTACTATTTGACTGTTTCTCTTAGTCTCATGCCCACTCCGACGAGCGAAGTTTTCTTGTGTGTTGAAACTTGTATTTGTTTGTTTTTTCCCTTTTGAGAAAGGATTTAATCTTCTTGTGTTGCCAAGTCTCATAGAGTGTAATATGTCGACTGGTTGGTGGTGGATAAGTATATGGTAGTGGTGAGATTTTGGGAACCAGTCTATGTGAAGAACGGTAAAAGGTGAATTGGTTTCGACCTATAACTTCTTTGAGAGAATTCTATGAAATTTTTGTCATTGGAATACAATTGATTAGTGCTACAAGTAGTGGAACCTATGGCAAATTATAATCCAAGAACTTTTGTCAATGTTGGAATGATGGGATTATTGAAAATATGGAATCTTGATAAATTTATTAAAGTATCGCAATTGGGTAATTAACTTTGCGAGATAGTGTAGGTAATTTATGATGGTGTGGTTTAATGAGAGGGAATTAGCAAAGTAATCTAATCAGTATGGCAATTAAAGAGACAACAAGGGTTGTGGAGTTGTTGTCAAGTATGACTTGGCTTTAGTGAGTAATCCTTGGGAGTTAGAATCTCTCTAAAGATAATTTGATCGATAATATGTTTACATGTCGGTGGTAATGATTGAGTATATGTGCATTGTGTGAATTTTAGTCTTTAGATTTGAGTGTTTCGTTTCAGCTACACCGGATTATATTTATAGGAGCCTTGGGGATTGAATTTGGGTTTGGCGATCTATGTTAGACCCTTAGTGGCTCAATGACTACGTGTAGAAGTAGTAGAATAAAAGTGAATTCCAATAGTGTGATGATCTTTGATAGAACTTTTTTGATGTATTAAATGAGAGTGTGCGCTGAGAAGTTCCAGTTGATTATCCGTAACAGAATGAGGTGATGTGATTGTGGGTGAATAATTTTTAGTGAAGTGTGGAAACCATTTGTCAAAATAATCCCTTTAGTATAGGAGTGGACTAGAGAATCCATTTGTGGATTAGTAGAGTCCCTCTCTTTAAGAATGGTTGTTCTTTCGGTTTGAGGATCGTTTTGGGATTGTCGGATAAGAGGAAAGAGTTAGTGTGATAATCGTGGAAACTCATGTGTTGGGAAAAGGTTTATGTCTTAAAAGAACATCTGAGGAAAGAATGTTTCCTCGAGGAGAGAAGTGCTCTATGGGTTCTTAGCTGAGTGGGGTCTTTATGACGGAGAACATGTACAATTTGAGTTGACTTATATTGACAATGTGGTTCTGTTCGATTCAGGAGAATAAATGAAGTATTTGATTTGGGTGTTCGAGCGATTTTTCTTTTAGCTTATGTGGTGCTTAGTTGCAAACTGTCGAGTTCGAAGGATGGAGGGTTTTCGTGAAGAATCTCTGATTTTGAATTTGAGTGTTTTGGAGGAAAGTTAGAATTGCATTGTGAATCCTTTGCTTTCAATTGAATCTGATTATTAAAGTTTGATTAAAAATAAGTTGTGTTGCGCGTCCCTGCTTAATGGAGGATCTCCTTGTTATGATGAAGAGATCGACTGAGAGGTGGAACAAGAGTTCCATTTGTGTACGTGCAAGTTTTGTAGTTTGGTCCCGAAGAGGTAGATAGCCAAAGTATATTTGGTTGTTCTAGAAGTTGTGGGGATTTCGAATGATAGCCATTCGCTAGAACTGTCTCGAGTTTTGGAATGGGGCATATGACGTTTTGTATGAACTAGTGTTGAGAGAATGCTTGAGGTATTTGGATTGTGTGGTTTCATAAGAGTCGTTGATCAGCGAGTAGTACCGCATCTTTGAGTCATGTCCGATAAGTGGTCCTGGTCAGGTCGGTACGTGTGATGAGGCATAATATGTTAGTTGCATCAAGGCACAGTGGTCCCATATGTCCGAGAGGAAAATGACTTGGGAATTGAAGTCTCTCATGCGCGAGCAAAATTCGGAATTATTCACAGCAGGTACGTGGTAGCATTAGCAAGTTTGAGCTGTGCTTATTCTTTGGCGTTAAGCGTTAATAGAATTTGGGGTCGAATTCTGTTTAAAGGGGGTACAATGTAATACCCCAAGTCTATTTAAGTGAAAAGAAAGAATTTGAGAGGACCAACTAGAAAAAAATAGAATTAACAGAGGATTAGGGGGGTTTCTACAATTCTTCGGCAACCTGGGCCTCAAGCTTTGGCCCAGGAGGCCCATGAGGGGCCAGTCACCAATAAAAGGAGGGGGGAAACCCTAGGGCTGGTATCAGAGCATGGTGTGCTACAAGAGCGCCACCGCACTGATACTCCCATGAGCAAAGAGCCACGCCGCCTCCTTTGGGTGCTGCCGACCAAGAAGAAGAAGGAAGAGGAGAAGAGAGAAGGGAGCGGAAGAGGGATCACGTGGCGTTCATCGCGTTCAGCGGTGGTTCTTCAAGGGTAAGACCCCATGCCCTTCCGATTACTGGATTATTTGATCTTTAGCAATGTCGGTCTTTAGGTCTGTTTAGGGTAGATAGGATTGGAGGACATTTTTGAGACGTTTAACGACAGAATCTGACTAGGACGCCTCCTATAGAATTGTAGGCGACGTCGATACCTTTCTTTAGAGTACAAGATCACGTCGTTTGGATGAGCGGTTCAAAAGTTATGAATTTCGTAGCGCTGCTATTTCGTAAATCTGCTACGATTCTGACAGTTTTTAGTAATCAGACTTAAGCGGATAGCTAAATGAATTTCTGGGAGGTCTCACTATAACTAAAGATGTATATAATTGTCTTAGCTTTCAGGGAAGCTAAAGAACATGAAATTTGGATCATTATTTTGAAGGTTATGATAGTTTTAATATCTCTATCCAAAAACCCGATGTGAATTAGCTGTTCTGTTCATCAGCTTGATAGGGGTAGTAGATGGCCGAATCTGGAAGGCTTACCAACTAGGTTTAGATGGGAGATTTGATAAGCTTTCTACAAATTCTAAGAACACCGCATTTGAATCTTTGTACTAAACGATATGAATTTTTTATTATGATTGTCTGTCGAGGGGAGAGACTACTCTTAGGATTTTGGAGTTGGGGTTGCGCGAGAGAGTATAGTTTTTTCGTAAGTGTTTCCAGCTTTGTTTTGGTCCAGTATTGTTATCTTACAACGCTTGTTGACTTATCTCAGGGTGGGGGATTGGTTCCAGGGGCAGCGCCCTCTTCGCGTCCTTCGTTCCCGCACGGTTGAGGCAAGTACATTGTTTGATACATTAGTTGTGAATCTGTGATCATGATTGCGTGTATTTGATACATGATAGCGATGCATGGTTGTAGCATAATATGTGTATTAAGAATTATGAATGCTCAAAGTATGATTATATTCTATTCATGTACGATGTTATTGCCTTTAGCATGTTGATGATGAATAGAGTAACGGTGCATGTGCATATTGAGATTATGTTGAGGCTTGGTCACGTGGTGACCAAGCATGCATATCTTTGAGGTCCTCATCATGTATATGATGGGCTTGAGGTCCCCTTTACTTGCGGAGTGTTCGGCAATTGGTCCCTACGCTTGCGAGGACAGGCGTGGGTATGCAACGACGGTTGCATTCCTTGCATTACCGGTAAAATGCAAAAGAGTTAAAGAGAAAGGATCCTTGAACATTGCATATGCATGTGGTATGATTTAATGAATTGCTTCTGGAAGTGGTTGCGGATGTTATTAGTTTGCATTGTAATGTTTTTTATGTGTACTTGTTGAGTCTGTGGACTCACTCTTGCTGTTGTTGTTGTTTTAGGTACCCAATCCAAGAACAAAATGCATGGGAGGGAGTAGCGTTATGTTCGCACACACACTGCCATGAATCTTTTATAGTTTATTGAATTTCAGATTATGCCTTAATAAATGAACAAACTACTTAAAGGATCTATTATGGTTATGTTTACGCACTGGATTATTTGTAATAATGATGAGTAGCATATTTTGGATATTTTTTATTATGCTGATGTTGGATTGTTTAATTTTGATAATTGCATCTGCTAGAATCCTCGATATAGTTAGCTAAACAGAGAAGGTTCTACCAGAATTAGTAAAATGTCATAGATTTAACTTGTTATGTTGTTAGCTTAGTAGCATTCTAGGCTCATGCTGGGCTGGGGTGTTACAAATCACCGAATGTAGTGACCACGAGAAGGTTCTCTATGTGACTCATTAGATGGAGGGTATCGCCGGCGAATTGTGGGAAAATTTTTGTGCCGCACATGAAATGCCACAAAATATTACTTGGGAAGAGTTTTCCACGGCTTTTGGCCAGTACCATGTGCCAGAAGGAGTTATAGATTTGAAGAAAGATGAATTTCGTACACTCAAGCAAGGAAGCATGTTAGTGATGGACTACCTCAACAAGTTCTCTTAGCTTCCCCGCTATGCTACGAAAAATGTTGCCACTGATAAAGCTCATCAAAATCATTTTCTGAAAGGACTAAACTCTAGACTACAAGTCAGTCTGATTGTCCACACCTTTCTAGACTTTTCAGGAGCTTATCAACAAAGCTTTAGTCCTTGAGGATAAGTGCAAGGAGTTGGAAGACCACCGCAAGCGCAGAATGGCTCAGCAAGGGAGTCATCAGCCTCAGCAGAAGGCGAGAATAGTTCTGTAACTATGTTGACACTGTGTGCACTAGTGTGATCCTGGACTAGTGTAGAATACACAGAGGGTCCATAATTGCATTTTTGGGTCCCAACAACAACCTTAGAAAAGAAGTAATAATAGGTTCTCTTTAATTTAAGTGAATGTGTCATTTCTATTGGCCATAGATAATCTCGAGTGAAGTGCAACAAAGCTCTACCCCTTCTCATGCATGCCACTTTCATGGGGAATACCTAAGAAAATATCAACAACAAGCGTGAGTCCTCGTCTCAACAAAGTACAACGAAAATTATGTAACAATGAATCCACACATGAACACAAATCATTATCATCAATTCTTAACAGAAACTCAACTTTCATGAATGCAATGCAATTTATGCTCAATGCTTTCTTCACTTCTGCTTATACCGGTATAGCAGAGTGTAACACCTATCGGTGTTCACTCATATCCACACTCTCAAGTGTAGGGACCCATTGCCCGTCCTATTTCAGATGGGGATCTCATCCCACTCCTATGGGCTATTTCATTCCAACATGAATGCATGATATGAAATGTATTGAATAAACAACAACTCTTCCATAATCATGATCAGATTATTGAAAACATAGCAAATAGTTTGAAGTACGCATACTTCACATAAATGTTCGCAATAAGCATTCACGTAACTAAGGAATACTGCCAACCATTAAATATCACGCTAAAATGTACTTGCCTCAACCGTGTGATGGGTGACGACGAGTAGAGGGCTCTAACCCCAGTTTCACACCACCACCCTTGGAGAATGAGATGACAAATGCAAAGACCCAGCAAGGCTCCTTCGTTTCCTTCCTCTTTTCCTTCTCCCCTTCTTCTTCTCTCCTCTTCTTCCTCCCTTCCTCCCTGTCCTTGCTTGGCCAGTAGTAGCAGTTGGGATAGCAACTAGGGCAGCAAGATGCAAGGGGATGGAGGCCCGAGGAGGTGGTGGTTGCAAGGGGAGGTGATGGCGCAGGAGCAATAGGGAGGGGAGGTGAATGTGGCGGGTGGATGGAGGAAAGGAGGGGTGGGCGCATGGGTGGGGGAGGGCCTAGGGTTTTGGTCCTCCCTCCCTTGGCTAGCTGGCCACCTTGGGACAAACACTGTGGCCTAGGAGCCCACGGTCCAGGTTCTCTCACTCATGCAGAATCCCCCCCGAAACACTTGTTAAACCCATTTTCTAAATAAAGTCTCCTCTCTAGAACACTTTTCTCTCTTAATAATATACAGGATGTTACAGTAGTAGTATGAGCAATCCAAGAAGGGTTGTTCGAATGGGCTCCATTCATCGAGGCATTGGGACCAAAACTTGTCGATACAATGGTGAATGCCTCACTTAAACGGGAGGAACTTGGGTGATGTGGGGATTAACATTCACTGGGCTAGTGCAAGGTTAGGACTAGGTGATGTAAAGGCTTCGTTGTGAACTCTATACTGCATACTATCATGTTGTGTGCGGTGGTATCAACAGATGTCTAACAAGCTAGAGCACTCATATACTGTCGGCAAATTTATACACCTCTACAGAGTGTAAATCTATTTAAATAGTCATGCTCATGGTCATGAGCGTGCTAAGTGTGATCACATCGGGTATAGTCTTAATTTTTGCAAAAACGGTTTGTTGGAAAATGTTGGGATGGTTGGTTTGTGTGAGTGCCATGTCTATGGCTAAGAATGAAATGTTGATCGCAGCTGAGGAGGGTTGTGATTTTGCTATTATTGAGTTACATACTTGTTATTTCAATATCTGTCAACTGCTCTTAAAAATTTTCGTTATAAATTATTACATATTGATATTTCAAATAAAACTTGCTTAATACTGAAAATAACTTGTAGAGTAGAGCCTCACCTTTGATAGCCTTGAATTTATGTAAACACTTAAGCTTATGATCAATATTTGTTTCATGTTGTATGGATATGAATATCAATGTTGTGGGCATGTGTATTAGCCATTGATCATGGGAGTAGTATGGTACACACACGAGGGCTTCAGGTATTCCATGCTCGGGGTCCGACATTTCCATTTTCTCCCCCTTTCTTGCAATTTCTCCCAAAATCTCCCCCTCTTATCATTTTTGCCATGCCTTCTCCCCCTTTGACAATAGAGTTATCAAGGAATCACACATTCCTCTCGTCTAAGGATATCAAATCTAGTATGCATGGAAGAAGCATAAGAAGGAGTATGCATGAAATGCAATGCAGTTGCTTCATTTTTGGATTTTCATTTTTTTAGAACAAGAAGCTCTGGAAATTACCCAATATAAACAAGCTAGCACTGCTAAATTACACAAGGCATATCAGGTATGAAAAGTTATCAAGGTCATAACTAAATATATATAGCAATGCTAAGCAAGCTAGCACAAGATGGGCGGCATATCTGGTGGACATACCCATATCTGTGCACATATGTACGTGACTCATCCTGTCCATCCATTTCGCTACGTGTGGTCGAGATGCACAATCCCCTTCCACTTGCGGCAGTTTGCGAAAGCACCCCTGCCCGAAACACTTTCCTCTCATTTCTAACCCCTCGTTCTCCCTTCCTTCTCCTACCGAGCACGACCCGTCGTGCCGCCAACTAGGGTTCGGGCCCATCCGTCAAGCCCCTGCGCCAGCCCTCTGCGCCGCGCCTGCTCTCCTCCGTGCCCATTCCGCCCACGCACCAGTGCGAGCTCCAGAAGCTTCCCCCATTCTTCCTACGGCTTCCGCTTCCCCGTCTTCCTCACCGCCTGCCACATGTCTACTTGCGCCATCTTCTAGTACGCCTCCGCCGCAGCCTCCTCCTCCTCCTCATCCCGCTGAGCCACCTAGGTCCGCTCGCGTGGACAGCTCGCCAGGGTGACCATGCTCGGTGCCATCTTCTGCGCCTCCGTCGTTGCCGACAACCTCTCCCTCCGCTACCTCCTAGTCTCCTTCAACCAAGCCGTCAGTGCCACCACGCCCTTATTCACCGCCATCCTCGCCTACGCCATTGCTGCCTGTTGGGAGGCCTGCGCCACCTACTCCGCCCTCGTCCCCATCATCGCTGGCTCGTTGGCGTTGTCATCGCCACAGGGGTAAGACAAAGTGCTTGATTATGGGATCTTGCCTGTTTCCTTCTGATGTAATGTGGAATGCGGATGCAATTAGAGCTAAACTGGCTCAAAGATTTTTCAGATGAACACTTAGGCACTGAGCAACAAGTCCACAACTAACAATATTCATGTTTTTCATGCTTCTTATTTTCAGGTTCTTGGAAATGCGAAAGGCGCTGTTGTTGTTGTAGTTTCCATCTAGATATTCGTAAATCTTATAACATTCATGGGGATGCTAGGCTATGGGATAACGGTCGCTAGCGTTGTTCTATATGGTGAGGCCAAGAAAAGGAGCAAGCGAGCTCAACCTGGGGAACTAATTCTCTTCTGTTTCGTAACTCATGTGCTCCGGGAGATGCTGAACTCAACGTTTTGCATATGTACATCTTTTGCCGGTGCCCGGATGTGTCACAATGGAATTGTGGTGATGGGGTGATGAAGATGGCTACACTCAAGTCTTTCTACACGCTCCAGAAGTGCGATCTGGGCTCCTAAAGTCGGCGGCATCTGGGATGTTGTTAACTTTTTTTTGACGTAAAAAGATGAAAGATTCTCTACCTTATGACCATTGCATTGAAATGGATGTCAGGATGTTAAGTTATCACACACCATTAGATCAAATGTATTTATGTTTGTAAAATTGTTATGTAGAATGCATTTTCTGGATGTACAACAACTGGCTGGTTGTACACGTTATTATTGCTAATCAGCAAGAGATATACTAATACCACGATGAACATGTTATGCTTG
The DNA here is from genome assembly GCA_036346255.1 of Ampelocalamus luodianensis. NCBI lineage: Eukaryota > Viridiplantae > Streptophyta > Magnoliopsida > Poales > Poaceae > Ampelocalamus > Ampelocalamus luodianensis. The sequence continues at coordinate 54,400,683 of CM070621.1, forward strand.
AAAGATTGTTCCAGATAGTATTCAGTACTTTCTTGTACTTCCTACAGTAGCCTGAGCATTTCTACCGATACTTTGTTTGAGAACTAAGATGGAACCACATACTCTTTACTTGCAAATCTGCAATTAACAAACCCGGGTCAAGTGTCTTGCATACAACAGAATATGGCAGTTTTAATCATGCCCTGGGATTTTACACTCGTAACACTCTTTGAACAGCTGAAACAACACACGCCAAAAGAAAGAAAATGGGGCCTTCGCCTGCAATTGCCTTCCAATATCAAGGATGTAATAACAAACAACCGGCAACATACCAAAGTAAACTCATCATCTGTCAGATCAAGACACTAGGTCAGGGGGTCTCCCCAAGAGAGATGGAGGACACCTTGCTGATATCATGCTAGCTACAGTGTTAGCAGATTTACCAACTGCCTGTCTGTTGACTACACATCCTGCAAGAAAAAAATACGTATTAGGCTTGTTATCTATTAACGTTATGGCAGAAAAAATAATGTATGTTGATTCATGTACCAGTGCTGCTTCTTTTGACTGAAATCCTAGAAGTAACAACAGTGTTAGTTGGTGCTCTCATTGTAGCAACTCTTGGCAGAACCCTTGGAGGTCTTGAGGATGGTTTTGCTTCTGCAGCTCTTGGCAAAGCCTTCTCAAGCAGAAATAATAAATATGATATTAAGTTCAGAGTTCAGAGGATGGCTTTGCTTCTGCAGCTCCTGGCAGAGCCTTCTCAAGCAGAGCCTTCCCAATACGGCAACGGCATAGGCGAGGGCGGTGGTGAAGAAGGGCGTGGTGGCGCCGATGGCCTGGTTGAAGGAGACGGGGAGGTAGCAGAGGGATACGTTGCCAGCGACGGCGGAGGCGCAGAAGACGACGCCGAGCACGACCACCCTGGCGAGTCATGCTGTGCGGCGAGGTCACCTAGCGGGACGAGGATGAGGAGGAGGCTATGACGGTGGCGTACTAGAGGACGGCGTAGGTGGACATTGTAATAGCCCAAAGTTCTGTTACCAAAATAAAATAAGTAAAGTTATTATTTTGTTGGAAGTTTTAAAAAAATTGAAAGAGTTCTATTGCTTTATTTGAATTTCTAAAGTTTTAAAAGTCAAAAGTAAAATTTACTTGAAGTTCTTGATGTTTTATTTGATTTAAATTGAAAAATAAAAATTAAATTAATTTCTCTTTAACTGAATTCTAATTGATTGGATATCCCGCATAAGGAATCGAAGGAAGACGCGACGTTTTATTCGGGGAATCAACGAAAAATGCACAAAAATAGTCAGCCAAAATGATTAATTGGAATTCCAATTAATCAGAACATTCTGGAATTTTAAAAGCTTTTTCCTAAGTATTTTAAAAGCCAAAATAATTTATTTGCAAAATTAAAAGCCAACTTTAACTTGAAAATAATTTTATTAAGTCCAAAATAAATAAGGGATTTTTTGTGAATTTTCCATAATTTTTGGAATCTATTTGCTATTTTCTAAAGCTTAAATGAATTATCAGGAATTGTTTAATTGTTAAAATATTTTAAAACTTAAAATCGATTTGGGCCGAAACCCAAAACCCAGCCCAAACCTCTTGCGCACATGGCTCGCACGACCCGCTCGCGCGCTCTCTCCCTCACTAACACGCGGCCCCACATGTCAGCCTCTCTCACCCCAACCCCACCTGTCGGCCCCCCACGCGCACGCGCGTTAAAACCACTCCAACATCCCTTAGCCGTTGGATCTTAAACTAACGGTCAGATCTCGTGTAACCTTCAAAGGTCCAATCGTCCACCTCATCGTGAGTCGTTAGATCTAAAATGAACGGCTACGATCCTTTGAGCCTTCGGGAGGTCCGAACATCCCAATCAACGTGAGCCCTGCGATCTAAATCCAACGGTCCACGTGACACCCTTCGTTTCATAACCTAACTCCGAACGTTTCTAAACGTTGCGGACCTTCCGATTTACATCCAACGGCCTAGATTCAACGCACTCTCAGATCAACACCATTCTTTCTAGACCGTACGATCTTAATCTAACGGCCAAGATTTCACCTGAATGCTTTCTTTTCCTTTTCTCTCTGTCGCTGCCAGGTGGGCCCCATGCCTTCGTCTACCTCTGGCCTTCGTCTTCAACGCGCCCGAGCCAGCAACCGCCATTGTTGAGCTTGGAGCTCGTTTCCGAAAATGGGCGTAACAGCCCGATTTTACCGCGTCAACGCCACCAATCGCATCCCCTTATCCCGCCGCACATGTTCTCACCGTTAGCCCTTCTTCTTTGCGTCCGGTACGCCACGATCTTGCAAACACTGCGAACTTCTCGCGCACGATCTCACTCCCCGGCTACCCCTCAGCCCCTATATATAGACCCCTAGAGTCGCCTTCTACCCAACACCAAAATCCCCCAATCCACACCAGCTCTAGAGGCCCAGCGCCGCCGCGATTTGAGATTTAGGTTTCGGTCAGCGAAACCCTAAATCTTCAAATTCCACCGTCGTCTTCGTCGCCTCACCGTCGTGAAGCACACCGTCGGCATCCTCGTCACCATAGCTTCCTCAGGGACCTCTTGTTTGCTTTAGAGCACCTTCGGCTGCCGTTCCCGACAATAGCCGTACCTTCGTTCTCCGCTCCGTTGACAATTCCGACGGTCTCCGATGACCTCTTAAGCCAAGACAGGTACAATTGTGTTTACAATAACCATAGCTATCTTTTAGTACCACTCATCGCTGGCGAAACCGCGCCGTTCGCCGTTGCCATCAGGCCCCGAGCCACCTCGTTGTCATTGTCGACGCGGCTGTCGACGTGAATGTCCATATGGGCACCACGTCATCTGTTTTGCTGAGGTGTCACTCTGCGTGGCGCCAAGTCATCTGCCTTGTCAGCACACATGTGGCATGGTCCACCTCTCACCAGATCCAATAGTCCATAGACCTAGTCCATGTGGACCGTGTCTATGACACATGGGTCCCACCCGTTAGAAAATAATTTTAATTCTTTAATTCCAAAAATCTCAGCGCTGACGTCATCCTTGAACAATAATTAGATTTTTCCTTTAGAAAAATAAATTCAGAAAATCTAATAAATTCAGAAATTAGGTTTTTAATAGATTCAAACTTCAAAAATTCATAACTTTTGTATCTGAACTCCAAATTGGCTGATTAAAGTTGCAAAATTTGTATAAAATTATAATATAGCTAACTAAACCAAAATATTTCAATTTGGACTTAATTTGAGCTACATTTTTGAATTTATTTGAATTTGGCTTATTTCGTGTATAGATTTTGACGACTTCGGAGAGTCAGATTTCGACGCCGTTTGAGGGCAGCTATTGGAGCAAGGCAATTTATACTTTTGATCATATTTGAGCCCAGTATTTAAAATTATTTAATTATGTTTTAAATTATTACTGCATGCTTCTTTCTATTCAATATAGTTTAAATTCTTGTTTTAAATTCATAGTTATGCCTAAAATCCTTTGTATGGCCAATTTTGATAATTGAAGCAATCATATTGTCACCCTAGATAAAACCTAGTTTATACAATAGTATGGACTAGGATCATTTGGAAAATATTGTGCTTAGTCATGCTTATAGACCAAACATGTTTCATTTGGGGAATTTCAGCCAAAAACCAACTATTTTTTAAATTGTACCCTTGACATTGGTGTGTCATGGAGTTTTATAAATGACTTTGAAAAATGAAATAAAAGGATGGTTTGGACTTGGGCGAATTGGTTGCCTGGTGGGTGCAGGTTTATGCACAGGCTCAACTGGGTAGGTTGAGGCTTAGGGTTATGTTGGTTATCGCCCAGGTCAGTTAAGGACCGGTCTTCGAGCCGCATCTTGCTAAGCCATATCGTACTACCACATGTCTTGTATGGGCAAGACCTGGTTGATTAATTTACAAAGTTCCATCATGGTCATTCCTGTTGGTGCGGTAGGTAGTCATGTTATGACCTGTGTTAGTCCCACCTGGCGCAAGAGGGGGCCTGAACCCTACGGATGGGTAGTCCAAAGGGGGTGAAACCTTAGTGACGGAGGACTATGGTGGAATGGCGCATTGTAAAGGCCATGACACGTGCTCTAGACTGCTTACCTAAGGTAGTGAGCGGTGGTATCAACGGATGCCAAACAAACTAGAGAATTCATGTCTTGTGGTTAAAGTTGTACAACATCTGCAGATTATCAATCTATTCGAATAGCCGTGTCCACAGTCATGGACATGCTGGCAAAGCCACTCAAAGTTAGACTTTGGTTTTGATTTAAAAATGTTTTTGTAATACAGTTTTGTCATGGATGGGTGTCCATGAGAAAAGTTATGGGTTGAGGCCCTAGGTTGGTGCCCGTGTTTATGTTGGTGTTAGGTTGGTGCCTACACTATCTCTATTAATTCAAAATCAACTTAAGATATTGTACATTTGGGCTTTTGAACTTAATATTGTATTTAAGGTTAAATGATGTTTTTGCACAACTAACCCTAAAAGCCTTCCATTGTTACATCCATTTATGCATGTCATTCTATTATTTGACTGGTGTAACTTGCGAGCACGGAAGTTGTGCTCATACTTCCTTATGCAAACAAATTTCAAAGGAGAAGGACTTCGCTTCAGGTGTGGATCGTGACGACTAGGCCGCTACCCCAGTCGATTGCCTGTGGCAGATCAGCTGGACTCCACTACTTCTTCATCGTCTTCCGCTGTGTTTCTTTATTGTTGGCTCGTAAGCCTACCTTGTAAGCAACTCTGTTATTTATTAACAAATTTTAGCGTTTATGGTTGTGCTACCACATTTGTTTACTGTGTGAGCTAACCACTGATCATGGGACTAGTTCAATTATGCATAGAGGATCTGGGATGTTAATTCCGGGTTTGACAAAGTGGTATCAGAGCCATATCGACTGTAGGTTGTGACCTGGTTAGAATCATCGTTAGTTAAAAACTTCAAAGCTTATCTTACATAACAAGAAAAATAAATTGTTCTCTCCTCATCTTGGTCATCTGTCTATCTTTAGCTTCTTCCTGGTGATTCTTTTTTACCTAATTCTCCCCTCACAATTTTATAAGGTTAAATGGACCCTCTTTCCCTAGAAATTCTCCATAGATGGACAATACCATTACGTGCAAGACCTCAAGACATGAAGCTATAGAGAATGTATCAAGTCATCCCTACCAATCAAGGACAACAGGCAAGGCTCATCGAAGACCGTAAGCAGAAGTTACGACATCAGCCCAACCATATAGCTTAAGATTACCAAGACTCATTCTGTGTATTGAGTCATTTCACCAAATTAAAAGAGTCTCGATCGATAGGACGTTGTGTTAAGTTTGTGTGAAAAGCTTTTGAGTTGGTTCTTTCGTTTGGGAGTATTGTTTTGTCCTATCCCCTTAGTTCCTCTTAATTGTCTCTCTGCTATCCTTTGTCTTCTTCCCTAACCCTCTGAAGTAACCAGCAGATGGTGAACACTTGTCGCTCCGAAAGTGGAGCCAACGCTAACAATGATGGAAGTGCTCCAATCAATGGAAGAATGGCAGCAAATGATGACCAATCAGAACCGCCTGATCGAACTGCTCTCTCAGTCCATCAATAACAATCAAGCCCAACAAGCTACAGATTCCCAAGCTCCAACTCCAACTCCACCACCTCAAAGGACTACCATATCAGAATTTATGAGGATGCGTCCGCCAACTTTCTCGAGCAGCACAGAGCCCATGGAAGCAGCAGGCAGCAAATCCAGCCAACTCTGAAGTCAACGTCATGAAAGCAAACAAGAAGCTGCAGAATTCAGGAAAAGGACGTCTGTACAATGTCACAGCTCAGGCTCTGTTTGATGAGGAGCAGGATGCAGACAACGACAACTCCAATTGAAAACTTTGTATTCGCAGTTTTCTTTCTAGCCACTCCGAATCTCGGGGACGAGATTCCTTTTAAGGGGGGTAGTTTTGTAACAGCCCAAAGTTCTGTTACCAAAATAAAATAAGTAAAGTTATTATTTTGTTGGAAGTTCTGAAAAATTTGAAAGAGTTCTATTACTTTATTTGAGTTTCTGAAGTTTTAAAAGTTAAAAGTAAAATTTACTTGAAGTTCTTGAAGTTTTATTTGATTTAAATTGAAAAAAAAAATAAATTAATTTCTAGAACATTCTGGAATTTTAAAAGCTTTTCCCTAAGTATTTTAAAAGCCAAAGTAATTTATTTGCAAAATTAAAAGCCAACTTTAAGTTGAAAATAATTTTATTAAGTCCAAAATAAATAAGGGAATTTTTGTGAATTTTCCATAATTTTTGGAATTTATTTGCTATTTTCTAAAGCTTAAATGAATTATTAGGAATTGTTTAATTGTTAAACTATTTTAAAACTTAAAATCGATTTGGGCCGAAACCCAAAACCCAGCCCAAACCTCTTGTGCACGTGGCCCGCACGGCCCGCTCGCGCTCTCTCTCCCTATCTAACACGCGGGACCACATGTCTGCCTCTTTGACCCCAACCCCACCTGCCAGCCCCTCACGCACACGCGCGTTAAAACCACTCCAACATCCCTCAGCCCTTGGATCTTAAACCAACGGTCAGATCTCGCGTAACCTTCGGAGGTCCAATCGTCCACCTCATCGTGAGCCGTTAGATCTAAAATGAACGGCTATGATCCTTTGAGCCTTCGGGAGGTCCGAACTATCCCAATCAACGTGAGCCCTACTATCTAAATGCAACGATCCATGTGACACCCTTCGTTTCATTACCTAACTCCGAACGTTTCTAAACGTTGCGGACCTTCCGATTTACATCCAACGGCCTAGATTCAACGCACTCGGATCAACACCATTCTTTCTCGACCGTCGATCTTAATCTAACGGTCAAGATTTCACCTGAATGCTTTCTTTTCCTTTTCTCTCTATCGCTACTAGGTGGGCCCCACGCCTTCGTCTACCTCTGGCCTTCATCTTCAACGCGCCCGAGCCAGCAACCGCCATTGTTGAGCTTGGAGCTCGTTTCCGAAAATGGGCGTAATAGCCCGATTTTACCGCGTCAACGCCACCAATCGCATCCCCTTATCCCGCCGCACACGTTCTCACCGTTAGCCCTTCTTCTCTGCGTCCGGTACGCCACGATCTCGCAAACGCCGTGAACTTCTCGCGCACGATCTCACTCCCCGGCTACCCCTCAGCCCCTATAAATAGACCCCTAGAGTCGCCTTCTACCCAACACCAAAAGCCCCCAATCCACACCACCTCTAGAGGCCTAGCGCCGCCGCGATTTGAGATTTACGTTTCGGTCACTAAAACCCTAAATCTTCAAATTCCACCGTCGTCTTCGCCGCCTCGGGTCGTGAAGCACACCGTCGGCATCCTCGTCACCAGAGCTTCCTCAGGGACCACTTCTTTGCCCTGGAGCACCATCGGCTGACGTTCCCGACAATAGCCGTACCTTCGTTCTCCGCTCTGACGACAATTCCGGCGGTCTCCGATGACCTCTTGAGCCAAGATAGGTACCATTGTGTTTGCAATAACCATAGCTATCTTTTAGTACCACTCATCGCCGACGAAACCCTGCCGTTCGCCATTGCCATCGGGCCGCGAGCCACCTCGCTGTCATTGTCGACGCGGCTGTCGACGTGGCTGTCCATATGGGCGCCACATCATCTGTTTTGCTGAGGTCACTCTGCGTGGCACCAAGTCATCTGCCTCATCAGCACACACGTGGCATGGTCCACCTCTCACCAGATCCAATAGTCAACAGACCTAGTCCATGTGGACCGTGTCTATGACACATAGGTCCCACCTGTTAGAAAAAAATTTTAATTCTTTAATTCCGCAAATCTCAGTGCTGACGTCATCCTTGCGCAATAATTAGATTTTCCTTTAGAAAAATAAATTCAGAAAATCTAATAAATTCAGAAATTATGTTTTTAATAGATTCAAACTTCAAAAATTCATAACTTCTGCATCTAAACTCCAAATTGGGTGATTCAAGTTGTAAAATTTGTATAAAATTATAATCTAGCTAACTAAAACAAAATATTTCAATTTGGACTTAATTTGAGCTATATTTTTGAATTTATTTGAATTTTATTCAAATTGGCTTATTTCGCGTATAGATTTCGACGACTTCGGAGAGTCAGATTTCGATGCCGTTTGAGGGCTGCTATTTGAGAAAGACAAGTTATACTTTTGATCATATTTGAGCCCAGTATTTAAAATTATTTAATTTTATTTTAAATTATTACTGCATGCTTATTTCTATTCAATATAGTTTAAATTCCTGTTTTAAATTCATAGTTATGCCTAAAATCCTTTGTATGGCCAAGTTTGATAATTGAAGCAATCATATTGTCACCCTAGATAAAACCTAGTTGATACAATAGTATGGACTAGGATCATTTGGAAAATATTGTGCTTAGTCATGCTTATAGACCAAACATGTTTCATTTAGGGAATTTCAGCCAAAAACCAACTATTGTTTAAATTGCACCCTTGACATTGGTGTGTCATGGAGTTTTATAAATGACTTTGAAAAATAAAATAAAAGGATGGTTTGGACTTGGGCGAATTGGTTGTCTGGTGGGTGTAGGTTTATGCACGGGCTCAACTGGGTAGGTTGAGGCTCAGGGTTATGTTGGTTGTCTCCCAGGTCAGTTAAGGATCGGTCTTCGAGGCGCATCTTGCTAAGCCATATCATACTACCATATGTCTTGTATGGGCAGGACCTGGTTGATTAATTTGCAAAGTTCCATCATGGTCATTCCTGTTGGTGCGGTGGGTAGTCATGTTATGACCTGTGTTAGTCCCACCTGGCGTGAGAGGGGGCCTGAACCCTACGGACGGGTAGTCCAAAGGGGGTGAAACCTTAGCGAGGGAGGACTATGGTGGAATGGCGCATTGTAAAGTCCTTGACACGTGCTCTAGACTGCTTGCCGAAGGTAGTTTGCGGTGGTATCGACGGATGCCAAACAAACTAGAGAATTCATGTCTTGTGGGTAAAGTTATACAACCTCTGCAGAGTGTCAATCTATTCGAATAGCTGTGTCCACGATCATGGACATGCTGGCAAAGCCACTCAAAGTTAGACTTTGTTTTTGATTTAAAAATGTTTTTGTAACACAGTTTTGTCATGGATGGGTGTCCATGAGAAAAGTTGTGGGTTGAAGCCCTGGGTTGGTGCCCGTGTTTATGTTGGTGTTAGCTTGGTGCCTGCACTATCTCTATTAATTCAAAATCAGCTTAAGATATTGTATTTAAGGTTAAATGTTGTTTTTGCACAACTAACCCTAAAAGCCTTCCTTTGTTACATCCAGTTATGCATGTCATTCTGTTATTTGACGGGTGTAACTTGCGAGGACGGAAGTTGTGCTCATACTTGCTTTATGCAAACAAATTTCACAGGAGAAGGACTTCGCTTCAGGTGTGGATCGTAACGACTAGGCCGCTACCCCAGTCGATTGCCTGTGGCAGATCAGCTGGACTCTAGTACTTCTTCATCGTCTTCCGCTGTGTTTCTTTATTGTTGGCTTGTAAGCCTACCTTGTAAGCAACTCTGTTATTTATTAATAAATTTTAGCGTTTATGGTTGTGCTATCACATTTGTTTACTGTGTGAGCTAGCGAATTGTAATACTCCATTCAATCCTAAGAATTATAATTGAATCTCAAACCATTTTATTGGGATTTAAAATGAAATTTCAAAATTTTTGTAAAAGGGTGATTAAATCTTGGGCCAAAGGCCCATAGCCTTGGCCCATTAGGGGCATCCTATAACCCTAGATGTACTGTAGCACCCTCATGCTACAGTAACTCCAGCACTGCAGTGCACGCCCCCCTCCATTGCTACTGTCCAAGAAGAAGGGGGAAAGGAGAAGAAGCCTTCCGGTGCCGCCAACCAAGGAGAAAAGAGGAGGAAGAGAGGAGAAGAAGAGGAGAGGAGCTCTTCGCGGGTGAATTCAGCGATCTCCGGTGGTTTTACAAGGGTAACGAACGATGTTCTTCGCTGTTTGATTAGTAGAAGATGTGAATTCGATTAGGATTGTTAGATCGATTTGCTGCTGTTAGAATTTCAGATCTGTCCAGATTGTTGCGTGGTCGATTTCGGGTTCTTAGAAGTCGAATTTGAGATGTCCATATCCTAGAGTTTTGTAGGTATTGTTCTTAGCTTTCGGTGGCCGCCAAGAACACTGAATTCCGACGTACGGATCAAAAGTTATGATAGTTTCCGTATCTGCTGTCCAGAATCCTAACGAGAATGAACTGTCAAGTTGTCTTTTAAAATATGAGTATGTTAATGGACAATTCAGGGCTTTCACCCAACTAAGTTATTGTGGGCCTTGGTCTTAGCTTTTGATATTGATAAAGAACGCAAAGTTTGGTTTAGCCAATTAGAAGTTATGGCATTTACCGTGCTGCTGTCCAGAATTGCCGGTAGTTCTGACAGAAAGTGTTTGTTGGTCTTGTGGAGATTGATACATATAGAATTCGAGATTTCCACCAACTAGGTTGTTGTAGATAATTTCATTACCTTTCAATCAAATCTAAGAACACCCCTTTTTGAGTTGTAGAGCAAAAGTTATGCTATTTTTACTGCTGCTGTCCGATAAGGCTTTCTGCTAGAATGTGGTTTAATTCAAGCAACGGGTACAATTTAAGTGATGGGGTTGGGGTGAGTTAGGGGCTATGCCTGTAGTGTCTTGATGACTTGGTTCTTATTGAGTAACTTTGGTGTAAGGGGTGAGGCACCATGGTTAGCGGCTTCTTCGTTGCCTCCTAACGCATCGCAACGCTAAAGGCAAGTACAATGACCTTTGTGTGATTTGTAAACATTGGATGCTCGTTGTTTAGTATTGTGTTTTGTTGATGTGTGGGAAGCTTCAATGTTCATGTTCCATCCACGGGAGTGGTGGTTATAGTAGACAAGAGGTTTTGATGATTATGTTCTTGGTGTATGCTCTTTCATATCTGTGGAGATGATATTAACCATTATTCATAAATTTATTCATGCATTCATGTTCATGTTCCGTCCATGAGAGTGGAGTCTAAAGTCCCATCAATTACAGTATGGGCAAGTGAAGTCCCACCATTCCATTGTGGGCAGTTTTGGACACCCGTATGAAATGTTCTTCATACGGTATTTTGGATCCCCGTATTTCGATAAATACGGGCTTAAGTGAACACCGACGGGTGTGTCACTAGCTATACCGGTATAAGCAGGAGTGCAGTCCAACCAGTTCAGGGCATCCATGCATTACACTTCTTTCTTTTAGATATTTCTATAGTGTCATGTTTCTTCGTGATGTATGTTCCTGTATTCGTTGTACTTGCTGAGTCCCGGACTCACTCTTGTTTTGTTGTTTTGTTTTAGGTGGCCATTGACGATGACTCTTTTGGGAGGGAGTAGACTTCAACGAAACACACTACACCATATTCCAGTTTTAATAATAGAACTTAGTTATTTTCCTTCATTTGATTAGTGATAAATTGTAATATTTGAGGCAGCATGAGGATGATGCCTTCCGTTTGGTTTTGGATATTTATTTTCCGCTGTGGTACTTGACTTACATAGGTTCAGACTATATTTGTGCTTTAATGATGTTAGGGTGGACCTCCTTACCTATGTCATAACATGGAATTCTGTCTCAATTCTTTTGATTATGGTTGTATGTTAGATCCTTTAGGTAACATTTTGGCTTCCAGATAGCTAGGGTGTTACAGTTGGTATCAGAGCGGGCTTTAGGTCTATGGTAATTAAGTTATTAAAATGACACACTATGCACAGTAGGTGGGGTTTGGGTAATCCATTGTATCCGCATTTCTAGTGGTTTGTTTCATTATATTGAACTGTTCATGAATTGCTTCTATACCATCATTTTTGTTGTTAATCTATGATCTGCTATGATATTCTATATCTATGAATTTATACTATGATTGTCATGAGATGATCCTGTATTTCCATAATTGATTATTTTAGTGATGTGTGCTGATAGCGGGTGTTAAGAAGTTGAGGTCGTGGTTGTTGCTCTGGGATTCACCAGGTTACACCACTGTTCTTGGTATGTGGATAGGGGAGTAGATACCCCGAGTACCAAAGTTACATGAACTTTTCTTGAGTTATTGCCTACATTTCAACTGATGAGTTTTCATTAGTCATTCTTGACTCCATAATACGAATACTGTTCCCTAATCGGTCTATTGTTGTTTTTGTGTGAACATCGGTTATTAGCAAGATTGAACTTTTCATGGGAGTTATGCACTTCTTGTTGGAAAATATGACTCCTTTATTCGATTGGTAATTCAAATACTGCAAGTTTTCTGCTGCAAGTGCTTTAACATGTGAAAGCTTTGGCTTTATGTATTTCTTTTGGATTACTTCGAGCGTTGAGGTTTAATGTCTCCCTTTTTGTTGAATGAAGGTGTTAGAATCATTTTGTGATGTCTTATCATGCTTAAAATGAGAAGTTATAACTAAACGAATAAATTGCTATTATGTGAGTTACCAAGTTGGGTTGTTAGCATGGTGCAAATTAATTATTCTTAACTACCATCCATGAAAGTGAAACTGATTAATTTGAAAGGTCCTTATATTTGATACATGGTGTATGTTAAATAAAGACTGTCCATATCTGTTCAGAACCTATAGATCCTGATATGCTGAAATTTTTGAAACCTGTATAAAGGACCAGATGGGTGCTGGTGTATCGATTCGTGACACCTTGTTTATAGAAAATTGTATTAGTGAATCTTTAATCATCTTTTGAACTGATTTCTGAACAGAGGTGAAATGTTGAATCTATGTTTATAAATGGTTATGTGATTGTAAATGGAATTAGTACCGTATGTACACACATGATTAGTACAATCATCAATTGTTAATGAGCACTGAAGATGGTGTTGAGCAACACCAACAGTTGAGTAGATGAATTTCGTAAGTAGTCTTTGATAGCGTGCTTGTGATATTGTTATTGCTTAGCACAACCTTGTTATAATAAATTTGTTTCAACCTTGTGGTTTGTGTTTTCTTTGGGAAGTTTTAGGATGGAGTAATAAAGTTTGATGATTCTTGGTATTAGTGTATGTTGTCGATGTTATTAAATCGTCAGAATGTGAGATTGAGGTTAATTCTTATAGTAATTTGATCACCTATGGTGATATTTCCTAAATGATCAAATTTCAAGTTTTGTGTTCATGATCTTTTGGGGGTTCAAGCTTTATGTGGTAAACAAAGTCTGTCGAGTAAAGCGATATGTTGCAAAGTTATAATGGATCTTGAATGATGCAAGTGCTTTGGCCTTGAATGCTTGTTTGTTCTTATTTGTTAAGGTTAGATATTCTCTTCTTGTGAGGCCTATGCTTTGAACTGTGGACTCCACTTATGTTCTATGAGTTCATTGCTTAATTGGTTTTCCTCTTGGTCATGTGTTCATTACGAGTGACAAATGATTTTCTAGTTGGTGAAAATCGTTTCCATTTGCCTCTTCTTTTGAGAAAGAATCAACTCATTCTTTTCACGTGGGTCTTTCGAAATGTTTTCTAATTGTTGTTGTGAAATTGATATTAATACTTGTAGTAATTTGATCACCTTTGGTGTTATCGTTCAGATGAGAATAATTCAAGTTTTGCTTTCGTGATATTTTGGAGCTCATGAATCATCTGGTAGCTAAAATTATTTTAAATAAATTGAGGTATTGGATTGTCCTGTTACTTCTTAAGAGATTCGTGTAATTTAATCTTAAAGGCTCTTTGGTCTGAGTTGGCAACGTAAGGTTACAATCAAAGAAAATTATATTGGTTCCTTTAAGAGGAGAATAATCTGCATGTTTTTTTGTGAAATTCCGTAAATAAAAATGTTTCAAGTTGGGTGGCTGAGATCATTTGGGTCCAATGTTTCTTGTGTAGTTGAACTGTTCCGAGCAAATATGACGTGTTGAAGAATTGTATTTGTATCTTAATTAGTTCTTGTGGTTTGGACTAAAGACCTTATCTTGATTTGTTGCGGCAAAGTGTTGCTAGTCAAAGGATTGATTTCAGTGTTAAAGGAAAGAGTGCAGTAGGAGTATTTGAGTCCAGTTTTGTAACTTGTGGTTATTTGAATCGTTCCTAAACATTCTGCTCTTCTCGCTCAAGAGATGTCGAGTTTCAATCGCAATTTTTATTTCTTATTGGCTGTTTTTGCTATTCTCTTTTGAGGGATGTGTGCCCTCAACTACGAACTCAACTTTCGTTTTTCAAGATCACCATTCTCAGATTAATTCTTTTGGTTTTGTGCTCGCTGTGAGGAGCAACGTTTTCCTGTGTGAGGAAACTTGTCCTTATTCGTCTCTTTCTTTTGAGAAAAGATCAACAGTTTGGTGTTGCAAAGTTTAACAAAGTGTAATTTTGGCAACTATTGGTGGTGGATAAGAAATTGTAATGGTGAGATTTTGCTACCAAGCTATTGGAGGAGTAGTAGAAGTTGAATTGGTTTTGATCTGTACCTCTTAGAGGAAATTTGATTCACATGGAATGTTTGGCTTCGAAGTAAATCTGAATTGTGTTACGACTGAGTAGAACAAATGGTATAGTAAAATTCCAAAACTTCAGTTCATGTTGAAAGGTTGGGGATTATCGAAGGTATGAAAACCTTGATTAATTTTATAGAGTAATGCAATTGGAAAGTATTGCGAGTTTGTGTGGGTGATTTCTGATGATGTCAATGAGTGAGTATGTTAGAATTGTGGGCATGTTCGAGATTTAATCTGACGATTTCTCTATCTGTTATAAGAAAAGTTTGTTGTAGATGTCTTGGATATTAAATTTCGGCTTTTTATTTTTATGCTAGACTTTTGGTTGTCCAATGATGGTGTGTAGAGAAAATTGATTAATGGCGTTTCTAGAGCAGCGGAATGATCTTTGATAGAACTCTTCTGATGTAGTATGTAAGTGTGTGTATTGAGGATTCTGAGGTGTTATTCTTGAGAATTGGAGGTGATAGGATTGTGTGGGTTTTTTTAGGTGCTTTGGTGCCTTCTATCAAATTAATTTTGTCAATTGAAAGAGTTGTCTAGAGTGTTCAGTGGAATCAATAGAGTCTCTCCAGAAAGGTGTGGAAGATGTATTTCGGTTTAAGCATAATTTGAGGATGTTAAAATAAGAGGTTTGAGCCCGTGTGGTATGCGATGAATTCGAATTCCAAGGTTTGAGAGAGGCTTTATTCCTAAAAGAGAAGCTGAGAAAAATGATGTCTTCTTGGATAGTAAAGTGTTTTCTTTATTCTCGCTTGAGCTTTGTCTTGTTGACTGATCTCTTCCGCAATTTGGAGTTGGCGCTGTGTTGACATGTTTGATTCTTTCTAATTCAGATAAACCAAAAGAAGTATCTGGTTTGGGAATTCGAGTGATTTCTTCTTTGGCTTTCGTGGTATCCATTTGCAAACTGTCTGATTGGAAAGTGGAATGGCTTTCGGGATGAATCTTCGATTTTGGATTTGACCCTTTTTGTGGGAATTGTTATTGCGTGTTTGCGATGAGAATCTTTTACTTTCAGTTGACTCTGTTTATAATAGAGTTTGTTCAAAGCAAGTTCCGTTGTGTGTCCATCGTTAAAGGAGGTGATCCTTGTTACGATGAAGAATTCAATTGAGAGGTGGAACAAGAGTTTTGTGTGCTATGCGCATGTTGTGTGGTTTGGTACCGAGAGGAGAGGTTAACTCAAGGTACATTGGGTTGTTTTCGCTAGTTGTGGGGATTCAGAAGTTGACGTACCGCTAGGACAATCTCGGGTTTATACGCGGGGTACACAACATCTGGTATGTCCAGTGCTGAGTGAGTACTAAGAGGTCCAAAGCTTTAGTTTTCGATAGAGCCGTTGGCCAACGAGTATGATCTTACATTTGTGTCCTATATGGTGAGATAATCTGTAATGGTCTAAGCGTGATAAGACTTGGGACTTGGGAACTCGCATGTACGAGCTTTAACCAGAGTTTTTAACGTCGGGTAAGTGTCCATGGTTATTAAGTTTAGTGGGTATTCTTTTGAGTAGAATTCGGGGTCGAATTCTGTTTAAGGAGGGTAGAATGTAATACTCCGTTCAATCCTAAGAATTATAATTGAATCTCAAACCATTTTATTGGGATTTAAAATGAAATTTCAGAATTTCTGTAAAAGGGTGATTAAATCTTGGGCCAAAGGCCCATAGCCTTGGCCCATTAGGGGCAGCCTATAACCCTAGATGTACTGTAGCACCCTCATGCTACAGTGCCGTCGCCATGCTACAGTAACTTCGGCACTACAGTGCACGCCCCCCTCCATTGCTGTTGTCCAAGAAGAAGGGGGAAAGGAGAAGAAGCCTTCCGGTGCCGCCAACCAAGGAGAAAAGAGGAGGAAGAGAGGAGAAGAAGAGGAGAGGAGCTCTTCGCGGGGGAATTCAGCGATCTCCGGTGGTTTTACAAGGGTAACGAACGATGTTCTTTGCTGTTTGATTAGTAGAAGATGTGAATTCGATTAGGATTGTTAGATCGATTTGCTGCTGTTAGAATTTCAGATTTGTCCAGATTGTTGCGTGGTCGATTTCGGGTTCTTAGAGGTCGAATTTGAGATGTCCATCTCCTAGAGTTTTGTAGGTATTGTTCTTAGCTTTCGGTGGCTGCCAAGAACACTGAATTCCGACGTACGGATCAAAAGTTATGATAGTTTCCGTATCTGCTGTCCAGAATCCTAACGAGAATGAACTGTCAAGTTGTCTTTTAAAATATGAGTGTGTTAATGCAAATTCAGGGCTTTCACCCAACTAAGTTATTGTGGGCCTTGGTCTTAGATTTTGATATTGATAAAGAACGCAAAGTTTGGTTTAGCCAATTAGAAGTTATGGCATTTACCGTGCTGCTGTCCAGAATTGCCGGTAGTTCTAACAGAAAGTGTTTGTTGGTCTTGTGGAGATTGATACATATAGAATTCGAGATTTCCACCAACTAGGTTGTTGTAGATAATTTCATTACCTTTCGATCAAACCTGAGAACACCCCTTTTTGAATTGTAGAGCAAAAGTTATGCTATTTTTACTGCTGCTGTCCGATAAGGCTTTCTGCTAGAATGTGGTTTAATTCAAGCAACGGGTACAATTTAAGTGATGGGGTTGGGGTGAGTTAGGGGCGATGCGAGTAGTGTCTTGATGACTTGGTTCTTATTGAGTAACTTTGGTGTAGGGGGTGAGGCACCAAGGTTAGCGGCTTCTTCGTTGCCTCCTAACGCATCGCAACGCTAAAGGCAAGTACAATGACCTTTGTGTGATTTGTAAACATTGGATGCTCGTTGTTTAGTATTGTGTTTTGTTGATGTGTGGGAAGCTTCAATGTTCATGTTCCATCCACGGGAGTGGAGGTTATAGTAGACAAGAGGTTTCGATGATTATGTTCTTGGTGTATGCTCTTTCATATGTGTGGAGATGATATTAACCATTATTCATAAATTTATTCATGCATTCATGTTCATGTTCCGTCCACAGGAGTGGAGTCTAAAGTCCCATCAATTCCACTATGGGCAAGTGAAGTCCCACCATTCCAATGTGGGCAGTTTTGAACACCCGTATGAAATGTTCTTCATACGGTATTTTGGATCCCCGTATTTCGATAAATACGGGCTTAAGTGAACACCGACGGGTGTGTCACTAGCTATACCAGATAGGCGAGTGCACCCAACCAGCTTCATGGCATCCATGCATTACGATTCTTTCTTTCGATATTTCTATAGTGTCATATTTCTTCGTGATGTATGTTCCTGTATTCGTTGTACTTGCTGAGTCCCGGACTCACTCTTGTTTTGTTGTTTTGTTTTAGGTGGCCGTTGACGATGACTCTTTTGGGAGGGAGTAGACTTTCACGAAACACACTACACCATATTCCAGTTTTAATAATAGAACTTGGTTATTTTCCTTCATTTGATTATATTTGTGCTTTAATGATGTTAGGGTGGACCTCCTTACCTATGTCATAACATGGAATTCTGTCTCAATTCTTTTGATTATGGTTGTATGTTAGATCCTTTAGGTAACATTTTAGCTTCCAAATAGCCAGGGTGTTACACCACTGATCATGGGACTAGTTCAGTTATGCATAGAGGATCTGGGATGTTAATTCCGGGTCTGATAGACATGCGGCAGCTGAAGCGAAAGCTGTAGGAAGAATGGGGGAAGCTTCTGGAGCTCACGCTGGTGTGGGGGCGGAATGGGGATGGAGGAGAGCAGGCGCAGCGCAGAGGGCCGACGTAGGGGCTTGACGGATGGACCCGAACCCTAGCTGATGGCGCAGTGGGTCATGGTCGGTAGGAGAAGGAAGGGAGAACGAGGGGTTAGAAATGAGAGGAAAGTGTCTCAGGCGGGGGTGCTTTCGCAAACTGCCGCAAGTGGGAGGGGATTGTGCAACTCAGCCGCACGTAGCGAAATAGATGGACAAGATGAGTCATGTGCATATGTGCACAGATATGGGTATGTTCACCAGATATGCCGCCCACAAGATGAAGCAATCAAATTAAGTACAAGTTATGCAAAGCTTCACAATTAGCAAGTTCAACTAAAGGTATCCAAGATTGAGTCAAGCCATGTCAAAAAAATCTATGTGAGACCAAGGAGCTACTATTGATCATTCTAGAGGCTACCAGTACTTGAGCATTGATACTCTTTCCCGAGTTGATTTGCTACCAGTTGAGAATTGCCTTTCACTAGTAATCTATGAATCCCAAGCGCTCTAGCTGCTCAGAGTCCTACCAGTAAATCTTTGTATTCTGCCATATTGTTTGTAGCAGGAAAGTTTAACTGAATGGCGTATTGGATTTGTTCTTCCGTAGGCGATATCAAGACAACTCCAGCCCCCGAGCCCTTGAGCATCAAGGAACCATCAAAGTACATTGTCCACTTGTCATGGTTTTCGTACTTGGGCCCTTGGGTGGGTTCAGGGTTCGTCCATTCAGTAATGAATTCTGATATTACTTGAGACTTGATTGTTGTTCGTGAGATAAAATGGAGGTCAAACGCCCCAAGCTCGACTGCCCATTTTGCTATTCGTCCTTATGATGTCTTGTTTTTGAGAACTTAACCAAGAGGATATCTGGTTTGTACGACCACTCTGTGGCCCCGAAAGTAATGCCTTAGTTTCCTTGAAGCCATAAGGAGACCATAGGGCAACTTTTGTACCGTGGATATCGTTCCTTTAGTCCATGTAAGACTTTGCTTACGTAATATACTGGTCATTAGATGTTGTCACGCTCAATGACTAGTACTACGCTGATCACCTGTGGTGTTGCGACCACGTATATCAGCAATGTTTCTCCTGATCTTGGAGATACTAAGATCGGGGCACACGTAAGGTATTTTTTTGAGTTTTTCAAAGGCATCATTTGTATCTTTAATCCATTCAAAACTTCCATGTTTCTAGAGAAGCTTGAAGAAAGGTAATCATTTTTCTCCTAACCGTACTATGAAATGACTTAGCGCTGCCATACAACCGATTAGTTTCTGGACCTCTTTCTTTGTGGTCGAAGGGCGTATTTGCTCGATGGCCAATATCTTTACTGGATTTGCTATCAATTCCTCTAGCTGAAACTAGGAACCCAAGAAGCTTTTCCAAAGGAAACTCCGAACACATACTTTTCCGAATTTAACTTAAGGTTATGTCTTCTTAAGTTATTGAAAGTCTTGCGTAGGTCGGGAATATGATCGCCATCATTGATGCTTTTCACGACCAAGTCATCAGCATAGGCTTCCAAATTTTGATCTATTTGAGGATTAAAGATTTTTTGCATTAACCTTTGAAAAGTCACACTAGCATTTTTGAGACCAAAGGGCATTTTAATATAGCAATAAGTTCCATAAGGTGTGATGAAGGAAGTTTTCTCTTCATCATCTTTACTCATATTAATCTGGTGGTATCCCGAATACGCATCTAAAAAAACTCAGCAACTCACACCCGGAAGTAGAGTCCACAAGTTGATCAATGCGTGGAAGGGGAAAGTCATCCTTCGGACAAGCTTTGTTAAGATCTGTGAAGTCCATATACATTCACCATTTCCTGTTGCTTTTCCTAACCATTATAGGATTGGCGAGCTACTCGGGGTGGTCGACTTCACGAATGAACCCAACCATGAGGAGCTTGTCAATCTCCGACTAGATTGCCTCCTTCCAATCAGGTGCAAAACACCTTAGCTTCTCCTTGACCAGTTTTTTATCAGGCTGGAGAGCTACCCTTTGCTCGATCACCTCCATGGAGACTCCGGGCATGTCGGACGCCTGCTAGGCGAATACGTCCAAGTTTGCTCGGGGGAAGGAGAGGAGCGACTCTTCCTATTTAAGGTCGAGTCTTGCTACGACCAATACCTTCTGGGTAGAATTATTAGCATTTCCTAACCCAGACAGTGTTTTGGCGCTTTTCGGAGAAGTGCTTTTATCGAGTGTCACTTCCTTGGTCTAGTCAAAAGGTTTTGAAGTCATTTTTGGCCTTGAGTACTTAATCTGCATGGTAGGCAGGTTAGTTTCCCTAGTCGAAAGTTCATCGACCAGTTCTAAGTATTTTCGATCACATGCATAGGCTATTTTTTGATCTCCTCGAACTGTGATGACCTCTTTTGGTCCTGGCATTTTTAGACTCTGATAGCCGTAATGCGTAGCTATTAGGAATTTCACCAATGCCGGACGACCAAGGATTCCATTGTATGCGGTTTCGAAATCCACCACATCAAACGAAATCTTTTCTACTCAAAAGTTGTTAGGTTTTCCGAATGTAACTGGCAGGGACAGTTGCCCTATTGGTTTTGTAGTAGAACTAGAAACTATACCGTGGAAGACATATTTCACAGGTTTTACTTTAGATCTGGGAATTTGCATTTCTTCCAATGCTCCAATAAACAAAATATTTAAATAACTATCTCTATCTATCAAGACTCGATTAACTTTGCAATTATTAATAGTAGGTTCAACAACAATAGGGAACCTACCTGGTCGAGTCGACAGGATGGGACAGTCTTCTTTGCTGAAAGAGATTATGGTCTCCAACCACTTGGATAGCTTGATAGTGATCGGAGCTTCGGCGAGGTTGACTTCCCGCTCCATGGCCTTCAGATGACGTCTTGATTCCTATGAAGAGGACTCGCTAAAGATCATATCAACTATATGTTGGGGTTACTGGCACTCTATTTCTTCGTTGCCATCTTTATCCTTCTTGGAGTTTGGTTCTCCAATTTCTGTTATGGAGGGGAAGGGACCTTTACCTAAGTAGTAATCCTCTAGCTTCTTTTGCCAGGCTCGGCAGGTGCGCAGATCATGCCCTACTGCCTGGTGTAGTGGAGACGACATTTTATTCTTCTTGTAGTCATAAGTTGGAGCCTTTGTCTTGATCCGACTAGAATAATCTCTTTTACCCTTGGTAAACTTTTTAGGAACCGCAAGAACTTGTTTGTTGTCAGGCTTGCAATTTTTCTTATTCTTGAGAGCCTTCTTATGCTTCTTTTCTGGCTTATCCAAGCCAAGTTGAGGGATTTTGTTCTTTCGATCCATGGCTTCACACCATTCAACCTCTTTGTTAGCGGTTGCATATTTGTTAGCCATGTCGAAAAGCTCGATGGTTGTTCATGGAGGGTTTAATGCAATATCCTCTATAAACCGCCAATTCCTTAGCCTTGCTTTAAAAGATTGAATGACCGAGGACTCTACCATCTCTGGTATAGAATTACAAACCTGGCTAAATCTTTTGATATACTACTGAAGAGTTTCGTTGGATTTTTGCTGGATTCGGTGGAGGTCATCCTCCTTTCCAGGGCAGTCGTACATACCCTGGAAATTCACAATGAAGAGGTCACAAAGCTGCTCCCAAGTGTAGATCGATCCGACCGGCAGGTTAAGCAACCACGACCAGGTAGATCCTTCAAGTACCGTGGGCAGATAGTTAGCCATCGCGTTGTTGCCACCACCAGTAGCTCTGATGGTGGTGGTATAGAATTGAAGAAACTCCAATGGGTTTTGAGCCCCATTGAACTTTTCCACATTTGCTAGACGGAACCTGTCCGGCTAGCGTACAGCTTGGAGCCCTGCTGAAAAGGCTCAACAACCTATTATCGAGTCATGACGCCTCCTCTAGAAAGGTGTCGGATTATAATCAGTCAAGGACCAGTTTCTCAAGTTGTTATACTAAGGATCTGGTGTCCCGAGCTAGTCATGGACATTGGTGTGATGCCTTCGACGGGCTGCCTGATTCAGGTGATTTCGGAGATCACCTGGAAAAAGCAATTGCCCTTCACGTCAAGGAGGAGGAGTGGCCTCAGGAAAAAGCTGTCTTCCCTTATGACTCCCTGATCGGAATCTTCAAGGAGGTCTTTGTATCAGTGAGCTTCCAGGTCAGCCATGTTGTCCTCTGCTAAGGGAGGAACGTTGGGACGAAGTCAAGGTTTGACTTTGCGATGTCCACCGTTCCCAGTACATTTCTGTCGGAACCCAAAATTACGATTCTGGAACCCTCTGTGTATAATACACTAGTCCAGGATCACGCTAGTGCACACAGGGTCAACATAGGTGAATACCAATCCACACAAATGATAAATAAAGTAAACGATTAGTTTGAATAATAAATAAGGGTTTTGACCTTATGGTCGAGTTACACTTATTAAGCCAAGCAGGACTAACAGAGAACAAAACAGCAGCAGAACGGAAATAACTTCAGTGTAGATCCCATCAATTCACCACAGTAACCGATCGATCCGGACCTTAACGACAAGAACCTTCAACAACTCCTCCTCAGCGAGCATAGACTCCTCCTCTTCTGTAGGTTTGGGCGCAAGTTTTACAACAAGCGTGAGTACACAACCGTACTCGCAAATCATACTACATAATGCAATGTATAGATGCAAGCTTATTCTAAAAGAAAAGGCTTTTGTGGTTCTTTTGCATAAAAGCAGTATTTGCAATTGAATACAAATAATAGATTGAAATGCAATTCACAACAAATAGACAATATTAATTTAACAGTTATTTTCCACAAAGACACAAAGCTAAACAGATTATTTCACATGACCATATGACTTAGATCACATAGCTCCCATCCCAACTTTTTATGAAAACTACCCCTCGTGTGAAATCCCCGGGCATGTCCA
The DNA here is from genome assembly GCA_036346255.1 of Ampelocalamus luodianensis. Lineage (NCBI taxonomy): Eukaryota > Viridiplantae > Streptophyta > Magnoliopsida > Poales > Poaceae > Ampelocalamus > Ampelocalamus luodianensis. The sequence goes on from CM070621.1 coordinate 54,423,759, forward strand.
TGACCGCGGACGCGCCTATTCGAATAGATTGGTTTAACACTCTGCAGAGGTTGTACACTTTACCCACAAAATACAACTAGTGTAGCTAGCACTAATCGTAACAAAACAGTTCGGAAACTTCATCTCAAACATTGACATCCCCGATGTGCTTTCCCGTTAGACCAGCTTCGTAGAGAATACTAGTCTAACACACACCGCTGGACAGGGATGCGACGAATCGTCCCACGATGCAACCACCATGTAGTTACACCTCCACCCTGTCACAAAGCCTAACCTATCCACCTGGACATCAATGCCGAGAATCCATAACTTACTAAGTTAGGCTCGTCCCATCAGGCATGTGGTCGTACAATAAGGCTCAGTTCAATGGCGCACAAAGTTAAGTCCTTAATTGACCAAGGCAAGACTTCCATTTTCTAACTATGCCACAAATATCATTATTCCCATGCACAAAGCTTGCACCATATCACAAAGTATCCACCACTTTCCTCAGTCTAAATCCTTTCCCACCAGTTGGTTTTTAGTGCAACACATGCTATCACGAAGTAATAACACATAGCACACACAGTTTTACACAAAGTTCCATAGCCACTTAGTCAAATTTAATATTTGCAACTTACATGAGATGTGAGACTCGTAGCATGGCTAAGCAATTGCACTCGCATCTAACCAACCCACGTTGGTGCTACAATATTACCAACTAATAAACCAATCTAGGGTAAAACAAGCTCCAAAAATTACATAAAAATCTCAGATAAATAGAGCTTGAATTCACATAAATTTTGGAATTTGAATGGTCTCAATCGGAGTTCGGATACAAAAGTTATGGCTTTGGAAGTTTAAATCTAAAAGAAAACCCCTAAATTGGATTTTCCAGAATTTCGAATTATTTCTTAACAGAAAAATCGGATTATTGCGTAATGCTGACGTCAGCATAGGGATTTCAGAAATAAAAGAAATTAAAAAGAAAATACTGACATGTGGGACCCACATGTCAGTCTCAAGGCTCACGGTAGACTAGGTCTACCGAGCCTCGGGACTTGGGATCCGGTGGACTGAGCCACTCGGTGCTAACGTGGCACCGACGTGCATGCCACGTAGGTGACACACAGGCTACAGGCTGACGCAGCGCCGAGGTGGTAGCGAGGTGGCGCTGACGCGGCTACGGCGAGGGCGACGGCGCTCGAATCCCTACGGCAACGGCGAACGGCGGGGCTTCGTCGGCGGTGAGTGATACCGGCGTGTAGTGGGCGCTATTGCGAACCTCTGGGTGCAACACCGGGTTATCGGGAGGGATGGTGGCGGCCGGGGCGAGTTGAGCGGCGGAGCTGCTTCGGGTTTTGTCGGGCGGGGGCTCCGGTGAGGTTCCGGCGACAACGAAGGTTCCTGGAGGTAGCTCTGGTGACGATGAACCTAGCGGTGCAGACCACGAGGGCAGAGCGGCGTCGGCGGCGGCGCAAAATGGTGGAAAAGACCGGCGGCGAAAAACCCTAAATCTCCGATTGCGGCGGCGCTGAAGCTCGGGAGGAGGTGAGGGTGGCGGCTCTGGGTTGCGGTTGAGAGGGCGAACCCGGGGGTGCCTTTTATAGGGGCCGGGAGGGGCTAGGGCGGCGTACGGCGGCGAACCCTAAAAGAGTCTGAGATGAACTCGCGGGAAAAACGGAGATAGAGACGGAAACGGGATATGATTTTGATCCGAAAGGATGCAGGGAGATAAAGGATAAGATTCTACTCGTTTTCTAGAAGGGGTTCTTTTGGAAATCTCACGTTGTCGTACGGGACTCGGAGGTCGGCAATGATGGACGAGCGCGGCCGCGTGCGAAGACGAAGCGGGGCGCGGGGACGAAGACCTGACATGTGGGGCCCACACGTCAGCGGGCGCGAGCGGGCGCGCGCGCGGGAGCTGGGCCTCGTGCAGGGCTGGGCCTGAAAGAGAGAGAGAGCGGGCCGGGTTTTGGGAAATTCGGCCCAAAGGATTTTCTGAGATTTTAATAGCTTTTTCATTTTAGAAAATACCAGAAATTCAAATAAGCAATGGAAAATAGCAAATGAACTCAGAAAAATTCTAGAAAATTCTAGAAAATATAACTGAGCACATAGAACCCAAATAAAATAGTTTTGGCTGTGGTTCATGTTGGGATTATTCACATTAAAGGTTTTTGATTCCAAGGTCCAATATTAAGCTTTTGAATTAAATTCAAATAAAATCCAAATGGTGACTTTTCCCCTACTAACTAATTAAAAGATTTTTAAACTCAGAAAATTGGGATGTTACAATTTCTGTATGCTGTATGATTTGTTGGAGAATTTCCAATAACCTACCTAGAAGTTGAGCATATCCTGGAGTTTCTGCTATAGCAGGATCCGGATTATTTATAATGTGTTTGATGACTCGAAGACCTCCGTCTTGCCCTATTCGACCCCTTACGCAAAGTGGGGCAGAAGTAGGCGAATTAATTGATGGACGTCCATCAATTCGGATACCTCTGACATTTGGTGCTTGAGTGAATGTACCATTTCCATCAGTACATGCTTGGCCGGTCATGCAGTGGAGGATCGTGCATGGTGTCTTGATTTGTATCTCCAATCACATTAACCTCATACCTTCAACAGCGATCTTCCAACGAGCTTCCATCATAGCTAAGGGAGATCCTTCCATCATTTCGGCAATGAGCTTCCATGATGGTGAGCGGTCGGAAATTATCACTTTTGGCAGGCTTTGTGGCGGACTCAGCCTGATCCGATGGATGGCCGATTGTATATTGAGTTTGATCATTCCTACTGGCCCTACCACCAGTGACAGCTTCATTGACACCCTTATCAGATGATGGTTGGCCCCCGGAATACGTAGGAGCCGTTGGCGAATACTGGTCGCCCAAGTTCGTATTGAGAGTACATTGACACTTGGGCTGCGATTCAAGGCTTTTGTCGCCCTTTTTGCTGGTCGACAGGGCTGGGCTTGCAGAGGCCTTTGGATGTTCCAAATTGGTCAGAACGATTGGTTCCTCTAAGGACGCCACTAGTGGCGTATCTTACTCCATCCGATCAATCTCGCAAGCTTCAGCGAGCAGGGTGTCGGTGGCGGAAGAGGATGACGATGACATTGCATTGTGTTCCATGGCGCAGATGCATGCGTCCATGTCCATGTCAGAGAAGTCCGCCAAGTCGAACCAGTTCTCCTCATCCCAAGTTCTGCCATGTTCGCATGAGCGATGATGGAGGAAAAGAGGATGAGGATTGATTGAGCGAAGAAAACTTCAAGAACTTCACACCTTCTACCCCACGGATGGCGCTAGCTGTCAACAATCAAGTCGCCGATCTTAAGAAATAAAATAAAATAAATGGCACAGAGTTTTTAGGAGAAAATGGGACTGCTCTTTATTGTAATGAACTGGAACTTTATAGGGGTTGCCCTTGACAAGACAATGGACTAGCCCTAAATACACATAATATGTTCCTATTCTAATGCTTCAATTGTCTTTGAATCACTAGGTCTTGTGTGTGTGTAATGTTGGATTCTGATTGACCTAACTCTCTCTCCTTTCTCCTCTCTTGATATTTGTGGGGACCCCGGGTTATCTCCATAAGACCAAGACTAAGCATGGTCTTAAGGACATAACTCTGGACCTTCGGTGAATGGATTCTAACTTAAATCAATCTAAATGAGAGGCTTAACTAAAACTAGAGCCCCGACGATCATGCGCGCCGCTCCTCTGCGAGTACTACATGATTGTCGGTTCTCCAACAAGTCAAGCACTACACTTAGTGAGTTAAATAGGAAGCCATGAACAGCGAGTATGACTTATATTGGCTCCCAAGATCAGCGACCAATATAACCATACTTTCATACAATGTTGATCACATCCATACAACACTCATACATAAATAGTACAAAAGTCATACATCATAGTTTCAAGTTTACAACTAATACAAGTGGCCGACCGGCCAAATTAAACAGGTTCATAGTGGAAGCAATTAAATAAACCAAAATGCCAGCAGTGGTATGCCCCATAACCCATCGACAACCGATCGGGAGTTAAGAGATAACATACTACTCATCGTTGTCGCCTAAATCGACAATCGACAAGCTCATTGGTCTCAATATCTTCCTCACCTATAAAAGCCAGCAAACATCTAGCTGAGTACAAAAGAGTACTCGCAAGTCTTACACAAATAAAAATTAGTTATGCATAAGGCTGTTCCAAGGGATGGCTCATATTGGCTTAGTTTAAAAAAAAGAGACGCAACAAGGTACAACCTACACATACTAGTTTTTCAAGTGCCATTTCAAAATCAGATTTGAAGTAGAAGTAAAGCATGTGAACAAGTAATGAATTCAATCATACAAAAGGCAAAGTGGCTGTCCACTTTGATACAACAACAAATATGAACATCCCATTCATGACAATACCAAGCTATAACCACAATTTTAATTCCAAGTCTAACAATAGGCAACAACAAATTTCAAGCGGTCGTCCATAACCGTGGACACGGCTATTCGAATAGATTTATACCCTGTAGGGGTGTACTACTTTACCCACACGACTTGATTAGCCCGTAAGCCTCCAGATGCCTCCGAATATAGCATACTTCCTATGGTATGCGGGCTGGGTAAATCAAGATATGGTCATTTTTAGCAAGAAGATCCCATTGAGCTAAGTCCCTCAACCCAGGGCTCCTAGGAAACACAAGACGTTAACGTCTCCATCCTATCGGCCCAAAAGGGAACATAGGATTTCTCGGTCCTATGCCCTTACAAATTCACCACCATGGGACTCAACACAACAAAACCTTCCCCCTACTTAACCATACGGCACCCATATACCGCGTGTGATAGCACGATTTTTACTTGAATCGCAACAACCCAAAGTTCGGTCCTTAATTGTCCAGACAAGTCCACCACTTACCCAAATCTCGTGCACAAAGCACCATCACTAACCAACACTTGTACAGACAAAAAGCTCATTTGAAATGACAAACTTTCACTCATAAAACAGATACTAAGATCTGAAACAACGGTATATAATGAAAGTTGTGTTTATCCCATAATTGTCGGGTTATTCCGGACAATCAGACTACCGTTTCTAGACTTGCATGACTAAGCAAACCTGAACAATATAATTTCACACATCCTATCATAAACATTTCAGTACTGGAATAATTCATGGATAGCCACAATGACAAGATAATAGGACGTGTCTAACTATTCATCACAAAAATAGCGACATTATCAAAATAGCATGCAAGCAATTATCATTACATCTATCCAAACAAAACTGGGATCAAATATGATGCAAAAAGAAAGTTCAAAGGATGCTTGCCTTACTGGTACAGTAATTGTTCACTCTCGGTGGCGTAGGAGTCAATATCAATAGGCTCAGAATCTATATAAGTACAATACCGAATAAACATCGAGAAATACCTTAAAATTCAAAATGCTAAAAAATGCATGATTTTTCTACAGTAGCTAAGTCATGATTTTAGATGATTTTTGGTGAAAGAATTATTTCATTTTGATTTAGTATATGAAAGTTATGATGGTTTGAATTTCGCTTTCGATATGTCCTCTTTAAGTAATTTAATTATGAGGTGAAAATTTGTAGAGCAATGGTGAGCATAAGGATTTCATGGATAAATAGACAATATTATGACAAGTTCAAAACAGTTGAGTTTGCTCCAATTCGAGTTTTCATGATTTAGTTATTGACTTCTAAAATTATCGGCATTAGTAGTGTAAAAATAATGCCCTTTAGGATCATTTTTCTCAAACTATAGTTTCTGTGACAGAGGTAAGTTTGAAACCACTTTTATAATTAAGTTCATATGAAATAGAAATTATCAAAACTGATTTCACTGTTTTTGGAGTTTCCAAGAATTACTTATGAATTTTTAAAGTTATCAGTCTTTTTCTTTTGTAAAAATAATAGTGTTTATAGCTCATTTTCCAAAATAACGCTCTCTGTTATAGAGACATGTTTGAAACCAATTTTAATATAAAGTTCATTCAAAATGAAAATTTTCAGAAGTGGTTTCATTGCTTTTGGAGTTAAAATGAATTTATTATGCATTTTAGAAGTTAATACCAATTTTCAGTGTGTAAATTAATAGATTTCGAATTTCATAAAGTATTTATAACTTTTTCTACCGGCCACACGCTAGCCGCAGTGGCTGACGTGCGGGACCCGCGAATAGTGCGTATTCCTTTTTATCTCAGATTTTTAAAATCCATTCCGACACGTGGGGCCCGTTGTTAGTGGAACGGTCCAATGGACTCGGTCCCCCGACGCACACATATAGCGTACGGGGTTTAAGGGCTAGGCCCACCCGTCAGCCGCTGTGGCATTAAACGTAACATCCCCGCTTTCCGTGCATGGGGCCCGCATGCAAGTGAAACATTACCGCAACTAAGACATCATTTATAACTAATGATTGAAGTTAACATTTAATGACGTTGCTACAGTCGCGGTCGGCGTCCGACAACGGGGCTGCCGCTCCCTGCTCACTTGCTCGGCGGTTTGCCAGCGTGGTGACCTACGGCCGTGTGAAACAAGAGCCAAGATGGAACAACAATAGCATGGCGGTCCTGACGGTGGCCGGAATTTGGCCGGCGACGAACCACAACGGCGGCGTGGCAAGAACAGGTGGCGGTGCAAATATGACAAAGGCAGCTACGCCGATTTAAAAACGTGCTAAGAAAATGAACGCATGCTTATGCTCCTAGGGGGCACGAGGAAACTACCTGAGTCGAAAAAAATGACCGGAGAAACACTGAAACTCGCCGGCGGCGTCTGACCGAAAAGCAACAACAAGGGCTCCACGACGACAAGATACCCTGAGCAAGGAAACACACCATGGGTTGTCGGACTAGGTCACTTAGGCACATAAGATGCTAACATAGGGAGAAATCGAGAGGTACCTCACCCGGTCGGACATGGAGGTAAAAAGGGCAAGGTCGGCCGAAAATTGGGCTAACTCAAAATCCGAACACTCCTATGAAGCAAACAAGTAATAAGTTGAGGGGAAAACTTAGCTAGACCCTAAGGCGCATTGTGGCATGAAAGAAATTGAGAGGAGCTCACCAAAGTTGAGGATGACACAGTGAGGCCTTCGGTTGCACGCTTCGGAACGGCCGAGAGCGCCGGTGGGGGTTCGGGAGCTACATAGAGAATCAAACGCTCGCATAAGCTAAAATGGAAATGACATTGATCATAGAGGTGAAAGGAAACAAGCGGGGAAAACTTACCCGCGTAGAGAGCAAGCACAAGCTTCTCTTTCCTCAGACCCGAGAGGAAAGATGAGGAAGAAGGAGGCGTTCAGGGGTGACTTAAGCACGGAAAAATGACAGAGTAGAGGCGGCGTTAGCTGGGAAAGCTCGGGGACTAGTCGGGAGAGGCGGTGCGGCAACACCGTTGATGGGGCAGCGCAGAGCTCCCTCGGCGCGTGGCGCTCGAGCTCGCTCGTGCTCGCCGAGGTTGAAGGAAGCCCTGACTAGTGGGCCCAACCGGTAAGTGGCACAGTTCCGTGCGCGAGGCCGAGTCAAGTGGGTCGGTGAGGACCGTTTGATCTCGATCCGACGGTCGCAGGCGAAGGTGCGGTTAAGAGGTCGGGCTAAGACAAAACACCGAGTCGGACTCGAGCCTAGGGAATAGTGACTGGTTTGGGTCTAGGGTTTTGACTGGAATTTGAATTGTTTTCCCTACTTTGACCAGGGTGCTAAAAATAGAAATAAAATTCCTAAAATCATGCAATAATTCCTGGGGGTCCCTGGGATAGCCTAGTGTCCATAAAAATTATTGAACCCTACTGTTCAAGATATAAATTGTATAATTTAAATTCAAATATAATGTTGGTCTTTAAATTGTGTTTGAATTTTTATAGGGTTCAAACCAGTCCCAAAAATTTGGCAAAAATTATATTAATTCATGATAATTAATATAGTATTTGAATATATTATTTCCAGAGGATCTTTAGTAGCATTTATTTTAGTTTTTAGTTTGGAGTTCAAATTAAAGTGTATGTTTCATATGTATTTTGAGATTTTCCAAGTACAATATTTAAATAAAAAGTTTCAAAACATGATGCATGCTAATGAGATGCATAATAAACCTATTTATTAATTTGGGGATGTGACAAACCTCCCCCCCTTACAAAAGATCTCGACCCCGAGATCGATAGGGTGGAAGTTGGATCGGAAGGTTCTAAAAGAAAACATAACATCCGTTGTCTTGATTTCCTGCAAAGATAGTGCCAAGATATCTTTGTAAGGTTACAAGGAATGGCTATTACATCTTTCCTTCTCATTGCTTTGTTTAAACTTTCCTTTCTTGATTCGAAGACACCTTAAGTAGAAGGAAAAAGATCTGGATAGTTAGCTCGCACTTGATCTTCACGCTCCCATGTTGCTTCATCTTCAGTGTGATTTCTCCATTGAACCTTGACGAACTTGATATTGTGATTCCTCGTCTTGCGCTCTTTTTCTTAAAGAATACGAATCGGATGTTCCCGATAAGAAAGATCGGGTTGCAAGTCAAGTTTTTCAAACTCAGTTGCTTCGGTTGGGACACGAAGACACTTCTTCAACTGAGAAACATGGAACACATCATGCACATCTACAAGTGATGGTGGTAATTCTATTTGATACGCCACTGGTCCCAACTTTGCTAGAATTCGGAAAGGTCCGATGTAGCGAGGTGCTAATTTGCCTTTGACTTGGAAACGATGTGTTCCTTTCATTGGAGAAACTTTAAGATAGACATGATCATCCACCTCAAAGCTCAACTCACGACGACGACGGTCGGCATAGGACTTCTGACGATATTGAGCCGTTCGAAGTCATTCGCAGATGACACAAACTTGTTCTTCTGCATCCTCTACCAAGGTTGGACCATAAAATGGCCTCTCCCCGGCTTCGGACCAGTTCAAAGGTGTCCTACAAGCTCTTCCATACAATGCCTCGAACGGTGACATTTGAATGCTTGATTGGAAACTATTGTTGTAGGAGAACTCCGCAAACGGTAAACATTTCTCCCAGTTTTTGCTATAGGATAGCACACAAGCTCGGAGAAGGTCTTCTAAAATTTGATTCACTCTTTCAGTTTATCCATCTGTTTGCGGGTGGTAAGCGAGCTGAAAGATAGATTGGTCCCCATTGCTTTATGTAAGCATCCCCAGAAATAGGATGTGAATTGAGGACCTCGATGGAAACTATCACCTTTGGCACACCGTGGAGACAAACGATTCTTGCAATATAAAGTTCTGCTAACTTGTCCCCGTGGTAGGTGGTCTTGACAGGAATGAAGTGAGCAACTTTCGTCAGAAGATCAACAATCACCCATATGGAATCAGACCCAGCTTGAGTCCTTGGGAGGTCGGTGATAAAATCCATGCCAACTTCTTCCCATTTCCACTTGGGAATGGGAAGGGGTTGTAGAGTACCTGCCGGCTTCAAATGCTCAGTTTTGACTCTTTGGCATACATCACACTCGGCAACATATTGAGCGATCTGTCGCTTCATTTGGCTCCACCACAGCCTTTTCTTCAGATCTTGGTACATCTTACTGTAACCTAGGTGAATAGAGAATTTGCAGTCATGAGCCTCTTTGAGAATTAGTTCTCTCAAGGAATGATCACAGGGCACCACCAACCGCTGTTTCCAAACCATAGGGTGCCTTGTGCATCTTCTTTGAAGCACTTGGCCTTGCCCTGCTTCCCTTCTTCGCGGAGCTGAGCTACTTCTGTGTCAGTTTTCTGGGCTTCCCTAATCTGGTCCTCGAGTGTAAAATTCACACTAAAGGCAGCGAGCGAACCTTCTTCAACTATTTCCAGGTGCAGATGTTGCATCGCAGCACACAACCCTGCCGAAATGGGAGTTACCGATAAACAGTTGCACTGAGACTTTCTACTTAGGGCATCAGCTACCACATTTGCTTTCCTGGATGATAATGGAGTCCAAAATCATAATCCTTGATCAGCTCAAGCCATCTTATTTGCCTCAAATTCATATCGGCTTGGGTGAAGATATATTTAAGACTCTTGTGGTCGGTGTAGATCTCGCAATGATTGCCGATGAGGTAATGTCGCCAAATCTTTAGAGCATGAACAACCGCTGCGAGTTCCAAATCATGAGTGGGATAATTCAACTCATGTGGTCTCAATTGCCTTGATGCATAAGCTACCACTCGGCCCTCTTGCATAAGTACACAACCGAGCCCATGGCGAGATGCATCGCAGTAAATGTCAAAGCTCTTGTGAATGTCGGGCAGGATAAGTACTGGAGCTTTGGTCAGGCATTTCTTTAGGATCTGAAAACTCTCCTCACATTCAGGCGACCATACGAACTTCTTTTCTTTCTTTAGAAGTTGTGTCATTGACCTCACAATTTTGGAGAAGTTCTGGATGAACCTGCGATAATAACCCGCCGGTCCGAGAAAACTGCAAATATCAGTGATGTTTCTGGGTTGTCTCCAATCAAGGACATCTTGCACTTTGCTTGGATCAACAGCGATACCGCCCTTGGATAGGACATGTCCGAAGAAACTAACCTCAGGGAGCTAGAACTCGCATTTGCTGAATTTGGCATAGAGCTGATGTTGACGAAGCTTTTCCAACACAAGCCTCAAATGTTACTCGTGTTCTTCATCCGACTTTGAGTAGATAAGGATGTCATCGATGAAAACAACAACAAACTTATCCAAATACTCCATGAAAACTGAATTCATAAGATTCATGAAGTATGCCGATGCATTCGTCAGACCAAAAGACATGACAGTGTACTCGTACAGCCCGTAACGAGTAGAGAATGCCGTCTTCGAAATGTCTTCAATTCGAACTTTAATTTGATGATAGCCTAAGTGCAAATCAATCTTGGAGAATACTTGGGCTCCACTCAATTGATCGAATAAATCATCAATCCGCGGAAGCGGATATTTATTTTTGATAGTGACTTCATTTAACGAACGGTAGTCCACACACATCCGCAAACTCTTGTCTTTCTTTTTGACAAAGATGGCTGGACATCCCCAAGGTGAGGAGCTCGGCCTAATAAATCCCTTGTATTTAAGTTCTTGGAGTTGCTTCTTCAATTCTTCTAACTTATTAGGGGGCATCCGATATGGCCGTTTTGAGATTGGCGCAGTACCGGGTACAAGCTCGATGACGAACTCAACTTCTCGATCAGGAGGCATGCCTGGGAGTTCTTCAGGGAATACATCTGGATATTCACACAACACTGGCACCTTCTCAATTTCAAGAGAGGTACTAGCTTCTAAAGCATAAAGTTGAGAACTGCCCACTGATGGTGCAAAAACGACCTGACTGCCGTCTTCGCTAGTGACAGAAATAGACCGTTGAGCACAATCGATCTTTCTCTGATTCTTGGATAGCCAATCCATCCCCAAGATCACATCAATACCCACTGAATTTATCACAATTAAATTTGCCAAGAAGTTAACCTTTTGAATTTCCACTTTTACGTCCTGACAGACTTGATCGGTTTGAAAAACCGATCCCGGCGACTGGATTCGATAAGGTGGCTGAAGTTTATGTATTTTAAATTGATTAAGTGCAACATATTCTTCTTTGATGAATGAAAGAGATGCTCTTGAATCAAATAAAACTGATGTTGGACAAGAATTAACAAGAAGTGTACCCAAAACGACGTCTAGAGCGTCGCTCACCTCCTTAGCGGTGACGTGGTTCACTCGGCCACGTGCAGGGATCTGAGGAGGGGTAGATGCTGCCCTCGGAGGTGGTGTAGGTCTTTCCACAGCTGGTGGTGTAGGAGCTCGATAAACCTGAGGCATTCCCCTCTGCCTGGCGAGGCAGTGAGATGCATAGTGGCCCTCGCGACCACAATGAAAGCAGGTGACATTAGGCTTGTATGTACCACTATTTTGGGAGTTCTTACTCCCATTGTACCACTGCACCGTAAGTGGAGAAGGTCGTGGAGGTGCCACAGGAGGCCTCGGTGGAACTGGGGCCTGAGAACGAGGTGATTGGGGCGGTCCGGTGCGCTGTCGAGGAAAACTGTCGCTAGCTGAAAATTGAGCGGCTTTCTTCCTCTTCTTGGACTCCTCTACAGCCACACTCTTGTGCTCCACTACAATGGCCTTGTTCACCAAATATTGGATGTTCCGGAAGTCATGTACAGCTAGAGCCAGCTGCATCTCCTCAGTCAAGCCGCCCATGAACCGATTCTGCCGGCGGGTGTCAGTGGAGACGTCGTCACGGGCGTAGCGAGCTAAGGAATTGAACTCCTAAAGATACTCAGTGACAGTCTTCCTTCCTTGCTTCAAAGCAAGAAACTGCTGCTGCTTGATCGACATGACCCCCTCAGGAATGAAGGCCTCCCTGAAGGCCGCTCAAAACTTGTTCCATGATGGAACTTCTCCGTCAGGCTGCATGGCGGAAAAATTATCCCACCATGCACTAGCAGCACCCTCCAGTTGATAACTGGCAAAGAGGACCTTCTCAATGCCTGTGCACTGAGCAATAGCTAGCTTCTTTTCAATATCTATTAGCCAATCTTCAGCCTCCATTGGATCTCCGGTGCCCACAAAGGTTGGAGGATTTGTCTGCTGAAAATCAGCGAGACCCCCACGCGGTCGAACATTTTCGCCTCCCCCTGCTGCCGCAGGAGCAGGAGAAGTGTTGCGAGCGATAGCTTCGAGAATCCTTGTCTGGTCCATCCTATCCCGCTCGATTTGAGCCAGGACCTCTGCCATTGAGGGCGGTGCAGTAAGCACTTCCTCATGGTCTACAGCAGGAGGGCGTCGCGGGCGTGGAGACCCCTCGCCACGAAGAGCTCTCGCACGAGTGTTAGGGCCTGACATCCTGAAGTGACAAGAAAAATTAAAAGAGGCCAAGATTACTGGAAAAAGGTGTGAATTAAAAATCTGGACAACAAGCACATAGTCCTTAATTAAGCATGCATAATGATATAAAATGCATAAGAACATAACACCAAATAGGCGTACAAAGGCGCTAAGGCCAGTACAAGATCCATAAATTCAAATCATAGTTTTCCCAATGCAATTACATCCATACAGGCCCGTGGGCGAAAAGCAACGATCTGAAATAAAAGTTCTTGCACGAGAAACATTAATAGTTCAATTACTACTAGCTTATTACAGTAATTTAAAGATACATGCTCGACCATGAGCTTACACCTACAACATCCTAAATGTTGTTCCGGTCAAAGTTCACTGGAAACTCGTCCAGAAGATGTGCCCTAGGGGATCCCGTGTCATCGGGGTCCTCTAGATTAACAAGGCGCAGAGGGGAGCCTTGCTCTATCACATGGCCTCCAGCAGGTTCCATCCTATGAGTACGAGCAAAGCCGACCGACATACGGGCCTGGCGCCTCGCCCCATAGTTGGGTACACGCCCTGGCACTTCTAGAAGACGATACATCGGTGGTGCTGAAGCATATGGGGGAATCTCATTTGCGCCATAAACCACATGGCGGTCAATGATCCCCATGCTACACATGAGTTGTAAGTGCTCTTGGGCCACCACGAGACGTTGACGAGTCTCGTACAACTCATACACAGTGCACCGATGAATTTGGTCCATGACATGAACCAATCTTGCCAATTGCCTAACCTGGGGATCTTCCCCAAACTGGATCCGGGCAAAGGTGTCCACCTCCGTGCCACACTCTCTCATAGGAAAATGGTCGTAAGGAGGCTGAGACAACTCCGTCAGATCATAACGGAGGTGGGTCATAGCCACACGAGCCACTTCCTCTAGAGCCATGGCCTCAGAAGTGCCACGTGTCTGGAAACAATATGGGATGCTCCCCGTGACTTATCTGGCGATAATGTTGATCACGGCCAAGTATTCCTCCATGCCTGGCCCCCTGTCGCGGCAATAGATGGCGTAGGTCGGCTGGTAAGTAAAGTTCGCCCTCCACATCATATCTCGAAGAAGCGCCGGGTATCCATCCACGTTCTCAGCTTGAGTTACTTTGACCAGGTATTGACGACTCATCTAAAGACAAGAAAAACAAGGTAAGACTTCTTTTTCAATCCAAACAGGAGTAAGGTAAGAAAAAGGCACTAAGAGGCATGAGGAATAAAAGATATTCCTAACTTATACTTTCTGAAAGTAATTTGATAATTTCAAAATATCTTGACTCAAAAAGGCTTACTAACTCTAACGCCAATGCTATCTCTAACCTACAGTCAGTATGACTCTGATACCAATGCTGTGGGGACCCCGGGTTATCTCCATAAGACCGAGACTAAGCATGGTCTTAAGCCGAAGTTGAGGATGACACGGTGAGGCCTTCGGGTGCACGCTCTGGAACGGCCGAGAGCGTCGGTGGGGGTTCGGGAGCTACAAAGAGAATCAAACGCTCGCATAAGATAAAATGGAAACGACATTGATCATAGCAGTGAAAGGAAACAAGCGGGGAAAACTTACCCGCGTAGAGAGCAAGCACAAGCTTCTCTTTCCTCAGACCCGAGAGGAAAGATGAGGAAGAAGGAGGCGTTCAGGGGCGACTTAAGCACGGAAAAATGACGGAGTAGAGGCGGCGTTAGCTGGGAAAGCTCGGGGACTGGTCGGGAGAGGCGGTGCGGCAACGCCATTGACGGGGCAGCGCAGAGCTCCCTCGGTGCGTGGTGCTCGAGCTCTGCTCGCGCCTGCCCGAGGTTGAAGGAAGCCCTGACCGGTGGACCCAACCGGTCAGTGGCACAGTTCCGTGCGCGAGGCCGAGTCAAGTGGGTCGGTGAGGACCTTTTGATCTCGATCCGACGGTCACAGGCGAAGGTACGGTTAAGCGGTCGGGCTAAGCCGAAACACCGAGTCGGACTCGAGCCCAGGGAATAGTGACAAGTTTGGGTCTAGGGTTTTGACTGGAATTTGAATTGTTTTCCCTACTTTGACCAGGGTGCTAAAAATAGAAATAAAATTCCTAAAATTATGAAATAATTCCTGGGGGTCCCTGGGATAGCCTAGTGTCCATAAAAATTATTGAACCCTACTGTTCAAGATATAAATTGTATAATTTAAATTCAAACATAATTTTGGGCTTTAAATCGTGTTTGAATTTTTATAGGGTTCAAACCAGTCCCAAAAATTTGGGAAAAATTATATTAATTCATGATAATTAATATAGTATTTGAATAAATTATTTACATAGGATCTTTAGTAGCATTTATTTCATTTTTTAGTTTGGAGTTCAAATTAAAGTGTATGTTTCATATGTATTTTGAGATTTTTCAAGTACAATATTTAAATAAAAAGTTTCAAAACATGATGCATGCTAATGAGATGCATAATAAACCTCTTTATTAATTTGGGGATGTGAAAATCTTCCTTTAAATAACTGATGAAGTGGTGGTAGTTACTCCTTGAAGAGGTGCCTGTTAGAAGCATTGCAACTGGTCAGAGGAGGATGGCGGTTAACAATGTATCAACCATTTGGCAATTGATGTCCAAAAGATATAACCACATGGTGGTTAATGTTAGTGACTCAAAGCTATGGAACGTTGTGGGGCTTGGAACGAATAAGACACATGTTCCATTCATCACATGGAAAGAATATACCTGGATTGGGTCCAAGTGCCAGTTCATTATTTCTACGAGTAGTCATCTGGTCGGGGACTAGGTACATGACCTTATCCGACCAGGGTACCTACAATATAAGCTCTGGAATCCTTACGACCCTAGGGGTCGTTAGTCTTATGGGTTACGACCACGAAGTCATGCGGTCTTTGATTAAATAAGAGAATATATAGATATTTTAATCCTCTTTAGCATCATACCAAGGCACTGTGTTAGGGTTGGTATGACAGTAAAACACATCGGGAGGGTCAATTATTGAGATGAAGTTTCGGAAAGGTTTTGTTATTATCAGCTCTGATCAAGTTGATTGTATCTTGTGGGTAAAGCGTACAACATCTGCAGAGTGTTAACAATCTATTTGAATAGCCACGTCCGTGGTCATGGACATACTCGGGGATTTCACACGAGGGGTAAATTTTCATAAAACAATTGGGAGGGGCAACTGTGTGAAAGAAACTTAGGTTATGTGAATTTTGTGAAGATATTTGTTAAACTATTATTGTTATTTGTTTTAAATTAGGAATAAGTCTATAATACACCCCTAAACTTTGCCGAGAGTCCAAAATACCCCTTGAACTCTAAAACCGTTTGGTTTGCACCCTCGAACTACCAATACCATCTCAACCGAACCCGTCGGGCCGAAACCACCCAGTTTCTCCCTAACGTGGCATCCACGCATGTCACACTGGTGCGGTTTCGCTTCATGGACACTAGGTCACCCATTCGGGTCGCTGATTAGTCCACGGTGGCATTCCGTAGACCGTAGCCCGATCGCTGTCAGTTGAGAGGGGCGGAGCCACCATGGCGTGCGCTTCGTGTTGCACGTGTCGACAGTAGTGAGGCACCTCTCCTCCTCCCCCTCCTTGGTCAGGTCATGGCAGTGCAACTGTGAGCATGCAGCATGGTCTTGATCACCAGCAAGACATACCCCTGATTGCGCGTCACTGGGATTGGAACATTTTTGTCTCGTCTTCATGTCCTTCAATTCCTCAACCGCTCCGTCGCCGCCTTTGCCACCCCCGAAGAGCAGCCCTCCTCCTTCAACTGCCCTACCACCATTGCAAGACTCATCGTCACCACCAACTGCCAATTCGTTCTCTTCGGTGCCATCCAATTCCGGACACCCCTCGCCTCCATCGGTATCGTAGAAGTCCCATTGCACTCCATCGTCACCAGCCCAATCCTCTAAGGGCTCACGTGAAGGGACAAGGTCGTCGCCAGCTTTTGTGCACCATGGCGGGTCCAACATCGTGGCCAAAATCATTTTTGCTGCCATCACCATTGTCTACTCGTGGTTCTTGCTTGCTCTTAATGTGCTCCACGGGAGAAGCATCGAAGTTGCACAGATTTACATGTAGCTAACCTCCATTGCCATGGCAACCGCAGGCAACATCATGTACTACACCAGTGGGCCACAGCCGCAATGGCAGAGCGACACCGGTGTGGTGCCATCGATTAGCACCTTTAGCCCACCAGGGGGCGCTTGGCACGTGCCGCCTGACATGACATCCAACATCTACTCCGGCTCGCCGCTAGCCCCGCGTTAGGCACTGGGGCTCGGCAAGGGCACCTTCACCTACGAGGAGCTCGCGATGGCGATAAGCAACTTCTCACAGGCAAACCTACTCGGGCAGGGCGGGTATGGGTATGTGCACAAGGGGGTGCTCCCCAACAACAAGGCGGTGGTCGTGAAGCAGCTCAAGTCCGAGAGCGACCAGGGGGAGCGCGAGTTCTAGGCCTAGGTGGACATCATCAGCCGGGTGCACCACCGCCACCTCGTGTCCCTCATCGGCTACTACATCGCCAGTGCGTGACACATGCTTGTCTACGAGTTTGTCCCCAATAAGACCCTTGAGTTCCACCTCCATGGTCAGTGACAGTTTTGCTTCACTACAAGAATTTAGTTTTGATTGAGAGCAAGTACTCATGATAATGCATGTCAGATTGTAGGGAAAGGGTTGCCGGTGATGGAATGGGTGATGAGGCTATGCATCGCGATTGGGTCGGAAAAGGGGCTCGCCTACCTACACGAAGACTGTGAGAATCCCTAGCTAGCTATTCTCAGCATCTCGATTATTAACAACAACTGGGTTTATGATGTCTGAATTACATTTGTTGTGTGAACTTGAAGGTCATCCTCGGATCATCCATCACGATATCAAAACCGTTTGGCGCCAGTGTGGCATGCATGGATGCCATGTTAGCGAGAATTGGGTGGTTTTGGTCCAAGGGGGTCGGGTGAAATGGTATTGGCAGTTCGAGGGTGCAAACCAAATGGTTTTGGAGTTCAGGGGGTATTTTGGACTCTCCACAAAGTTCAGGGGTGTATTATGGACTTATTCCATTAAATTACGCTTTCAATCTATTATTCATATTCAACTACAAAAGAACAATAGATGCCATATCCTTTGTGATGAGGACATCTCACACAAGTTGTCTTAGAATTTCAGCTCATCTAGCAAAGAGTAAGCTACACATGAAAATATATAACAATTCTATCTAGTTAACGAGCAGGATATGGCAATGAGCAATAATAAAAGTGTTGCACCGGAAGAGTGTAATAAGCAAAGCTTCATTAATTTAAAAGATAGAAGTGGTAAAGCTTATATGACACTGCACCATTTTTTTTATTTTTCATATGAATGCAATATGATACAATGAGACGCAAAAAAATCATCAAAAAATCAAAGAAAGATCAAAAAGATCAAAGTGATCAAGAAGATGCACTACCCCTCAAACCAACCCATAGGGATAAACTACCCTAAATCACTCCTCAAGATGGCAAACTTACTAGGATCTAAAGGCTTGGTGAGGATGTCGGCTAATTGAACTTCAGAATCCACAAATCTTAGCACAATATCACCCTTCTCTACATGGTCTCTAAGGAAGTGATATCTAATGTCAATATGCTTGATCCTAAAGTGTTGCACCGGTTTTTTGGGAATGTTGATGGCACTAGTGTTGTCACACAAAAGTGGCAAACTATCAATGGTTAACCCATAGTCCTTAACACGGGAGACCATTCACAAGATCTAGCTACAACAACTAGCAGCAACTACATACTCAGCCTTAGCTGTGGAATGTGCAACATAAGATTGGTTCCTAGAGGACCAAGAGACAAGAGAAGTGCCTAAGAAATGATAAGTGCCCAAAGTGCACTTCCTATCAAGCCTACATCCCGCAAAATCTGAATCTGAAAACCCCTGAATAGATAGAGAAGATGAACATGAATACGAAATGCCATATTGAAGGATTGACTAGAGGTACTGAAGATCGTTTGTGGCAGCGATGAGAAAACCTCGGAGATGCTTGAAATCTTGCACAAAGACACGAGAGAAGTGGATGTCTAGTCTCAAGTCGTCGGTAGAGGAGGAGTCGATCATGTTGCGGTACTCACGTTGATCCATGGCTTCACCATCCTCATCTTGATCGGAGAAGCGATCAAGTGGCCATTTGTGTGGCAATTGGCTTGCAGTCATCCATATCGAATCTCTTCAATAGGTCCTTGATGTACTTCATCTGATGGATGATGGTCCCTTCCTTTCATTGCTTGATTTAGAGTCCCAGAAAAAAATTTAGCTCTCCCATCATGCTAATATCAAATTCCTTGGAAATGGTCTAAAAAAAAACTAGAAACAACAGCATAAGAGGAACCATCGAAGATAATGTCGTCCACATAAAGGAAGATATTGCCATGCTTGAGAACGAAAAGAGTCTTATCTACTTTGCCCATCTCAAAATCATTCTTCATCAAGAAGGTATTAAGCCTATCATACCATACTCTAGAGGTTTGCTTAAGACCATACAAGGTTTTGGATAACTTAGAGGCATGATGAGGGTATTTAGGATTCTCAAAGCCCAGGGGTTGTCTAACATACACTTCCTCCTCTGTATAGCCAATAAGGAAACCACTCTTGACATCCATTTGATACAACCTAAAATCTTTAGATGCAGCAAATGAAAGCAAGATGCAGATAGCTTCTAATCTGGCTACAAGATCGGTGGTCTCATCAAATCTAACCCATTTACTTGGCTAAAACCCTGAGCTACCAATCTAGCCACGTTTCTAATCACCAATCCGTCCTCACTTTGTTTGTTCTTATAAACTCATCGGGTTCCTATCACGTTATAACCACTAGGAGGCTCTACAAGTTTGTACAACTTGTTTCTCCCAAAGTTCCCTAACTCCTCATGCATGACATTGACCCAACTAGAATAAGATAAAGCATTAGACACATCTCGTGGCTCAAAGATGCTACAAATGCCGAATGGGAGTAGAGATTAGGATCATGAGACTTGGGTAAGTGACTTGCTCATGAACATTCAACCATCTAATCCGATGTATGTCTCCTCTAAATGTGAAGTGAAGTGCCGGGAGGAACATTACATATTCAACCTCCGCAGTATTGTTGATGTCAATGTAGAAGCGAGAGTCTTAGCGAAGGTGAAGTAGTGGAAGTAGGTTTTCAACTAGAACATGAGCAATGTGAACAAGTGGGAGGCCATCATCATCCAAGTTTTCATGTTCCTCCACAAAAATGATATCAATCACCGAAATGTTCGATCTAGCTCCATCGGCGGTCGAGACATTGCAGTCTAACCGCCAACAACGACCGATCGGACTTAGGGAAAAAATCCAAGTCTGCACTCTCTCTCGAATTTTCAAACTCTATCTAGTTTTTCCTCAAAACTCCAACTTCAATGAGACTAAGTGCAAACCTATCCTCTCACCTTCCTCTGAGGCGTGATTTTTAGCCTATTACAAAAATTTGCATTTTCAAGCCTCATCCACCCGGAGCAGAGCGTGCGTGGAAAGAAAATGGCGTCACTTCGTTAGCGTCATACGATAAGCGCTGCGGGTACTTCTATAGAAAACCATCCTCACTGCAACAATAGGTGGTAGCACCTTGAGTACAAAAGGTACTCGGCAAGTCTTACACAAACTAACAAAAGAAAGTGGTTATTAGATCCTATTCAAAGGGAGTAAGGTTATTTACATGCATAAGGTTACAACGAGGAAGGTATAAAGGTTCAAATTTGCATAAGCGATACACCTTATCCTACAAAGGCTAACTTTTGATAAAGCAATTTAATAAATCAAAATAAAGTAAAACAGTAAGTAAATACATTAAATGTAATGCAGTCGATGGGATTCCTCATGCAAACCAAAATAAACCGAAACCATTTTGGAAATCAAAATCTCTATCACAGTGATATCAGTTCAAGTTATCGTCCATGGCCGTGGACACGGCTATTGAGCAGTTTATACCACGCAGGTGTACATCTTTACCCACATGACTTAGCTTGTTGCCTTGGATGCCTCGAATGATGACATACTTCCTTTGGTATGCCGACCGGAAACTAAGATTTGGTATTTTTCAACAAGCTAACACTATTGAGTTGAACCCCATGTGTGGCCAGTCCCACTAGTGTAGGCTATACCACCTACTAACCACGGGGCACATGTTGTGTCGATGTCCGATCCAAACAATTTAAAGCGGGTGGGTTCCCTACCCATAGTAGAATGCTATCGGCACCATTAAGGTATCGTATATGCGACGAGGCACATATCGCCTCACCCTCCTAAGAACATCCGATCTTGACATACAAGCTCACATGGCATAAACGTCCTCGGACCTAAGCATCTATGCCATACAAGGTCAATACACATATCCTTACTCTCTGTTTCCAACTCAATAGTCTCAACATTTTACTTAACCAAAGCGCCCATACCTGCATGTGGAAGTACGTGGGGACTTGAACGAATAGTCGAGTTCGGTCCTTAATCAACCGGACAAGTCCACCACAAACCCAATCTCGTGACAAAAGCACCATCACTAGCTTCCTCTTGTCCGGATCAATTTGAATTTCAAATACAAGACTGATTTAAAGAAACTGGACAAAGAGTTTAAAATAACAAGGGTTCGATTGTGATTCCATGTTTGACAAGATATGCTTGTCAAACTCTAAAATCTCTAGATGCATATCTAAGCCAAATCTGAAAATAGACCATATAGTATACGATCTACACTAGAGTTGAGTGTATGGTCATAATTAAGGTAATCCACCATGTCGGTTATAGCTAGCTATTACAAGTCACATTTGTATTTTCAGACAAATAGCATGCACAAATATCACTTGGATTTGTAAAGCTATTGTACAAAATATGGGTTCAATATGGTGCAAAGAGGATGCTTGCCTTGATAGTAATAGACTTTGCAGGCTCAGGTTGTTGAAGTATAATCAAAAGCTTGATGAACCCGACTTCTAAAAGAAGCAATAAAATCCAATAAATACCAAAACGACAACTAGTATAAATTATCGAAATTGTATGATCAATAAAGAAATGCATGATTAAGACATGCTTAAGTTATATTTACCTAATAGTGATAATAACCCATTTTATAACCTCATGTTTTGAAAGAAAGAAATTAGGTTTTAATGCAAAGTTCGATTTTGATTTTAAAAGAGTGAAAACAGATGATTGCAACTTTCGGAAAAGAAATATTGATCATGCAAAAGTTCATAAACGAATCTTAGCATGATCTTTTAGGTAATTAATATCCCAAACCAATCTTAGTCTAACCTAACTAGTTAGATCACATCGACTAAGAAGGAATTCATTTTGTCGCTTAAAGCCGACAAAAGACAGACAATTCTCAGCTAGAAGTTAGAATAGATGATGACAAGAATTGAAAGATCAACTTGTCATGATGCTAGGTTTAGTCAAACCGAAATAAGATGGTAAGTTGACAGAAGAACCCTAGGTCTTGAAAATGACATGAAAGACGAAAAGGTATAATGTCGACTTTTCAGTTTAAAGCAAGTTGAAGCTACGATGCTTAAGAGAATGATTCCAGACTTCTAAGGTCCTTAAGATGCTCAAGATGTTATACTAGGGTTTTAGCTTACCGGAGAAGAAAAATGCCAAGGGTTTTGAAAACCCGATCTTGAACAACAGAGAATTAAACTCGATTTAACCTACAAAAGATAATCAATCTTTATTGCAAGGTGTAACCGAGTTTAGGATGGATAAGCAAAGGAACAAGAGCAAGAACTCCACAGCTAACAATGGAGGATGAGTCGCCTGGTCAACAATGGCTGCACTCAAAAAGGCTAGGGTTTATATATGGATGTTGAGCTACGAGCAAAAGGGAATGATCTAGAGTTGATGAGGTGTCCATTTAGGGCTAATTATCCCAAAAATTAGTTGCAAAAACTTTAGGATAAATCCTCTCCTCTGTTTCTGAGAGATCTGATTGAGAGAGAGAGGGAAGAAGATAAGAGCCAAGCGACATGTGGGCCCCATTGTCATCCTCGACGCGCATCTCGGAAGGCTCAACAAATGTCAGCCGTCCGATTGGAAATGGGCGCTACGATAAATAGAGAGATTAAATGATTTGAATCGGTATCATTTAATATGGACCGCACGATCTAGATCCACCGATCGGGATTAAAGCGAGCTTTAAAGGAATCATTGAGGTCCACTTTCAAATCCGGGCGTTGGATTCAAATCCAACGCTCGGCTAAAAGAATACACGTCACCTCCTTTAGATACGATGGCGCAACACCGTTGGATTTGATTTCTACGGTCGGATGGAAAGTTGAACCGGATGGTCCGATTGCATACACTCATATGGACCGTCGATTGAAATCCAACGATCCACCGATTTTGGGCTTTAGAGGCCCACGGTCAAAAAGAGTGCTGTGGATTGAAATCAAAGGCCGCATAAAGCGCGCCTCGATTTCAAATTGAAATAAGCAATACCGTTAGATCAAGGCTTTGGTCGATCGACCGCGCGTGTGTTGGTCGACCGTCGTGCCTCCGTTTAGTTAAACCGCCACCCAAGGCCGGTCAAACCGCCACTATAGCCGATCATAACTCATCAGCCTAACAACAGTCTGAAACTTCCCGAAAACAAGCGTTTTTCGAAATGCCCCGACGTTATTGCCAATTATTCAACACAATAAGATTATGATCATCTACCCCTGATCTCCACACATGTCTCACTGATATACGGGTTCCAGCATCACATGTCAGCCTCACAATGAGTATCATATAAAGAATCATGTAATTATTGCGTGACATGTAGTGGATTTTCTCTTTTTTATATACAAATTTTTTAAAAAATTTTGTATTCCAATATGGGGCCTCATTTGTTTAGTTTTTTCAGTTAATAATTTATAAAAAAAAAACAATTCCATACGATAGACTATTTACCTACATTGTATTAGTAAAACCAAAGTATAACATAACCGAAATACCCTTGATTACTTTTTTTTGCAAGGAAAAAAACCGTTGATTAATGCCATTGACATATTTGGATGTACATTATATGCATAATTCTACTAACTTAATTAAAGAAAAATAACTGTATTTATCAATTTAGCTCGTTTAGCTATATCGATTTTCTGAAAGCCCAAAATTGAACTAAAGTGAAACAAGCCAAAACAGCCGAATTAGATGGCAATTCGGCTCGGCTAATTCGATTCGGTCATTGAAACAGTTATGCAGTGGTCGCGTAGCGATGAGCAGTTGCAAGCCATATAAGCTGTGTATTTGACTTTTTTCAGAGCATTGAAGCGATCCGTGCAGACTATCTGTGTATCTGCCCTTAACAAGAATATATCTGCTATATATTATGCTGCATGATTGATCACATCATTCAGAATCAGATAACGACCTACACAGATCTCCACTACCTCTGAATCTTCCAATGACCAAGTGATCAGTCAGTCAGTCATGCACTCCACACCAGGACTAGTAAAGAAAAAAGATCTGCAGCACCAGCTGCATAGAAAATAAATTCTACGGGACAGAGCCTTAGAGAAAATTCTATACATCTGCCGTCCATTAAAAGAGAAAGAGAATAAGAGGAGGAGAAGATCCAATGGTGGAGAAGAAAGGCCTCCAGCAGCATATGGCACACCTGACCTGACCTGACCATGACCTTGATCAGCAGCCAATGATGAGCCCCATAGTGCTATCATATCATAGGTGACATATCATGGGCTCACTGCTCACCTGTTTATTTATTGTCTGATGCAGTCATGCATCCCTTCTGCTACCTAATTCTTCTAAAATTAAACAAACATGGCATGCAAAATCTTCTGCATGATCGCATACAGCTATGGATACTATCTTCAGAGGATTCTACACGCTAGCCAAATTGTTTTTCTCCTTAGCAGGGGGATAAGAGCCAGTGCAGTGCATACTTGAAACGTATGGTGATGATTTGGCATTTGGCTTTAGAGGCTTCATATCTGTATGCGAAAGTTGATCATGCTCGGAAACCTTTCCGGGAAAGCATGGCCATATCCTAACCAACAAAATCAAAGTTAAGATTGTATATGCATGCTTTCTATGATATGATATCAAGTCCTGTGCATAACAAGATCTGATTAGAATAGCACTAGAGCAGATAAGAGTAGCCCCTTTGTGATAAGATTGGCTAATTCAAATAAACGTAGTGATGTAGATCATCACAATTTAGTACACAATGCTCTTGCCAATTGTAACAGAGAACTGTGATATATTCACACGAATAAAGACGGGCCGATCCTTTACACGCCTCTCGCTTATCCGCAGTCGCAAGCTGTGGTTTTTGTTTTCGTACATAACCATACACCCCTTTACACGCATCCACCGGACAAAAATACTAGACGTTGATCAACATCATACAAGGATCTTACTTTTCAGTGGTACTGATTCTCCGACGAATTAGTGGAAAATGCGCAGCGTTCCATCGCATGATGCTTCCGATCGCGGATCGTGCAATGTTCTGTTAGTAATCTTTGTGCATATAGTATATCTAAATTTTTAGAGAGAGTTTATTTTACGTAGTTCTACAGTATTTATGCAGTATTCATTATACATTCTAGAGTTTGTATGGTATCCTTTCAGGATCGTAGAATCCTTCGGATACGAATAGTTATTTGCTCTCAATAAAATATCGCCTTTGTAATAAGATTTTGTGAATAAGAGCAATACAGATGAAGAAGAAAAATTAGAAAAGTTGATATTGTCCGGCACATTTTTTTTTTTTTTTCTTCTTACGTTCGCGTGTGTTCGTCTTCGATTTGAGCCAACAATTGGTATCATAGCTCCAAGTTGAAAACCCTAGCTGCGGCCCGAGAGGAGTGATCTCGGCTCTCGGGGGTGGCATATCTGGCGGCTTAGCGAGGCGGGGTGACATATCGACGTGTCGGCGCAAGACACGGCCAGCATAGCGAAGCCGCCGCGAGAGCATGGGCATCTAGATATGCGGCGAGCTGCCACAGGCAGGCATGGTCGGCCGGAGCAGCGCGCGGTGGCTTGGCGTAGGCCAGTCTCGATGGGTCAGCAACGACGCTAGGCAGAGCGGAGCTAGCGGCGACCACGCAGCGCAATCTCGATGGCGAGCGCATGCATGTAGGAGCAGTAGTGCCGAGTCATGTGTGTATGCATGTTAGCACATTGAGTTAGTTGTTTGCATGCATGTGGAATAGATCGTGGTGCACATCGGTGGAATGTAAGATGAGTTGCGCGTTATCAAAGTAAAAGCGTTGTGTACTAGCTAGGTGGTTGTGGTACCGTATTTGTGTGTGTGTGTTCGTGGAGTTGAGTCTGGGATATTGAGGAGATGTGTTCGCCGTCTGAGTTGAGTCCGTGGAGTTGAGTCTGAGGACATTGAGGAGATGTGTTCGTCGTCCTATATTAAGTATGATTGGGCAAATCGTAGTTGAGACCGACTACCTCAATAAGTAAGTGCACAAAGATTAGTGAGTGATTGTTAGTAATCCTTGTGCATATGGTATATCTAGATTTTTAGAGAGAGTTTGTTTTATGTAGTCCTACAATTATTTAGGCGATATTCATTATGGATTCTAGAGTTTATGTGGTATCACTTCAGGATCGTTGAATCCTTTCGGATCTGAATAGTCGTTTGCTCTCAACAAAAGGGTACATCTGTAATCAAATTTTGTGAACAAGAGCAATAAATAAAAAGAGAAAATTAAAAAGTTGTTGTTGTTCCGGCGGCACAATTGTTTTTTACATTCTTATGTTCGATTTTGGCCAACATATTCGTGTGCCACGCGTGCATATTTATTGCCACCATAGTGGAGAAGCTTGAGAGGAGCCTATGTGAAGCCTTCCAAGAGGAGTGGCTAGGGCAGCATGACCAAAGTTGCAGTGCTTAGACTGAAGGATTCACCATTCCTTTTAATTTCATCCATAGAAAACAGGCACTCCCTGGCTTTCACTCCACTTCAGCATTGAAAATTGGTCGGGAATATTGCAAGAGATTCCTGATTCTTGAGATCTTTTCGTCAATATGCTTTTGATCATGGACACTCATGATGATTGAGGTAATGATGAGAGGACAGCACAAGTTGCTTGCATGCCTAGCTTTGATATATGCAGGTTTTGGATTTCCAATATGGGCAATGTCAGGTCAGGGAGCCACCGCGGTTGAACGACCTGCGGTAAGCAACCGGTGCATGTGCTCTTGATAAAGCAAGTTTACACACTCTTTTTTGGCCTAAAAGAACAAGTCACTACTAGTTAGCGCAACTACCCTACGATCATAAGTAAATACATTAGATATTCAACTTACGATGACATAAATTTAGTTACAACAAACGCTGGTGTAAAGAGCTGCGAGTGCAACAAACACCAAATATATGCAGCTATCCTGCAGGCTGCAGGCATCAAGACTCGCGAGTACAAATTATAGAGAGAGACCACGCTATGATGCTAAATTGCTAACCAATCCACGACCTGTAAAGAAGTCTCAAGAACCTTGCAGCTTAGCCGTGTTAATGTGCCGTGTATCAGACGCTGCAGAGAGCGCATTAGATTCACTCAGCATGAAACATTCAGCTCATTTGATGTCTTGCTAGTAAGCCAATGCAGCGATGTGACCAGAATTTTCCTTTTAGACCAACGTGACCAACAAAGATCTGTCACTGAAAAGTTAGTAGTACATTATTGCTCATCATGCCACGCTATAAACAAATTTCCATATATTCCTTTAAATCTTCGGCATGAATGCAGCATGCAATTAACTCCATGTGGCTACCTTAGTCCAAAAATAGACGTCGTTTTAGCAAAGTGGTTTTGGTTTACCAATGTTTTGTTTTGGCTTTCAAGTAATTAACTTCTTCTACCAAATACCGTTATTAATCGTTTATTAGTAGTAGTATTAGAGATACATATACAATCAACAGAGGCGTGTTATGTCAAGCTAGCAATAAGTAATTTATTCCTTCCATGCTATGTATGCATGAAGCTATAACGGCAAGTAAATTGGAGAGAGGAATAGTGACATGTAACCTCAATCAACCTCTACATGTAGGACACATGTAGAAGAATTTTCTTTGATTAGCGTCAGGTCATATGAGGAAGTTGTAAAGCAGTAGTAACTTCTCGAAAAACAGGTTAGGCCGTTAATGGCCAACTGAGATGACACCGGGTCATCTATCTAGTGTAGTATCAAAGATTTGAATCCTTATCAACTTCATGCTGGATGTACTGTATATTTGTGCTTTTTTTCTTCTTGTACATAATCATATTAATTAGTTTTCTATTTCTATAGGTCTTGTACGTATTTGCCATCCTCATCTTTTTTCAGGAGAAAAACTGTGAGTGTGGCATTCAAAAACACACTTTACAGATCAATGCTTTCCCCCCACAGGAACCATTATCATGATAGCCCTTTCCCAATCATCCGAATGCTTTCTACCAAACCGTCTCCGGCATAAACAAAAATGAAGTGACGAAGATTCTAGCAGATGAAATGTAGGTCCTTATCTACAAAAGATTAGAATACCATTTTCTGTGCAAACTGCAAACTAGCAACTGTGCATATCCTTTTCTGTGATATATGTATTGTTTAAAGATTGTGCATCACCCACCAAATGATTGAGGAATAAGAACAAAAAATCCAAAATTATATTATTCTGGTGGCCTCTACCTCTTGCTTTTCTCAGATCCAAATCTTTCACGGAATATTTGTAGCTGGGAAAAAAGTTTGTGCCCTTTCCTTCTATAGAAAGAATATATGTCCTGTAGGATATTTATTTCCTCAAATGGGGTAAAATAATCCAAAAGCTTCGCTTTTGGCAATCACCACTCTAAACTTTTTCTTATAGCACATTACTCTTAAGTCAAGTTCCATGATATGGGCTAAACAAAGTATTATTTAATTTGGAGCTGCTGTATGCATGATGTCAGGCTCAGCTAGATACAAATTCAAAGTATGGTACAACAAAAACCGCAGGAATTGAATCTCACCTCCAATGGAATCCCACTGGAATTAAAAAAAAAAAAACATAAGATATGATTCAATTTGACGACACAAAAGTTTTAATAACTTCAGGTACGTTTACTTGTGTGTCATGCCTACGAGATCGCTCTGAAGATTGAAACTTAAGATGATTTTAAATGCATGGGTTGAAATGGAAACTGTAACTATGAGTTGAAATGGAAATTGTAACTGAGTCATGACGAGCAATTGGCATAAAGTAATTTTTCCTCTATTTTTTGGGGTTTGATGCACTAATTGACATAAAGTGAATTTTCCTTTCTTTTTTGTGGTTTGATGCACACTCTTATTTACAGTCGAACATAAAAACTCATTTAAGAAAAAAATAATATGTGGTTTACATTCAGTTCAACTTTTTTTAGCCTTGTTTTACTTTCGTATAGATACGTACTTTCTTAGTATTCAATATAGTTGACACTTTTTTCTCAAAAATTTTCTTCATAAATACTTGAGGTTTTCCTATTTTCTAGGTATACTTTCTTGAATTGCTCAAACTAACTCTAGTCATCTTCCTCCACTTAATCACAAGTTTGTGTGTAACACATCAGCCCAACTAGAGCCTGGAATGCTACTGACTAAACATGATAACCAATTAAAAAGTAAGACACAATTCTAAATTTTGGCAGAACATCTTTTACTTTACCCAAAGTATAGCTAAGTATACCGGAGATTCTAACAGTTGCATAAATCATAATTAATACTCTAAATCCAAATTTCATCAAAAGCATTCAAAAATAATCTATTCAGCTAAAGCATAAACAAGCATAATCAAAATATACTACTCTCATTATTACAAATAATCCAATACATTCAAGCATAGCCATAACTAAGTCCTTAGCGGTTTGCTTATTATCATATACGATCTAAATGTTATTCACTTGTAGGGTTATGTGGTAGTGATGCATCCAATACAATCCTACTCCCTCCCATGCATACCGTTCTTGCAAGTGGTACCTAAAAAAATACAACAAAAACAAGAGTGAGTCCAAAAACTCAGCAAGTACCAATAAATAAACATTAACTCACAGTTATAGCAATAACATCCCATAAGAAAATATTACACTAAAACAACTCACATGCTTGTGTAATGCAAATGAGCAATGGATCTTTTCTCTTTTACTTTTTTCGCATTTTACCGGTAACGCGAGGTATACAACCGTCGATCTATACCCTTGCCTGTGCCCTCTAGCACAGGGACCAAGAGCCTATACTCCACAAGTATAGGGACCACAGCCCATCATCTTAATGATGGGACATCTATTCAATGCCCACATTCCACGAATGTGGGGACCTAACCGTCATCTATATGACTGAGACCTCAAATATACATACTTGGTCACCAGTGACCAAGTCTCAAGTATGTTCTCAACATGCTCATGTACTAGTACTCTATCTTTTAATAGCATGTGAACCAACAATTATATACCAAAATCTGCAACTTTAAATATCATGTATTGCATCATCAACATACATGAATAACCTTTAGCCATAACTCAAACATTCGCCAATCCTATTCATACATATCGCACTATCATTCATGCATAGCTAGTATGTATAAAACACAAGCACTCACTGTCAAACATTCGTAATTATCTCAACAACCAGAATACTTGCCTCAACCATGCGGGAACGAAGGACGTGAAGAGGACGCTGCCCCCGGAACCAATCCCTCACCTGAATATAATTATAAAGCATGCTAAGACAATCATATTGGACAAAAAGCATAAACAATAGCACAACCGCACTCGCTATACTCTCAAGCGCATTCCCAATTCCAACTTCTAAAGATCGATATGTCCCTTCTGTGGACAGCCATATTCTAAAATTCATATCTTTTTGTACAGGAGTCCAAATGAGGTGTTCTTGGACTTTCTTGAAAGTTTAACAAATTCTCCAACTAAGTCTAGATGGTGAGCCTTCCTAACTCGGCAATCTATTACCCCTACTAAGCCAATTAACAAAAAATCAAATTCACGTTCAGTACGGTTTTCCAAATTTCGTATTCTTGAGCTTCCCTGAAAGCTAAGACAATTATCTACAACTTTCGTTAGATTGAGCTCCTCTAATTTTCCATTTAACCGATCGCTTAAATCATATTACTAAAACCTGTCAGAATACCGATAGATTTGCAGAACAGTCACACTAATAAATTCATAACTTCTGCTTCAGATGTCCAAATAACGCGATCTAGCACTTCATCGAAAGATGACGACGTCCTCTACACTACTCTAAGAGATGTCCAGGACTGATTCCACCCTTAAGAACATCAAAACGTTGGTATAACCCTATCTGTCCTGAACAAACCTAATTACCGATATTGCTAAAGATCAAATAATCCACTAATCGGAAGGGGATGGGGTCTTACCCTTGAAGAACTACCGCCGAACGCGATGAACATCCACCCCAGGCCACGATTTCTCCCTTCCCCTTTCCTCTTCTTCTTCTTCTTGGCCGATCAATCTCCCGGGCGATCCACCTTCTTCCTCCTCCATCTTCTTTCTTCTCAGGTGCTCTGATGCCATGATGCTCTGATGCGATGATGCTACATTACCATGCTGCTCTGATAAAATCTGGTGCTACTGATGGCGACCAAGGGAGGGGAGAGGGCACCTAGGTTTTCCCCTTTTATGGTGGTGCCCCCTTCCACCTATGGGCTGAAATGAAAGGGGCCAGATGCCTCGGCCAAGGTTGTCTCATAATTGCAGAATCCCCCCTCTAATCCTCTGTTAAAATACTTTTATATTTATTCCTTTTCTCTAATTTAATTTGTAGTATGACATTCTACCCCCCCTTAAACAGAATTCGACCCCGAATTCTAGCCACACTTAACGCCAAAGAACAATCTCAGCTAATAATTCTACCAACATTGCCACGTGCTTGTTGTGAATATTTTCGGATATTGCTCACTCATGCAAGACTCCAATTCTCATGTCGCTTCCCTCTCAGACTAATGGGACCACCGCACCTTGGTGCAACTGATGTATTACGCCTCATCACTCGTATCGTCCTAACCAGAACCAGTCAACGGGCAAGACTCGAAGATGCGGTATTGATGAACCCGAAGGTCCGATTTTTGGTCCGATCTTTCGATGAGAACGATAAGTTCGGTAGACATCGCTCAACTCTCACGATCCTGGATACAAACACGCAAGGCTCGAAACCATGCAATTGCTGAACTGATCGACAAGTCGTTATCAACCGTGCACGAATACCAGGTTGACCTGATCACGAAGATCGATTCCTGCATACAGAAGAAGCACACAAGAACAAGGTAAATAAGCAATCTGAAGTTGCAAATAGGAAGTGAATGTATTGATAGGTTGGGTTATGAAGAACAATGTCGCTGTTGATCTCGCCGACCAAGAGAACAAGTATAAAGTAGCAAAGCTAAACTTTAATCAACAAAACCCACGCAACCAAAGGGGATGGCGGCCACTATATGAAGGAGGGAGGGGCGGCGGTGGTGGTCTTGTTCACACATGAGCGATTGCCATGTGAACAAGATCGGTAACCCTATGTAAACGCCCACATGGACCATATGGGCCATATAGGCCAAATCAGCCCATACATTACATAGCCTGTGGGCCAATAATTGGTGATGCAACACCAAGGCATGTAGATATAGCACGGCTCGTATGCGTAGACGTAGCGCGGTCCAACCGGCGAATATGACAGTGCATTAGCCGAAAGTCCGATCGGTGAAGATGGGGTTGCAGTAGAGGATGCAGTGCAGCGGGTCAAAGTAGTGGTTGTATCCTTAGGGTTGATGTCCTCATCATCCTCCCTTTCTTGAATTTGAGTCGTCCTCGGCTGAATCGTTGTCTTCAGATCATCACTCTTCTGCAAAAGGTTAGTAGCAACAGGAGGCGAAGAAATATGCATATCTTCTAATGGACACAAAGATTCTTTGCAAACCATAGTATAGCATTCAGATTCATGAGTTTCTAAGTCAATGCAATCAGATTTTGTAGCCAACATAACAGGAGCTTTCAATTTAGTTTCACTTGGAGCTATAATCTCATGATCAATTTTGTCTTCGCTAACTTGTTCTCTCATTTCTTTCTAATTCATCCTTTAATATGGTAGGAGGAGACATTGGAAGCAAAGTGATTTTCTTTTCTTTATAAGTGAAAGTATAATGATTAGATCTACCATGATGTTTAGTATATCTATCATATTGCTAAGGTCTATCTAATAATAATGAGCATGCTTGCATAGGTACGACATCGCAATCAACATAATCATGATATGATCCAATAGAAAAATATACGCGCACAAGTTTAGTCACCTTCAACTTACCACAAGAATTCAGTCATTGAATGTAGTAAGGATGAGGGTGTGGAGTTGTGGTCAAGCCAAGCTTCTCAACCATGTCTATGTTAGCAAGGTTGTTGCAACTTCCGCCATCGATGATGACTTTACAGGAACGTTCCTTGATGACGAATTTTGATTGGAACAAGGTGTGACGTTGATTTTGTTCAGCAAGCTCCATTTGAGCACTTAGCACACGCTGGACAACTAAGCTTTGGTATATGTCAGATGCCTCATGGCTTATATGTTCTTCATCAGTTTCGTCACCTACATTGTTAGTTGCAACCAAAACTTGCTCTTCCTCAATATCGCTAGCTGAAGTGTACTCATCATTGTCCTTGATAAGTAAAGCTCGCTGACTTGGGCAATCACGCATCAAGTGCCCAAATCCTTTGCAACGGTGATATTGTACATCTCTGGATCGCCCTGTAGAAGCAACGGAAGAAGCACTTTTTGTAGGAACTTGTACCTTTGCTGATTTGCTTGCATCAGGGACATGCGCAGGAGTGGAAGGAGCAGCAGGATGCGCACGGCTTGAGGAGGGTGCCACGTGTTGTTGCTGAATTGGCCGACCTGCAAAAGATCCTCCAAAATTGCCCCTAGGGCGAGATTATCGACCACATACTTCTCTTTCGACTTTGTAAGCAAGATGGAACAAGCGAGTGATAAATTGTATTCTTTATAATCAAGTATGTCTGAATTTCTCGTTTAAACCTCCCAAAAATCTAGCCATCTTAGCATCTTGATTTCATATAAACCATAACGCAATAAACCGGTTTGCAATTCTTGATAATAATCCTCTACAGAACTACTACCTTATCTTAAGCGTTGCAATTTATTAAGCAAATCATGAGAATAATATGATGGTACAAATCCATGTCTCATTGCTCTTTTCAAAGTATTCCATGTTCTAGGTATGTCCTGATGAGTACGACCATATTCACTCCACCAAATAGATGCAAAATCAGAAAACTCACTTGTAGCAGCCCTAACTTTCTTATCTTCGGGGAATTCATGACAAGCAAATTTTTGTTCTATAGTTAACTCCCATGTAAGATAAGCATCAGGATCATATTTTCCAGAAAAGGCGTCATAGTGAATTTAATTTTACCAACAACATCATTATGGTCACGTACCTCACGTTGATTTCTTCCCATACCTTGACGATTGTGATGAAGCCGACGATGGTTGCGATCATTGTGAACATTGACTCCATCTGTTTTCGTATCATCATTGTAGTTATTCATTTCTTCTTGTTCCACCTCATCGCCCAAGAGCGAGAGCGAGCAATGGATGGATTACAGCGGTTGTGCCACCAACAGCCCAGCGGCGGCGGCGGCGGGGGAGCTCTCTCTACTGCTCCACCGTGTGTAGCAATCGCAGCAAGATTGTTATTGGTGCGATCTAGAACTCTCTCAATACGCTCCGAATGTTGACTCAACAAGCGCGAAAAGTGTTGCATGATGTCTTTTGTGCGAGACATGAGAGGTGCATTGTCCTTAGCGTAGGGCCTGCTATTCTCCCCTTGTGACCTTGAACCTGCCATCGTTAGTAGCAAACAAAGAACAGATCATAGTGTATATGTCCCTATCAACTACTAGGTTCTAGAGGCTCAACCAAGTCACTCACACTCAAGCTTATACCCAGTTCTTACAAGTTCTTACCAATGCAGTAAGGAAGTGGTACAACCGGTGGCTGGTTCGTGATACTTTCACTTGCGATCATTAGCGATTGCGAGGAACGGCACCTGCTGAGTTAGTAGGAAGTGGAGCTCGGAAGGCTAGTATGTAGCAAAAGAATAGCAATTATTCAATTCAGTATGCAAAGTTGAAAAGTAGTTCAAGGTACTTGTCACAAGTGTTGGTCCTAGTCTAAACCAAGCCTAGCTAGGGCAACTCACAAGAACGACTAGTAGTAATAACGGAAGGCTAGTACAAGAACTATGAAAGCAAGCGAGCAATGGATGACTATGCCAAACTGAGCAAGGAAATAATGTCAAGAAAGGAGGTAGCTCTGAATTTTTTTTCTTTTTCTTCTCTTTCTTTTTCCTTTTTTTTTCTTTTTTTTTTTGCTCTTTCTTTTCCTTTTTTTCTTCTTTTTTTGTTTACTTCAGAAAGCTAATGGGAACCGCAAGGTTTTTTTGGTGCTCTGATAACTACTAAGCTCGTGCTCTGATGGCAGAGGCGTGCTCTGATAAAAAGCAATGAATAAATCTAAACCTCCATGCAAAATTCAAAAAGCCAAAGGACACATCAATCTTCTGTAGAAGGCTAGCACATCAATTAATCATGTCACGCAAGGCATTGATGAATCTTCTATTCTCACATGCATAACCAAAGCACCGGTGCAACACCAAAAATAGACGCCACTGCTCATACGCACGGCGCTGCCTGTTCTTGCACATGAAAACCGAATGTCCGGAGCTGCCGCCGTGATAGGTTCTGTTTTTGGCCGCTCGCACTTTTTGCCCTACAGCTGCCGCTAGCCTAATCTTCTCGTACGAACCGATCTGCTAATTGTTTCGTATCTCTTCAAGCCCTAATATCTCTGGTCCAAGCGACAGCGCACCTTCTTTTTTTTTCCCGAAGAACACTTGATGAACCCCGAAGAACAGAACTAGGCAAATAGCAAAAGACTCTAAACTAGATCAATCTAGGCAGAAACCAACACAAGATACGACGATGGAATCTACAATTCAAGGATGCAAAAACTGAAAAGAACAATGCGAGACACAAATTGGTTTGGACGATGAACTAAACCTATATTTTTTTGTGGTTTTGTGGACTGTACGGAAAAAAATTCTCAACGAAAAACTGTAGCTTTGATACCACTTGATGAACCCCGAAGGTCCTATTTTTGGCCCGATCTTTCGATGAGAACGATAAGTTCGGTAGACGTCACTCAACTCTCACGATCCTGGCTACGAACACGCAAGGCTCGAAACCACGCAATCGCTGAACTGATCGACAAGGATGGCGGCCACTATATGAATGAGGAGGCGGCGGCCGCAGTGCTGTTCACACGTGAAGCGATTGCCGCGTGAGCGTCTGGTAACCTAGGTTACGCCCACATGGGCCATATAGGCCAAATCAGCCCATACATTACATAGCCTGTGACCCAATAATTGGTGACACAACACCAAGACAAGTAGACATAGCACGGCTCGTATGCGTAGACGTAGCGCGGTCCAACCGGCAAATATGACAATGCATTAGCCGAAAGTTCGATCGGCGAAGATGGAGTTGCAGTAAAGGATGCAGTGCAGCGGGTCGAAGTAGTGGTTGCATCCTTAGGGTTGATGTCCTCATCAGGTATTACTCACTGGTCAACGGCTCTTACGAAACCTCACACACCTAATACCTCAAGCATTCTCTTAACACTGGGTCATATAAAACGTTATGTACCCCGCACTAGGACTCAATACAGTTCCAGCGAATTGCTATCTTCCAAAATCCCCGTATCCTCCAGAACAAACCA
The DNA here is from genome assembly GCA_036346255.1 of Ampelocalamus luodianensis. Classification (NCBI taxonomy): domain Eukaryota; kingdom Viridiplantae; phylum Streptophyta; class Magnoliopsida; order Poales; family Poaceae; genus Ampelocalamus; species Ampelocalamus luodianensis. The sequence goes on from CM070621.1 coordinate 54,460,424, forward strand.
AAAGTACTTTGGGCTATCATTCCCTTTTGGGACTATGCCACCAAACTTGCACATAAACACATAGAACTCTTGTTCTATCTCTCAGTCGAACTCTTTTGCTTACCAAGGAGCACATCCTTTATCCCGAAATGTACAAAAGAACCTACTTTAAACAAACTCTTTTACAAACAGAACCTATATGAAAATTAAAGAATTCTCATCGCAACACGCAATACCAACTCCACACCAAGAGGGTCAAATCCAAAATTGAAGATTCATCTCGAAAGCCCTTCACTTTTCATTTAGGTAGTTTGCAAATAAACGCCACGTTAGCCAAAAGAGAAACCACTCGGATATCCAAATCAAACACTTCCTTTATTCTCCTGAACCAGAAAGAACCACTGTGCCAACATAAAGCCAATGCAAGTTGCAAATTGACTCTGTCATAAACACACAGCCCAAACAATAATCAAGAGAACCTTTTACTACTCGATAAAACATTCTTTTCTCCATCCTTTCTTTGAAGAATTTAACTTCCATTAAACCATGAGCTTCCAAATCATCGCATAACCCACTAAATTGTTTCTCTTAAATTGGCGACCTCACGCTATGCCCAAACCGAATACATCATTCACCTCTTGAAGAGAGACTCTACTGACCCCACAAAACATACTCTAGCTAACTCCTCTACCAACGGAGTTACTTTGGTAAATAATTTCCAGTGTACCTCAGCATTGATTTCACCCACAAACATATCACCTCAATCTGTTAAGGATAATCAACTTCAAATTCACATCGCGCATTCTCATTTATTATATCAAAAGGATTATATCCATAATCAATACACTATTCAGAATTCACTTCTGTTCTTCTACTTCTACACATAATCAAGGAGTGACCAAGGTTCTAGCATGAACCATAAGCCCCATTTCAACCTCTAAGACTCCTACAATGAACTTCTTGTGTAAAAGATAGGGAAATCCTCGAATTCGATGACTAAAATTCCCACAATCTAAACATACTCACATTAACATCAACATATAAACATATTCTTGAGTAAATTATCTTTACAAAGATTCTAACTCCTAGAGGGTTACTCACTAAAGCCGAGTCATACCTGACAAAAACTCAACAATCCCTACTATTCCAATAGCTATCATATCAATTAGATTTGTTCAAAATTCTACTCTCATTAACTACACCATCATAATTCTCCTACACAACCCTGCAAAATATCCAAATCACGACAATATAATAAATTGATTAAGATTATCATACCTTCATTAATTCTAATGTTCCATCAAAATGAACAAAAGATCTTGGACCACAAATCACTATAGGCTCTACTAGTTGCAACAATGTAATCAGTCAGCTACAATGACCAACTTTCTTTTTAAAATCAAATCCTCTCCAAGGATTACTCCAAGAAGTCAACTTATCACTCGATGCATACCAATTGACACCCAGAGTCTCACAAAACCATTCACTTGACTACCACCAATCAGTTGCTACTAAGCCCTCTATGAGGTTTTGTAAAACGAATCCATTATTCTTTTCTCAAAAGAAGAGGCAAATAACAATAGTGATTTTAGCACTTAGAAAAACATTTAGAATTCAGCATAAATACAAGACCAAGAGAAATAGTCAATTAATAATGAACTCGGGATACAAAAGATGAGACCACAGATAAGGGCACAAGTCCCACAAGAAGAGAATGTTGAACTTTAGCTAATAAAAAAAAAATAAAGCATTGCTTTTGAAACTTGAAGGACTCTCATGCGGCCAACCAACAAGGTTAAGCACGCTTCAATAAGCTATAAGCTACCAAACTTGAATCCAACCGCGAATTCCTCTACTACGCCCTTCAATTTATCAAAAGAAAATAACTTTCTTTGATTGAAACATTACTTTGCTAACTCAAGCAAAAAATACTTTAAGCTCAAATCACATGAATCACTTAAGAACCGATAGAACCCTCTAACACACTGCTTTACTCAATAAATTTCAGTTACCACATAATTTATGAACTACCCAAGGTCATGAATGCAAAACTCCAAACTTTTCATTTAATCAATATTACGAAAGGCGATCAAGTTACTTTATTTCTAAAAGAATCATCATCACACCCACAAGTCACAATCCCTTACAGGCGACCTTACTAACATCAAGAATAATACATTCTTAACACGAATCGCCATTGTCTACTCTTCCATTATAAAGCCCCCAAAGGTTTACCAAACTGTTACATACCACTTTATCATCTCATCCTCAATTGAGTATACCAAAATCTTCAACCTCACAACAACAACCACTTTATTTTTAGAGGAATCTACTACCCAACTTTAAAGGTTATACCAAGACCCTTTCATCAAAGGCATACTATAATCCGTCAACTTCACCATCATGCAAACACGGGTCACCTATTAAAATCCCATCATAAACCTCCCCAAAAGAAACACAAACTACAAGGTTGAAACAAACCTCTTTTAACAAGATCATGCTATCGAGACTACTTATTCACTCATCCACTCGACCATTAGTGTTGCTCAACACCCACTCAAACTATCATTAACAATTGACAATTGTATTTATCACGTATGCAAATAGGGTCCTACTTCTATTTGCAGTCACATAACCATCTATAAACACAAAGTCAACATTCCACTTTATGCTCAGAATTTAGGGCAAAGTATAATTAAACATTCAATAATATTATCTCTGTAAACAGAGGTTTCACAAGATGCTACCTCAACATTCATCTAATCCGACATACATGTTTCAATCTAGCAATTATGTATGCCCATCAAGTAACCAGTTTATGAAAATTTCCATATTGATATCCTCTGAGGCATCGTTCAAACACAACCCTAACATAACCATCACTAATGGGTAGACTAATCCATTCAGACACATTACTCCGAATTATCTAATAAATCTACCGAATTCCACAATCTTAATGATCAGACCAAATCATCAATATAACACACCTCTTAATAAATCTTGGGTTCCCAGTAAAAATGGTCATACCATTAACAAAGTTCATCATATAATTACTCCACGACAACACCAAATTTATCAACTTCACTTCCAAGGATCTTGGTTAAGATCGATTACGTACCACATTACAGACCCAACTTTATAACTCATAAGTTACCAATTTATCTTCTATGCTTGAAACCTCTCACTTAACACAACAAAACATTACAAAAGAGTTTTGATACTTTCTTTCTCAAAGAAGATGCACTAAACTTCAACATTCCAACTACTCCAAAAGAAGTGTGTAGAGTCGAAAAGACCAAATTCAAAGTCAAAGAAGAGAACAACTTCTCTAAAGATACTCACCATCTACGCCTGTACTAAGATATCCGATGTAGCACTTCTCTATTCCCATTCCACGAACGGTGGTGTAACTGTAATACTCCAGAGTAGATTTTGAGAGAAAGCCGAATATTCGAAGAAAAGGACTATTTAGAAATTGATCCAGGAGAAGGATCAAATAAAAAATACTTAATTACGTAGTTAATGAGAGGGTTTGCAGCTTTATTTGGGCAACTTGGGCTGGGCCTTGGCCCATTTGGCCATGGTGGCCGGCCAAAGAAGGGAGGCGCCCAACCCCAAAACCCTAGCCACCCTTCTCTCCCCTCTTGGCGCACCCTCCCTCTCCCCTTGGCGCCCCATTCCCTCTTTCCTCCTATGCCTCCCCATGTCCAGCAGCATCTCCTCCTCCTTGAAGCCCTTGCTGCAGCCAAGAAGATGTTGCCGCTGCGGTGTCGAGGAGGAAGAAGGAGGCTCGCCGGGAGATAGATCGGCCAAAGAAGGAGGAGAAGAGGAAGAGGAAAGGGGGAAGGAGGATCGTGGCCTGGGGTGAGTGTTCATCACGTTTGGTGGTGGTTCTTCAAAGGGTAATCCCTGTTTCCCCCTAATTAGATGCATAATTAATTGTTGAAGCAATGTCGGTTTTCTGTCTCCTCAGGACAGATCGCGTTAGAGGGACGTTTTGATTTAGTTAAGCGCGGATTCAGTCTCTGGCGTCTCCTAGAAAGTTGTAGAGGACATCAATAGCTTTCAATGAAGTGCTAGATCGTGATTTTTGGACCTCTGTAGCAAAAGATATGATTTTATTGGTGCAATTGTTCTGCAACCCTGTCAGTTTCTGGACAGGTTTTAGTGATCTGAACTTTGCGATCAGTTAAAGATAGAATTAGAGGATCTCAGTATAACGAAAGTTGTAGATAATTGTCGTGGCTTTCAGGGAAGAACAAGAACGCGAAATTTGGGTAAACGAGCTGAAAGTTATGTTAGTTTTAGTGCTCTGTCCAGAAAGTCTAACGTGAAATCGATGTCTTGTTAATCGGCTTGAAAGTGATTTTAGATGGCCGAATCAGGGGAGCTCACCAACTAGGTTTAGTTGGGAAATTTGATAACCTTTCAATGAAGTCCAAGAACACGTAATTTGGACCTCTTTACAGAAAGATATGAATTTTAGAACTTGACTATTCACAGAAGGTACAGAACAGCAATTAGAAATTTGGAGTCGGGATTGGGTTGCAAGCTATTGCTAGTTGTGTTTGTTTTTAGAATTCATGTGGTTCGTTACTGTGGTCTTAGTCTATGTTCTTGATTGAATTTAGGTGGGGAAGAGTACGGAGGCAGCACCGACTTCACGTTCCCAGTTCGCGCGGTTAAGGCAAGTGCATTGTTTGATTCGTGGTTGTGTTTGATTGGTCATGGTTGTGTGCTTCTCGATATGTGGTAGCATAGTGAGATTGTTGGCTTGATGTTGATTTAAGATTGATGGATCGTCATATATGTCCATGCTCTATTGTTATATGTTCTTCTTGTCTTGTGGTAATTTGATGATGATTAAATGATGAGCATGTGCATATTGAGATCATATTGAGGCTTGGTCATGTGGTGACCAAGTATGTTTCCTTTGAGATCCCTGTCATGAAGGTGGCGGGCCGAGATCCTCACTCGTGGAGTGTGGGCTTGAGATCCCCATTACTTGCGGAGTAATGGGCAATTGGTCCTGTGCGTGCGCGCACAGAGCATGGGTATGCGGCGGCGGTTGCATACTCTGCATTACGGTGTAATGCACACGAAAGATAAAGAAAGGATCCTTGAGCATTGCATCTGCATGTGAAATGTTTGTTGTTGATCTTTTGTATATTGATGCTTGATGTTATGGCTTCTATTTCGTACTTGCTGAGTCTGTGGACTCACCTTTGCTTTGTTGTTATTTTAGGTACCGAGCCAAGAACGACATGCATGGGGGAAGTAGACGCTAGTCACACACATGCCACATGAACTAAATAAAGTTGAATGATCTTGAGATAGTAATTGTTATTAGTAAATGGGCGAGATGCTCAAAGGTTTTTATATCTTGTGTCTTGAGGTGGTTTAAGTGTAATAACGATGAGTAGTGGAACTTTATACTTCATTGGATTCTTTGATATGTAGCATATCTTTGATTATCTTTTGATGTCTCTAGCTGGTAGTTTGGTTAATTTATGATTCATTTGAATGTTGGAACCTCAGTGTAATTAACTTTACAAGGGAGGTTCTGAAATTTATTAAGTTTGCTTTGATTAGAATTATTAGAGTTTGTTTAGTAGCATTCCGGGCTCATGTTGGGTTTGTGGGTGTTCTGATTAGTATCGAGCGAGCGGTAGGTGCGTGGTGATTGGATTTACAACCTAGGCAACTTAAATTGCTAAAATTTTGTAATGGTTAATGAACTTATAAACCTAACACCTTTGGTACATGATAGGATGGGATGGGTCAAGCATTGCATTTACGCTTCCGTTGAGTTGTATTAATGATTCCTGTTTTGAGATGATCTGTTATATCTATAGTATAATACTATGGTTATTATGTGTGGGGGTAACCCATGTTGAGAGGTGGAGGTAGTGGTTGTGGTCTGGGCTATACGGGTTACACCACCGTTAAGTGAGTACAGAATAGCGAAGTATTCACATGAGAGATCGTAGTCTGAGGCTTTGGTAGCGAGTATACTTAAAAGAGTTGTTCTCTTCCCTGAATTTGAATTTGGTCAACTGTTATCGGTTGAGATTGATGAGTTTCTCTTGGGTTATTTATTCTTGTGGTTGATGGGTTGCTTTGAGAAAAAAAAAATTGGTGTGTTTTCTTTGGCTTAATTTGTCCTGTAAAGCAATCATTATTTTCCCAACTGATGAGTTATTCTTGCGGCTGGTGAACCGAGTTGATTGTCAAGTTTGACCGTTATTTTGGAGTTTTGTCCTTCTCATTGGAAAGCATGACCCATTTATCCGGTTGATGTTCTTGGGTAATGAAAGTTTCCTTTTGCAAGTCCTGTAGTACGTGAAAGTTTTGATTCAATATATTTCTTTTGGGTATCTTGAGTGTTGAAGTTGAAAAGTTATTTTATAAAAGAAAATGCTAAACCCTTTAGCGATGTCATCTAGTGGTTAAGTGGGAGGTTATAATCGGAGAAATTAGTGAATATGATATGAGTTATCAAGTTGGAGTGCAGTAGTGTGTTGTATAATCGATCCTAACCAAGATCCTGGAAGGAAAGATGATTAATGTGGTGGTGTCATGTAGTAATTCTTGTTGAACTGTGATTAGGTGTACAGCTATACCTAATTGGAATCAATAGAGTTATTAACCACTGTGGAACATTAACGGAGTGTTTGATCCCTGGAGTTGTTTAGTTTGCTAAACTAGTTAGATTATTTGATCTTAATGGATTAATCTAACGTGCGCGAAAGAGAAATATAAGATGTGTTCATTGTCGTCTTGGTAGATATTAATATAGAAATCTTCTTTAATTGGCTATTTGATGATCTTATTTATGCTCGTGGGAGTACAAATAGATACAAGACCATCAATTCGTCCATGATTGAATAATCATCAAAAGTTTATGATAACCTCTAGATTGGAGTTAGTGTGTACTAAATAAGTATGAGCATTCCGAATATCTTTGCGTTTACATTGGAAAGGTTTATGGTGGGATTTAATAGGTGACATGTGTTTGCTTGATGGTGAGATTGTCAGATAATAGTATGTCTTTGATGAAAGGGTTTTGGTGTAACCTTGTAAATTGTGTAGTAGGTTCCTTGAAAAATATGGTGGTTGTTATAGTGAGGGTGTAAGAATTTGGTGTACCCTCATTTGAGGATGAGAGGATAAAGTGAAATATAACAGTTTGAGTCGAGTTTTGGGGACTTTATAAAGGAAGAGTTGATGATAACGAACCTTGCTAAGAGTGAAATATTCTTGATGTTAGTAATAAGGTCTACAAGAGATTGTGACGTGTTGGAGTGGTGATGATTTTCTAGAGAGAAAGTAAGTTGATTGTTTTAATAACGGTTAAAGAAATATTTGGAGTTTTGTATTCGTGATCTTTTGGGGACTCATGATTTTTGCAGAGATAAAATTAGTTGAGCAATGTGACATATGGAAAGGTTACGTTTGGTTCAAGTGATGAATGTGTTTTGGTATTAAAGACATCTCTTGTTTGGTTTGGCAAGTAATGTTGTAATCAAAGAGATTACTTTCGTTGTGTTAACGGAAAATGTTTACCATAAGTATTTGAGGTTGGAGCTAAAAAAAAAAAAATTGTAATCCGCAACTTACTTGTTGTCCCACTTAAGAGTTTCTTGGTTTGCATAGCAATGTTTTATTATGAGTTATGGAGATGGAAAATTTCTTCTTGTGGGACTTTTGCCTCATTGTGGATTCGCGATTCATTTTCTGAGATCATTTCTATTTGACTATTTCTCTTGGTCTCGTGCTCACTTCGAGGAGCCATGATTTCTTATGCGTCGAACTTTGTATCTGCTTATTTCTTCCTTTTGAATAAGGAAGTAACCAAATTGTGTTGCCAAGTGTTATAAAGAGTAGCATGGTGATTGGTTGGAGGTGGTCAAGTATTTGGAATTGTTGATATTTTTGGGAACCAATCTATTTGAAGAAGCGATATAATGTGAATTGGTTTGACTTACAACACTGAGAGAATTCTACTTAAATGGAAAGTTTGTCGATGAGATAAAAGTGATTAGTGTTACAACTAGTGGAACCCATAGCGAATTATGATCCAGTAACCTTTGTCCATGTTGAAATATTGGGACTATTGAAATTATGAACTTTTGATAAACTTATTAGAGTATCACAATTGGGTACTTAGTATGATTGTGCAGAAGAGTTGTGGTGGTGAAGTTTAATAAGAGTCGCGGTGTGGAGGAACCTAAGTGTCATGCTAATTAATGGAATAGCAGAAATTGTTGGACTATTGTCAACAATGACTCAGCCTTAGTAAGTAACCCTATGGGAGTTAAATTATTTCTAAGAATGTTTTGGTCAAAGGATATATATTTATTTATTGATGTTAGTGATTGGGTATATTTGAATGTTGGTTAATCAGTTAGGGTTTTGTGAACGGATATATTGTGGTTGTGTAACTAAATTGGATTTGGTGTGGATTAGAGAAGGTCTAAGACTTGTGAAATTAATCGCCTTGGGACGGTTACTTGATTAGTGAGGAGCGTGGATGTTAATGATTGAGGTTTGGTTGAGCTATGTGAAATTTTAGTGAAAGAATTTGAGAATTTCCTATCCACCATAACAAATTCATTGCGAGGAGACTCAGAGGTTGATTTTGGGCTTTGCATTTTTATATTAGAACCTTCAATGCCAATGATTATGTGCAGAAGTGGTAGAATAAGAGTGGATTCCGAGTAGTGGACTGATCATTGATAGTATCCTTTGGAGCTAGTATATGAGAGTGTGGGATGTGAATTTCAAAATTGTTCATCCTTAACGGATTAAGGGATGTGATAGTGGGTGAAATCTATATTGAGTTGTGTTGGAAATTATTTTGACAAGTTCATTCTAGTAGGGAAATTGGCTAGAGTGCGAGATTGTGGATGGGAAGAGTCTCCTGCATAAGTGTGGATTTTGTGATCGGTGAGATAGGTTTGAGGTTGCCAATTTAAGAGAAATGAGTTAATGCGTTATGCAATGATTTGGGATCCTTTGGTTTAAGAGGAAGTAATTTCTTAAAAGAAAGATTGTGGTAAAGTGGCGTGATCTTGGATAGTGAGATGCTTTCTTAGTTCTTACTTGAACTATGTGGTTATGATGGATGTCGATTATAAATTGAGTTGGTTCTTGTCGGTATGTGTGATTCCTTCCAGTTAGGAAAAGGGGTAAACTGGTTTTTTCGAATGTTTTAGCTTTTGGCTTGTGCGGCATTATTTCTAAGCGCCTATTTTGGAAAGTGGAAAAGATTTCGTGGTAAATCTATTGATTTTGGATTGGGCTCTTCTAAGAGAAGGTGACTTTAAGTTGGATGCATTTGACTCCTTTGTTTTCGGTTGAGTTTTCGGATAAGTGAGTTGGCGGCGAGTTCTTTGTGCGTCCCTTGTGCGAGAGATCTTTGCTTGCTTAGGTAAAGTGATCGATTGAGTGTTGGAACAAGAGTTCTGCGGGTTACGTGCGAGACGATGTACTTGGTACAAAAAGGAAGTTTAACCAAAGGTGTGTTGGATAGGTTCCTTAGTCACGGAATATGTAGATTGGCGTATCGCTAGGACCGTCTCGAGTACTTGCGCCGAGTACGCAATGTCTTGTGTTCTTCGGTCTTTGAGAGAGCACATGAGAGGTCCGGAGCTTAAGTTTTTGTTGGAGCTGTTGACCACGAAGTAAGACCTTACTTTTGAGTCCCGTGTGTGGAGCGTACCCATAAGGGTCGAGATTAGTCTTGAAGTGAAAGACGTTATCCGTCAAGGTGATGGGATCATATAAGTCTGAGAGGAAGCGTCTTGTGAAGTGGAATCTCGCATGCGCGGCGGTATGCGGGATTGTTCACGCGGGTGGGTGGTAACGTTAGTAAGTTTCAGTGTGATTATTCCTTGACGTTAAGCGTGGTTAGAATTCGGGGTCAATTGTTTAAGGGTAGAATGTAATACTCCAGAGTAGATTTTGAGAGAAAGCCGAATATTGAAGAAAAGGACTATTTAGAAATTGATCCGGAGAAGGATCAAATAGAAAATACTTAATTACGCAGATTAACGGAGGGTTTGCAGCTTTATTTGGGCAACTTGGGCTGGGCCTTGCCCATTTGGCCATGGTGGCGGCCAAAGAAGGGGCGCCCCAACCCCAAAACCCTAGCCACCCTTCTCTCCCCTCTTGGCGCACCCTCCTCTCCCCCTTGGCCGCCCCCATTCCCCTCTTTCCTCCTATGCCTCCCCATGTCCAGCAGCATCTCCTCCTCCCTTGAAGCCCTTGCTGCAGCCAAGAAGATGTTGCCCGCTGCCGGTGTCGAGGAGGAAGAAGGAGGCTCACCGGGAGATAGATCGGCAAAGAAGAAGGAGGAGAAGAGGAAGAGGAAAGGGGGAAGGAGGATCGTGGCCTGGGGTGAGTGTTCATCACGTTTGGTGGTGGTTCTTCAAAGGGTAATCCCTGTTTCCCCCTAATTAGATGCATAATTAATTGTTGAAGAAATGTCAGTTTTCTGTCTCCTCAAGACAGATCGCGTTAGAGGGACGTTTTGATTTAGTTAAGCGTGGATTCAGTCTCGGGCGTCTCCTAGAAAGTTGTAGAGGACGTCAATAGCTTTCAATGAAGTGCTAGATCGTGATTTTTGGACCTCTGTAGCAAAAGATATGATTTTATTGGTGCAACTGTTCTGCAACCCTGTTAGTTTCTGGACAGGTTTTAGTGATCTGAACTTTGCGGTCAGTTAAAGATAGAATTAGAGGATCTCAGTATAACGAAAGTTGTAGATAATTGTCGTAGCTTTCAGGGAAGCATAAGAACGCAAAATTTGGATAAACGAGCTGAAAGTTATGTTAGTTTTAGTGCTCTGTCCAGAAAGTCTAACGTGAAATCGATGTCTTATTAATCGGCTTGAAAGTGATTTTAGATTGCCGAATCAGGGGAGCTCACCAACTAGGTTTAGTTGGGAAATTTGATAACCTTTCAATGAAGTCCAAGAACACGTAATTTGGACCTCTTTACAGAAAGATATGAATTTTAGAACTTGACTGTTCACAGAAGGTACAGAACAACAATTAGAAATTTGGAGTCGGGATTGGGTTGCAAGCTATTGCTAGTTGTGTTTGTTTTTAGAATTCATGTGGTTCGTTACTGTGGTCTTAGTCTATGTTCTTGATTGAATTTAGGTGGGGAAGAGTACCGAGGCAGCACCGACTTCACGTTCCCAGTTCGCGCAGCGTTAAGGCAAGTGCATTGTTTGATTCGTGGTTGTGTTTGATTGGTCATGGTTGTGTGCTTCTCGATATGTGGTAGCATAGTGAGATTGTTGGCTTGATGTTGATTTAAGATTGATGGATCGTCATATATGTCCATGCTCGATTGTTATATGTTCTTCTTGTCTTGTGGTAATTTGATGATGATTAAATGATGAGCATGTGCATATTGAGATCATATTGAGGCTTGGTCATGTGGTGACCAAGTATGTTTCCTTTGAGATCCCTGTCATGAAGGTGGCGGGCCGAGATCCTCACTCGTGGAGTGTGGGCTTGAGATCCCCATTACTTGCGGAGTAATGGGCAATTGGTCCCCGTGCGTGCGTGCACGAGCATGGGTATCTTGGCGGCGGTTGCATACTCTGCATTACGGTGTAATGCACACGAAAGATAAAGAGAAAGGATCCTTGAGCATTGCATCGCATGTGAAATGTTTGTTGTTGATCTTACGTATATTGATGCTGATGTTATGGCTTCTATTTACGTACTTGCTGAGTCTGTGGACTCACCTTTGCTTTTGTTGTTATTTTAGGTACGAGCCAAGAGCGACATGCATGGGGAAGTAGACGCTAGTCACACACATGTCACATGAACTAAATAAAGTTGAATGATCTTGAGATAGTAATTGTTATTAGTAAATGGGCGAGATGCTCAAAGGTTTTTATATCTTGTGTCTTGAGGTGGTTTAAGTGTAATAACGATGAGTAGTGGAACTTTATACTTCATCTGGATTCTTTGGATATGTAGCATATCTTTGATTATCTTTTGATGTCTCTAGCTGGTAGTTTGGTTAATTTATGATTCATTTGAATGTTGGAACCTCCGTGTAATTAACTTTACAAGGGAGGTTACATGAAATTTATTAAGTTTGCTTTGATTAGAATTATTAGAGTTTGTTTAGTAGCATTCCAGGCTCATGTTGGGCTGGGGTGTTACAGTAACTTGGTAAAACCCAGGGCCACAACCACAACCTCAACCTCTCAACATGGATTATCCCCACACACAATAATTGTAAAATCAATTATTGAGCAATCAAACGCAATTCATATTGGCAATCATCAATATTACATAGCGGAAATGTAAATGCAATGCTTTGCCCATTCCAATCCTACTGTGCACTAGTATGTCAAAATTTGAAGTTGACAAGACACTAGCAAATTTTAATTAATCTATCACCACGGACCTACAGCCCGCTCTGATACAAACTGTAAGACCCCAGCCCAACCTGAGCCTTGAATGCTACCAACCTACAGTAAAACAATGCTAAGCCAACATATTCTACCCAATTTTTGGTAGAACCTCCCCTGTATTAATAACTACCAGGAGGTTCCAACATATAATAGAGAATCATAACTCCAAATTTCTTCATCCAAAATCCTCACTAATCATTAGAGTCATGATAAACAGCTAGAACATATTCAAAGATATCTAAGGAGTGCTACTCGTCATTATTACAAAACCCAATGCATGAAACTTAACCATAATCCAAACTTAAGCAGTTTGCACATTTATTAGCTGACATTCCAAAATCTAATCAACTATTAATGATGGGTGGCAGTGTGTGAATCCAGTTCAGGTCTACTTTTCCCCCATGCATGATGTTCTTGCAACGGTACCTAAAAACACAATAAAAGCAAGGGTGAGTTCAAGAACTCAGCAAGTACCACATAAAGAGACACTACTTCATAATTATAGCATCAACATCCAATTATAATCTTTGCTCGAAAACTATAACACATGAAGCATGAATGCAGGCATGCAATGCAACCTTTCTCTTTTTCACTCTTTTGCACATTACACCGGTAATGCGGGGTATGCAACCGTCGTTGCGTATCCATGCCTGTGCTCGCAAGCACAGGGACCAATTTTCCAATACTCCACAAGTAAAGGGGACCTCAAGCCCACACTCCGCAAGTGTGGGGATCTTAGCCCATCGTTACATGACGGGGACCTCTCTTCAATTGCCTACATTCCATGAATGTTGGGACCTTAATCACGCTTTCCTGGTCACCACGTGACCAGTCTTTATGTATACTTTCACAGTGCACATGAACATTGATAGTTCTGCAATAAGTATGAACAACATCAACACTGTATATGAATTATAACCTTTCATATCATAAGCTTACATCATCTTTAGCCAGCATACAATTCCATCAATCAACCACAGTTACCATATACCAAATACTAGTTTGTATCATAAGCATTCATCATCTTTAACTAGCATTCACACAATCAGTTTAACCACCATTGCTAAGTATCAAATACTAGCATATATCATAAGCATTCATCATCTTTAACTAGCATTCACACAATCAATTTAACCATCACTGCTAAGTATCAAATACTAGCATGCATTGCCAAACCATCCATAACTACTCTATCAAACAGGGTACTTGCCTCAACCGCGAGAGAACGAAGGATGCGAAGAAGGTGCTACCTCTGGGACCAGTCCCCCACCTAGATACTAAGACAACAGTATTGGATCAAACAAACTATAAAAGCAAACACGAACTAGCAATAAAAGCAAACTGTCCGGATGCTGACAGAATAGCAGGACAGTGACACTAAAAAATTCATATCTCCTTGAAAGTTAATCGGATTTGGGCGTTCTTGGCGGCCACTGAAAGCTAAGGACATAACCCAGATATCTCTAAGAGAGTGGATCCCTAGATTCTTCTTCTAAATACATGAAAATCGCCGTTCAAAATTTTGGACAGATTGGGATCTAAATAACCGATCTACTAACGAATTCAAATACGCCTTAAATTCGAAACATACAACGAGGAGGATCTTCGTTACCCTTGAAGAACATCTGTAGATCGCGTGAAGCCCGCGAACCATCCCTTCCCTCTCTTCTCCCCTCTCTCCTTCTCCCTTCTTTGGCCGGCAACAGCAGCGAAGGATGTAGGCAAGGGCTGCCATGGGGAAGAGGCACCATGGTGGTGCTACAGTGGCGGTGTGTACTGTAGCGCACATGCTACAGTAGAAAATTAGGGTTTCCCCCCTCCTTTTAATAGTGGCCAGCCCTCATGGGCCTCTTGGGCTAAGGCCCGAGGCCCAGGTTGTCCCAATTATGCTCAAAACCCCCTCTCTAACTGCTGATTAAACTATTCTATATTTGATCCTGCTCCTAATTGGAATATTCACTTTCGAATTAATTTGGAGTATTACATTCAACCCACCTTAAACTGAATTCGACCCCAAATTCAAACCACGTTTACGCCAAAAAGATGATGACAGCTAAAACTTATTAGCATTGCCACGAACCTGCTTTGTGAATAACTCGGATATTGCTCGCGCATTGCAGAACTCAAATTCCCAAGTGGCCTCTCTCCCGATCTGCTGCGACAAAAACACCTAATCAGAACATCCCAGTTTTGAACTTTTGTTTCAAATGTAAGAAAATGAGCAGAAATTAAAACTTTTTCTTACATCATGTATTTCCTGTTGTACCAAACAATTCTTGTATAAAAGTTATGGAAATACAAAGTCACAAGTCTTTTTAATCCAAAATCTCAGCTTCCAAAAACGATCTTGTCAAACCTTTTGATCATCTCCTGGAAATACTTTTCCTAAGTTCTAGGATTGATGTGTGACCCCTCTGAAAAATTTCACAATTTTTAGAAATTGTTTGAATGTTTTTAGAGGCAAGTCAACCCAATTCAAATCCTGGTCAAACTATGGACCAGCACCTTACAAAAATTTTAGAGGAAGTTGTGCAGCACCAAAACCTCTAAATATTTTACACAAGGTCAATGTTTGAGTCAGCAAGCTCCTCTAAAATGTTCAGAATTTTTGGAGTTAATTTGCTACCTCAAATAATTCATCAAAAGTCTTTGTACAAATTTGAAATCCAAATCGGTTAGTCTTGTTACTCGAGTTAGTCGGACTCGGGCTCGAGTCAATCGATTTGATCGAACCACCTAACAGCACCGAGCCAGCTTTAAAAACTTGCGTTCAATCTCAGCCTTTGGATCTAAATTGCATGGTCCACGTTCACAAGCACGTTCGGACCACCGCGAAGAAACCCACTCATTTGGATCGTCGGATCAAAATCTAGCGGTGTTCATTGCATGTGACATTGGGTCACGCGAAGGGCACATCTAATCTCAGCGTCCATTTATGATCCAGCGATCGCGAGCTCCACGTTGATTTTAAAACCCTCGAGGCGTGGCGCGATCTCAGCCGTTAGTCTTGATCCAAGGCGCACGATCCTCTGTTGTTTTTAAAAGCACTAGGGCTTTGTGATCTCGGCCGTCGCGATGAATCCAACGGTTGACAATCACCCAAGTATATTTTCGATCGTCTACTACCTCCGGTATGCGTAAATAGTGCCAAGGATATGGGAATGTCAAATCTTGCTCCCTCTGATCGTCTAGCCGACATTTAGGAGCATGGGAGACACTTCGGCCGTGCCATACCTAATGCACCATCTTCCACCTTTTGCTTTGGCCATGTCTTGTGCTTTGTGCAATGTCACCCGAAGGCTCTTGGTCCAAACCCTTATGCTTCAAAGCTTTATAAGCACCTAACACACCTCTGGCATTCCTTTAGACCACCCTCAAGCTCCATTTTTAATTGTGGAACTTAATACCCCAAATCAGACAAAAGCACCATTGTTGACCTTTGGAGCTCTTTGGTGTTCAGGTGCTCGGTGGTTCTCCCCACTAATTTTACACCATTTCTACCTCCTTACCATCTTGAACATATCCTCACTTGATTTTGCATTTGATTTGCAGGATCTGTCCAATTTGGGGATTATTCAAATTCAGTGAAATTGGGCATCTTCTCCTCATTTCGGTGAGTGGCCCATTTAAAATTATTTGCTCCAGTAACTTCGTGAACCTTAATGAAGCTCTTTTGATACTTGGTGCCACTCAATTTGCTCGGTGCCATTTTCCACCTCTCTTCTCCAAGTCCGTGAGCTCCTCAGGGACCAGTGCTCGACTAACGTTCAAGGCTTCCCTCCATCCGGTAGATTCTTATTAGTCCATAGATGTCAGGAAGCCATTCCTTTAGACCACCCGAAGCCTTGGCCGTTTTCAAGTTGCGATATCTAGACCTCTTTTCGTTTTTCGGCTGGCCGCGTTGAAACCCTCACATGGCGAGGTTGCCACCATTGGGTTCCTATCGCTATGCGAATCCATTCTGTATTAGTTTGGCGCCACCGCGGCAGGATCGCCACGGCAAGCCGTTGTAGCGCTTCGGGTTTTGCGGAGGCGCTCCGTTTCGTCAAAATTTTAGGACACGTTAATGGCGCTGTGATTATTAATCATTTGGAGTATTAATGGGGTCTAAAGCGATGCCGTGAGCCACTGTCTCGTGGGCCCGAGTCTTGAAAACCCCGCGGCAATTCCGCGCTCAATTAATGTTTAGGACCAGTATTTATTGTGTTCTCGCCGTTAATCTTGTCGGAAAAGTCTTGAGGCCAGCGACACGTGGGCCTCAACCTCTGTGTCGGAATCTAAGCCACCGCTCGGACCACCCTCCACGACCTCCCAATTTGATCTCCACCGTTTAGGACCTCCTTAGAGTTAATTAGGGCGCGAGGACCTCCTCGGAGTCCTCTTTGCAAAAGACCTCCTTGGTCATTTTTGCAAAGACCACCCAGAGACCACTTGAGGTCCTCTTTGCAAAAGACCTCACCTTGTCATTTTTGCAAGGACCACCTCAAGACCTCCCTCCGTCTGTGTTCGAAGAAGCTAAGTCTCGGGACCTCTTTTGGCGGATCTGGACCGTTGAAGACCTCCCGTGGAGATCTTAGCCGTTCGGACCTCTCACTTTAAAACCTTATCGCTTTAGACCACCCTCGCCTCGTCCGGACGCCCGGGACCTCCCCAGATCCATCTGAGCTGTCCAGATCTCCTCCCGCTAAAGCCCTGTCGCATCGGACCTCCCTCGGTTACATCTGGGTCGTTCAAGACCTCCCCTGGTAGATCTTGACCGTCCCGACCTCC
Source organism: Ampelocalamus luodianensis (assembly GCA_036346255.1). Classification (NCBI taxonomy): domain Eukaryota; kingdom Viridiplantae; phylum Streptophyta; class Magnoliopsida; order Poales; family Poaceae; genus Ampelocalamus; species Ampelocalamus luodianensis. Next base: position 54,477,618 of record CM070621.1, read on the forward strand.
TCCGATTAGATCCTTCGCTTGAGGACCTCCCCGTAGCTCTGGACCGTTGGATCTCCATCTAACGGCCTAGACCTCCTCGGCACTTTAGATCTGTCGGTGGAGGTCTTGGCTGTTAAGACCTCCCCAATAAATCTGGACCGTTAAGATCTCCCCCGAGAGATCTTAGCCGTCGGGACCTCCTCGATGGACTTAAGCCGTAGGACCTCCCCCTGGAGATCTAGACCGTTAGGACCTCCCCCGAGAAATCCTGACCGTCCAGACCTCCTCCGTGGGTTTTGATGTTCTAGGACCTCCCCTAGTGCTCGGGACCGCGGATCTTGATCGCGGCCACGACCTCCTATCTTGCGAGGAGCTCCTCTCGCGTCTTGTGTCGCGTCCATCTCGTCGGGACCGTTAGATCCAATCTTAACGGCCACGACCTCCCGAGATCGAATCTGCATTGATTGGACCTCCCGAGAGCTCCAATTTTCTAAGTATTTCAGTGTTTTAAATTTCAAAAGTGCATAACTTTGTCATTTTAGCTCTTTTTATTGATCCAAATTGCATTAGCTTTGTGATAAAATGAACTTCAATCGAGAATGAACTTAAGCACTTTTCTATGGCAGAAAATGGAATAAAGCGTAATGCTGGTTTCAATATAAAATGTTGTTTAGAAACTCATAAAAATTTATAAAATGCATAACCTCTTCTCTGTAGTTCCAACCTGAGCAAACTAAACTTTGTTAAAATCCTCTAGTAATGTACATTAGTGTAGAATAGGTTTTAATACAGTCTTTCCCACTGAAATTCAGGATATACTAGTTTTACAACTTAGAAAAATCATAACTAATTCATTTTAACTCCAAATTGTGCAAACTCAATTTTGCTGTTCTTAGAATGCCTTATTCTACCTACCATAAAAATTTCAGACTTTAGATCATTCTAGAAATTTATGCCATAAACAGTAACAGATAGGAATTAATATTGATTTTTCAGGCTGATAGAAATTATTTTAGCCATAACTTTTTCATGTTAAGTCCAATTGACCTGTTTCTTGTTCCTAAAATTGTCTAAAATCATCCTCTAACTGCTGTATAAATTTCATAAAATTTGGTTATCCTTTGCTGTTGGATTTTATTTGGAGTTCTTGTTCTTATTTGGTTATCGCCTTTTCGCGTTAGGTTCCGAAGAAATTATTGATTACGTGAGTGAACCCTCTACAGCAAGAAAGTGATCTACAGCAAGGCAAGCAGTGTAACATCATTTGATCATATTGCTCCTACTACTTTTAAATTCTAATATCTTGTTTGCAAAACCTAAGTATGCATGCTTCTTGTGTTAAGATTTATTTTGTCGATTAGAGGTAGCTAATCCCATTGAATGGTTGCCCTTAAATTGTTTATCCCCTGCCACAAAACATAAGTTATTAATATCGCTGGTGAATTAGAGCCCGGTGATTTAATTATGCTCTTTTACTGTCTTTACGGTGTCATGCTTAGAATGCTTAGATACCGGTAGAATTGGGCAGTTATCGACTTGTCGATAACCTTGATCACATAAAACTTATTATGACTTATGATTTCGGCTTTGTGCCGTGTTTACTTGCGAAAACTAAAAATTGAGAACAAAATGATTTAGACTTGGGCACAATGGTAAGATGGTATGCTTGTGGGTGTGACTAGATTGGTGCCCGGGTCAACAAGGACCGAACATCTTGTTACACTAAACCAAGCATTTGTGCGTGCTAACCACACTAGAGGGTATGGGACCTCTCTTGACTTAGTACTTTGGCGTGTGTTGGCTACGAGTCGCAGGAGGGCGTGTGTGCGTTGTGTTGTGGTAAAATGAGTGGGTATGTGACAGGAGCATTGTAGTTGTCTGTAAAACTTTACCCCAAGGGGTAGTTGTCTTTACGGCTTTACAATGTAAGCGTATGGGTTTCTATCCATACGAGCGACTCGTAGTTGATACACAATATTGGAAATGTCTCGTTAGACTCGACCATGCTGCATACCCAAGGAAGTGTGCTAAGCTGTGGTGGTGGAAAGGCGGTCTAAAGTGTGGGTACATTGGTACACCCCTGCAGGGTTAAAACTATTCGAATAGCCTCGTCCTAGGTTATGGACACGCTTGGCAAGGTCTTTCAAGAGTTAGACTACAACCTTTTTAATTAAAACTCGACATGGGTGGTACGAATGGGTAATTCGTGCTATTGTTGTGATGGCTATTGGGTTAGTCATCTCTAGGTTGTTGTTACATTATTACTTATGGTATCGCTGTTATTTATGCAAGTAAAATTCAGATTGTCAAAATTGCCTTCAACATATTATCTATTGTAAATAAAACTTGCTTTATGCTGAAAATTAACCTTGAGCCTTCTCCTTTGATTAAAGCCTGCATATAGTAGTAACTAGGTTTTGTTACCCATAAGTCTTGCGAGTACATTTTTGTACTCATTTGTTTTGCTTAATTATTGCAGAGGAAGAGTTGATCCCCAATGGGATCGGCTTTTGTGAGTTGTGCTACCATTGGGACGACTAGCTTGGTGGCCCGGTCGGTTGCCCTATGGTTATGTGGCTAACCGGTTGGCTTTTGTCTTAGCCATCTTATGGCACTTTTTCTTCCGCTGTTATTATTACCTTTATGTCTTTTGGCCAATCGGCTTTGTTGTAATAACTTTATATTATGTATGTCTTTTGCTAGACTTGTTATATTGTGATGTATGGAATTGATTCATGATTTTGTAATGGGGTGTGTATGCTGCATTTCTGGGAAGTATACATATCTCGAGGCTTGGTTTATTTGTTTTGTGATGCTAGGGTCAATGGAAGGCTAAGCATTACAAGTCAAATAAATCGGAGTCCTCTGTGACGTCTTGTGCGTTCGCCTACTACTTGTCCCAACCTTTCAAGAGTCACTCAGCGGACACATCTCGAAGGCACGGTCTTACAGTGGGTCAAGCTGTTCTAAGGAAACATTACCTCGAGATTTCTCCAATACTCCTCGACAATAGGTCATACAAAACATTCCGTGCTACGCGAGACTCCAAATGGTTCTAGTGATCGCTATCTCCCAAATCTCTGCAACTTCGAAACAACCAATGTACCTTGGGCCAACATTCCTTTTGGTACCAAACCACAAAACCTGTGCATAACACATAGAACTCTTGTTCCTTGTATCATTTGATCTCTTCACTTTGACAATGAGCACCTCCTTTAACCCGGGAGGCACAACAGGACTTGTTTTAAAACAAACTATTTTAAAAACAGAACCCAGCTGAAAATAAAAGGGTATCACCGCAACACGCATTACCAAATCCTTACTAAAACAGTTAAATCCAAAAACCAAAAGATTCATCATGAAACTCTTCCACTTTCCAAGTAGGCAGTTTGCCAATGAACACCACAAAAGCCAAAGACAAAATCACTTGTATGCCCAATACAACCATTTCCTTTCTTTGTCTTAACCGAAAAGAACCACACATACCAAAAAGAAACAACTCCATTTATAAATTGGCATCTGACTTAGGGACAAGCTCAAATAAAAACTAAGAGAATAATTCATCATTCGAGAATACAACTTTTTTCACAAACTTTCTTTAAGAATTTAACTTTCTCTTAAACCATGAGATTCCAAATCATCGCATAACACACTAAATCGTTTCTTTTAATTTGACCATCTCAAAGCTATTCTCAAACTGTACGCAAGATCCACACCTATGTAGGGATACTCTTCCAATTCATAATAACATACTCTCATCAACTTCTCTACTAAAGGAATTACTTTCATAAATAATTCCCAACACACCTCAATATAGCTTTTCTCCACAATCACGTCACCTTCATCTTTTATGGATATCAATGTGAAACTCACCACATTCACACTCATCTACTTTACCTAAAGTATTCTATCGAAGATCAACATACTATTCAAAATTCGCTTCTGTTCATCCTCCTCTACACATAGTATTGGGTCTCCAAGGTCCTGGCATAACATCCAAAGCCCCAAATGTAACCTCCAACTCTTACCTTGAATTTCTAGTATAATTGATAAGAAGTCCTCAAATTCGTTTACTAAAATTTCACACAGCTCAACAATAACCTCAGTTATTAATATCAACATTCCTCACTAAATAAATACCACCTAAAGCGATTCATTTCACCAACCTTAGTCCTTCTCTAACCCATATCAATCAAATTCAGCTACACGGCCACCATATACTCATTCACCATACTTTAACTAATTGATCAAGATTCAAACGTACTCAGTCACTAACATCAAAAAAAAATATTCTTAACCACGCTATCTTTAGAGATAATCTAACTCCCATAGTGTTAATCATTGAGGCCAAGTCATACTTGACAATATCTCAACAATTCCTGCTATCCCATTAATTAACACGACTAATAGATTTCTCTACACTGCTACTCTCATTAACTTCACCATCAAAACTCTTCTACACACTATTACTAAGTATCCAATTGCGACACTCTAATAAATTTGTCAAGAGTACATACTTTCGTTAACTCCAACATTCCAACATAGACAAAGGTTATTGGATCATAACTCGCCATAGGTTCCACTAGTTGTAACACTAATCAATTTTTTTTCACCGCCAAAACATTCCATCGAATCCTCTCCAGGTGTTAAAGGTCAAAACCAATCCACTGTCTACTGCTCGTCAAATAGCTTGGTTCCCAAAATTTCACCACTATCATATACTTGTCCACCACCAACCAGTCGCCAAATTACACTTTAGAAGACTCGGCAACACAAGTTGGTTAATTCATTTCTCAAAAAGAAAGAGACAAACTAATATAAGTTTCAACACACAAGAAAACGTTGCCCCTCGGAGTGAGCACGAGACCAAGAGAAATAGTCAAAGGAAATGATCTCTAAAAACAAAATTACAAGTCTGCTGATGAGGGCACATGTCCCACAAGAAGGAACATTCAACCTCCAAGAATCAAAATAAAACACTGCTATGGAAAACCCAAGAAACTCTTAAGCTGTAAGAACAGTAAGGTTGCAAATTACCAAACTTAACTCCAACCTTCAATACTTATGGTAAACATTTTCCGTTAACAAAGAAAGCAATTTTCTTTGATTACAACATTACTTGCCAACACAAACCAGAAATGCCCTTTAAAACCAAATCACATTAACCACTTAGGAACCAATCAGAACCTTTCCAAACGTCACATTGCTCAATTAATTCCATCTACTACCTAAATCATGAACTCCCAAAAGTCCAGGAATACAAACTCCAAACATTTCATTTGACTGATATTACAAAAGACAATTAACTTACTTTCTCTCTAGAAGAATCATCACCACTACAACGAGTCAGAATCTCTTGTGGACAATCTTACTAACATCAAGAATAATCTACCCTTAACAAGACTCGTTATCGTCAACTCTTCCTTTTATTAAGCCCCCAAAGGCTTACCAAACTGTTACATGCCCCTTTATCACCTCATCCTCAATTGAGTGTATACCAAAATCTTATACTCTCACTACAACAACCACTTAATTTTAGAGAAAAACTACTATACAAATTAAAAGGTTATTCCGAAACCCTCTCATCAAAGACATACTATTATCTGATAGTTCTACCATCATGTAAACATTGTTCATCCATTAAATCCCATCAGTTTATCTCTTAGTGATGCTCAACACCAAACATTTATAGACATAATTGCACCTAACAATTACTTATAATCACTAAGTATCCACAAAAGGTTACTCCAAGATTAATATCTACTAAGATAATAATCTAACTCCTTTTGAACTTAACCATCCCAAACGGTTAGATTAATCCATTGAGACCCGTTAATCCAATTTACCAAAGAAGTTTACCAAATGTATCACTCTTAATGATCAACTCTATTTCATCAATATTCTACACCTCTTATTAACTCTATTGATTACAATTAGGTATAACTATACTCTTAATCACAGCTCCTCGAGAACTACTACAAGACACTTTCAAATTAATCAACTTTCCTTTCAAGGATCTTAGTTAGGATCGATCATGCACAGACTGTAGCCCTAACCTGATAACCCATATAATATCCATTAATTGCTTTGATTATAACCTCTCACTTAACCAAGACAAAACAACACTAAAAGGTTTAACATCTTCTTTCATAAAAGAGATCCATTAATCTTCACCACTCAAAATACCCAAGAGAGATACATTGAGTCACAGCTTCCACGTACTAAAGGACTTACAAAAAGAAACTTTCATTAACCAAAAACATCAAGCGAATAAATGGGTCATGTTTTCCGATGAGAAAGACAAAACTCCAATATAAAGGTCAACTTGACAATCAACCAAGTTCACCAGCCGCAAGAATAACTCATCGGTTGGGAAAACATTGATTGCTTTACGGGACAACTTAAACCAAATGGAACACAACAACATTTCCCAAAGAATCCCATCAACTAGAATGGGCTACGAATCCAAGGGAAGTTCATCTGCCACAACTAGACAAGAGTTGACCAAATTCAAATTTCAAGGAAGAGAACATCTCTTCTAAAGATATTCACTATCAACACCTTTACTAAGATATCTGAGCTAATCACTTCCCTATTCTCATACCGCGAACGGTGGTGTAACCTGGTATAGCCCAGGGCCACAACCACGATCTCAACCACTCAACATGAGTTATCCCCACCCATAATAACCATAGTATTATAATATAGATATACCAGATCATCTCATAACATGGATCATCAATACAACACAACGGAAACGTAAATGCAATGCAAAAACCCATTCCCAACTACTGTGCTTTGTGTGTCAAGTTTAATGATTCAAAAACCACGGAACTATAGCCCGCTCTGATACCAATTGTAACACCCCAGCCCAACTTGAGCCTGGAATGCTACCAACCTACAGTAAACAATGCTAAGCCAACATATTCTACAAAATTTTTGGCAAAACCTCCCCTGTATTAATAACTACCAGGAGGTTCCAACATATAATAGAGAATCATAACTCCAAATTTCTTCATCCAAAATCCTCACTAATCATTAGAGTCATGATAAACAGCTAGAACATATTCAAAGATATCTAAGGAGTGCTACTCGTCATTATTACAAAACTCAATACATGAAACTTAACCATAATCCAAACTTAAGCAGTTTGCTCATTTATTAGCTGACATTCCAAAATCTAATCAACTATTAATGATGGGTGGCAGTGTGTGAATCCAGTTCAGGTCTACTTTTCCCCCATGCATGACGTTCTTGTAACGGTACCTAAAAACACAATAAAAGCAAGGGTGAGTTCAAGAACTCAGCAAGTACCACATAAAGAGACACTACTTCATAATTATAGCATCAACATCCAATTATAATCTTTGCTCGGAAACTATAACACATGAAGCATGAATGCGGGCATGCAATGTAACCTTTCTCTTTTTCACTCTTTTGCGCATTACACCGGTAATGTGGGGTATGCAATCGTCGTTGCGTACCCATGCATGTGCTTGCAAGCACATGGACTAATTGCCCAATACTCCACAAGTAAAGGGGACCTCAAGCCCACACTCCACAAGTGTGGGGATCTTAGCCCATCGTTACATGACGGGGACCTCTCTTCAATTGCCCACAATCCATGAATGTGGGGACCTTAATCACACTTTCCTGGTCACCACGTGACCAGTCTTTATGTATGCTTTCACAGTGCACATGAACATTGACAGTTTTGCAATAAGTATGAACAACATCAGCACTGTATATGAATTATAACCTTTCATATCATAAGCTTACATCATCTTTAGCCAGCATACAATTCCATCAATCAACCACAGTTACCATATACCAAATACTAGTATGTATCATAAGCATTCATCATCTTTAACTAGCATTCACACAATCAGTTTAACCACCATTGTTAAGTATCAAATACTAGCATATATCATAAGCATTCATCATCTTTAACTAGCATTCACACAATCAATTTAACCACCATTGCTAAGTATCAAATACTAGCATGCATTGCCAAATCATCCATAACTACTCTATCAAACAGGGTACTTGCCTCAACCGCGAGAGAACGGAGGATGCGAAGAAGGTGCTGCCTCCGGGACCATTCCCCTACCTAGATTCATTTAAAAGATACTAAGACAACAATATTGAATCAAACAAACCATAAAAGCAAACACGAACTAGCAATAACTTGAAACGCGATCCCGACTTCAATTTCCTAAAGGCTGAACTGACCCCTCTGTACACAGTTGTGTTCAAAAATTCGTATCTTTTAGTACAGAAGTCTAAATGAGGTAATCTTGGACTTCATTGAAAGATTATCAAATTCCCCAACTAAACCTAGTTGGTGGACCTTCCTGATTCGACCATATACTACCACTATCAAGCCAGTTAACAGAACATCATTTTCACGTCAGGTTGTCTGGACAGTACACTAAAACAACCATAACTTTTGCTACGAAAGTCCAAATCTTGTGTTCTTTAGCTCTCTGAAAAGGTATGCAAATTACCTACATTTTGCGTTATATCGAGATCCTCTGATTTCTTCTTTACCTAACGTCTTAACCCAGTTTTCTACAAACTGTCCGGATGCTTACAGAACAGCAGGACAGTGACACTAAAAAATTCATATCTCCCTGACCGTTAATCGGATTTGGGCGTTCTTGGCGGACACTGAAAGCTAAGGACATAACCCAGATATCTCTAAGAGAGTGGATCCCCAGATTCTGCTTCTAAATACATGAAAATCGCCGTTCAAAATTCTGGACAGATTGGGATCTAAACAACCGATCTACTAACGAATTCAAATACGCCTTAAATTCAAAACATACAACGAGGGAGGATCTTCGTTACCCCTTGAAGAACCGCTATAGATCACGACGAAGCCCGCGAACCTTCCCTTCCCTCTATTCTCCCCTCTCTCCTTCTCCCTTCTTTGGCCGGCAACAACAACGAGGGATGGAGGCCAGGGTTGCCATGGGGAGGAGGCACCATGGTGGTGCTACAGTGGCGGCATGTACTGTAGCACACATGCTACAATAGAAAATTAGGGTTTTTCCCCTCCTTTTAATAGTGGCCAACCCCTCACGGGCCTCATGGGCTAAGGCCTGAGGCCCAGGTTGTCCCAATTATGCTGAAAACCCCCTCTCTAACTGCTGATTAAACTATTCTCTATTTGATCCCGCTCCTAATTCGAATATTTTCTTCCGAATTAATTTGAAATATTACATTCTACCCCCCTTAAACTGAATTCGACCCCGAATTCATACCACGTTTACGCCAAAGAGATGATGACAGCTAAAACTTATTAACATTGCCACGAACCTGCTGTGAATAACTACGGATATTGCTCGCGCATGCGAGACTCAAATTCCCAGGTGGCCTCTCTCTCGGTCTGCTGTGACAAAAACACCCTGACGTACTGACGCGTCACGCCTTACTACTTGTCCCAACCTTTCAAGAGTCACTCGACGGACACATCTCGAAGGCATGGTCTTACCCGTGGGTCAACTATTCTAAGGAAACTTTACCCTCCAGATTTCACTCAAACAATAAATAAATAAACATTAACTCACAGTTATAGCAATAACATCCCATAAGAAAATATTACACTAAAACAACTCACATGCTTGTGTAATGCAAATGAGCAATGCATCTTTTCTCTTTTACTCTTTTTGCATTTTACCAGTAATGCGAGGTATACCATCATCGATGTATACCCTTGCCTGTGCCCTCTAGCATAGGGACCAAGAGCCTATACTCCACAAGTATAGGGACCACAGCCCATCATCTTCATGATGGGGACCTCTACTCAATGCCCACATTCCACGAATGTGGGGACCAGAAGCCCGTCATCTACATGACGAGGACCTCAAATATACATACTTCGACACCACGTGACCAAGTCTCAAGTATGTTCTCAACATGCTCATGTACTAGTACTCTATCTTTCAATAACATGTGAATCAACAATTATATACCAAAATCTGCAACTTTAAATATCATGTATTGCATCATCAACATACATGAATAACCTTTAGCCATAACTCAAACATTCACCAATCCTATTCATACATATCGCACTATCATTCATGCATAGCTAGTATGTATAAAACACAAGCACTCACTGTCAAACATTCGTAATTATCTCAACAACGAGAATACTTGCCACAACCGTGCGGGAACGAAGGACGCGAAGAGGATGCTGCCCCCAGAACCAATCCCTCTCCTGAATATAATTATAAAGCATGCTAAGACAATCATACTGGACCAAAAGTATAAACAATAGCACAACCGCACTCGCTATACTCTCAAGCGCATTCCCAATTCCAACTCCTAAAGATCGATCTGTCCCTTTTGTGGATAGCCATATTCTAAAATTCATATCTTTTTGTACAGGAGTCCAAATGATGTGTTCTTGGACTTCCTTGAAAGGTTAACAAATTCTCCAACTAAGTCTAGATTGTGAGCCGTCCTGACTCGGCCATCTATTACCCCTACTAAGCCAATTAACAAAACATCAAATTCACGTTGGGTTCTCTGGATAGTATACTAATACTACCATAACGTTCAATACTTTTGTCCAAATTTCACGTTCTTGAGCTTCCCTGAAAGCTAAGATAATTATCTACAACTTTCGTTATATTGAGCTCCTCTAAGTTTCTATTTAACTGGTCTCTTAAATCAGATTACTAAAATCTGTCAGAATACCGACAGATTTGAAGAACAGTCACACTAATAAATTCATAACTTCTGCTACAAAGGTCCAAATAACGTGATCTAGCACTTCATCGAAAGATGACGACGTCCTCTTCACTACTCTAAGAGATGTCCAGGATTGATTCCACCTTTAAGCACATCAAAACGTCGGTATAACCCAATTTGTCCTGAACAAACCTAATTACCGATATTGCTAAAGATCAAATAATCCACTAATCGGAAGGGGATGGGTTCTTACCCTTAAAGAACCGCCACCGAACGCGATGAACACCCACCCCAGGCCACGATCTCTCCCTTCCCCTTTCCTCTTCTTCTTCTTCTTCTTGGCCGATCAATCTCCCGAGCGATCCTCCTTCTTCCTCCTCCATCTTATTTCTTCTACCGGGTGCTACAGTACCATGATGCTACAGTACAAAGATGCTACATTACCGTGATGCTACAGTACCATGCTGGTGCTACAGTGGCGACCAAGGGAGGGGGAGAGGGGCGCCTAGGGTTTCCCCCCTTTTATGGCTGGCTGCCCCCCTTCCACCTATGGGCTGAAATGAAATGGGCCAGAAGCCTCAGCCTAGGTTGTCTCGTAATTGCAGAATCCCCCCTCTAATCCTCTGTTAAAATACTTTTCTATTTAGTCCTTCTCTCTAATTTAATTTGGAGTATGACATTGTGCTTGTGATATTATTTCTTAGATCTATGCAAAGCATAAGTACCTTAGCATGCCTGATTACGACATGACCAAATAATTCGTGATTGGTGGGTATAGCTGGGTATGCTAGTTCACTAGAGCTAGGGTAAATCCATCGTCGTGTACTTTGGTCTCATCTATTTGTTTTGTGATTGGGGTAAATTTCCATTAGTGAATCAACTGTTTGTACTCCAAGTAGTAAATCATCTAGATTAATTGCTCCGATAATGACCAAAATTCAAATCCCACCACCCTAATTTTAAAGGTTGTTTGGGTTAATTTCTTGAATAGTGGTTCACGAACTTTTTGACCAACCTTCCTTGTATTTTTTTTAAACGCGACTGATCTCTGCTTTCTATTCACAAATTTAACACTAAGAATTTAATTCCATCGATGTCGCGACCGGGATTTTCGAATTTGGAACCCTTTGTGTATATCTACACTAGTCCTTGGATCAGTTGCTAGTGCACACAGTTACATCATTGAATGCCAACACATATAATCAAACTATTATATAATATTGAACAAAAGAACAAAAGAGTAATGATCTTATGGTCGAAGCTTACAATTACTGTCCTTTCAGGCTAAACAACTCAAATAAACTACAGCGGAAGAAGATTACTCCAAATGATGACGCACCCATATGCTCACAAGCAATCAACGGGAGACTCGTGACCTAGTACTTGAGTGTCCTTCGTTGTAGCCACACGTATAGAAGTCGTAATCCTCCTCGACATTTTTAAGGCTTCTGAGATTTATTTTGAGTGCAGCTTGTGAGTACATAAAGTATTCCACAAGTCTTGGGGAAATACAATATGCAAGGCTTAACAATGGAGCTCATATGGTTCTTTTGCACCAACTAGGTTGTTGTAGATAATTTTGTTACCTTTCAAACAAGCCTGAGTTTACATTTTTACGAATTTCAGAGCAAAAGTTATGTCAATTTTAGTACTGCTATCCATTACAGCTTCCTGCTAGAATGTAGTTCAATTTGAGTTAAGTTTATAATTAAACGTTGGGGTTTTGGGGTATGAGTTAGGAGCATTGCGAGTAGTGTCTTGATATCGTGGTTCTTATTGAGTAATTTAATGGTGTGGAAGGTGAGGCTTCGAGGTTAGCGGCATCGTCTTTGCTTCCTAACACATTGCAACGCTAAAGGCAAGTACATTGACACTCGTATGATTTGTGTATATTGAATGCTTGATGTTCGTATTGTGTTTTCATTTGATACGTGAGATGTTCCAACATTTATGTTCCTTGTTTATGTGAAGTTCACCTGTTTGGAGATGATGCTAGTCATTATGCATAAGTCCATTCATGCTTCCATTTTCATGTTTCGTCCACGGGAGTGGAGTATAAAGTCCCATCAATTCCAGTATGAGCATTGTGAGACCTACCATTCCAATGTGTGTAGTTTTGGACACCTGTATGAAACGTTCTTCATACGGGATTTGGATCCCTGTATTTTATTAAATACGGGCTTAAGTGAACACCGACGGGTGTGTCACTAGCTATACCGGTATAAGCAGGAGTGCAGTCCATTCATTTCATTGAATCCATTCATTCCATCCATTCATTAAACATTCAGAGCTATGTTCATATTCTTTAACGTTGTTGTCTTGTTCATATCTGTTGTATGTTTAATTATTTACTGTACTTGCTGAGTCTCGGACTCACTCTTGTTTTATTTGTTTATTTTAGGTGATCGTTGAAGATGACTCTTTTGGGAGGGACTAGACACACACTATTCATTCATTTAACCATATTCTAGTTTCAATAATTAGACTTGGTTCTGCCTTTCATTCGTTTAGTGATGATCTGTAATAAATGAAGTTAAATGTGGTTGATGACTTTTTCTAGGTTATGGTTGATTATTTCTGCTTATGATACTTGGTCATCCCTTTTGATATGCTTATATAGTTTCAGACTATGTTCCTACCATTGTTCTATTAAAAGTTGATCTCCTTATGTCACTATTTGGGATATTGTCTAAATTCTTTCGCATTGTGGTTGTATATTAGATTCTTTAGGTAATATTTTGGCTTCCGAATAGCCAGGGTGTTATAGTTGGTATCAGAGCGGGCTTTAGGTCCATGGATAATAGTTATAAATTAAAATGACACACTTTGCACAGTATGTGGGGTTGGGCAATTCTTTGCTTCTGCATTTTTCGCTGATATGTTTCATTCCATGGGCAGTTGTGAAATTGTTTTGTACTTTTATTGGACTGTTGAGCTAAATGATTAGTTTATTTGCTGTGGTGCTCTTAGATGGCGAGAGGAGCGGGTCGTGGTCATGGCCGTCCACCGGGCTGTGGTCGTGGTCGTGGACGTGGCCCGGTTGTCTCTTCATCCCGTCGAGAGAGGCCCGTGCTGCCGCTCGGGAGGTTGCCTCGGTGCTCACCGCAGCGCGAAGCTCAAGCCGCCTCATCTGTTATCATTCAGAATCTTCAGAGGGAGGTTCAGCAACCGTCGGCAAGTGCGGGCGCCCCTGCGGCGATTGCACTGTTGCGGGCCGGTATTGCGGCCCCGCTCGAGGCTAGGATGAGGCTGTGTGAGTGGATGTCGCTTCGTTTGGACACTTTTGACGGAGTGGGTACTTCGGTTCAGGCTGCAGACTAGTTACGTTATATGGAGAGGCAGTTTGGTGCCTTAGAGATGACTTCGGCGCAAAAGGCGCGGTTTGTGGCTTTTCAACTGAAGGGCCCAGCTGATATCTGGTGGAAAGGGGTTCTGTCTGCTAGGACCCCAATGCAGGAACCAGTCACTTGGGAAGTATTTCTGGAGTAGTTTAGGACAAAATTCTATCCGGATTCCTTCCATGAGAGGATGGAGTAGTCACTGCTGACTTTGGTTCAAGGGAAGATGTTAGTGTCGAAGTATGAGACTGAATTCAACAATCTGGTACGCTTTGTACCAGCGGTGGCTATGATGATCGAGAGAAGGCCAAGAGGTTCCGCAGGGGCCTCAATTAGGACTATCGTCACGTTCTGGGTGCGACTGGCTTGCGTGACTTCAGCTCCGTGGTTGAACTGGCCAGGGGAATGGAGCTGGAGAAAGATCTTTCTTCTCAAAGGCAGGCTGCTAGTGGTTCTGTCCCTGCTGGTGGTTCTAGCAGTGGCCAGAAACGGAGTTTCGGTGGTGGAAGCGGGTCTTCTCAGCAACCTTCTTCCAAGAGGTTTCAGGGGGGTCAGCACACTCGTCCTGCTCAGTAGTGGCAGTCTTCTTCATCGGTGCCACGTTCCTCGTCTTCCACACCATAGTTGCGTCCAGTTCCAAGTCAAGGTATGAAATGCTTTAGGTGTGGTGAGGGGCACCGGGCTTCAGAGTGTTCATTCAAAGGGACTTGTCGTTAGTGTGGTCATGATGGCCATAAGCGATCAGTGTGCAAGCAAAACCCAGCGAGCGTCATCAAGTGGGAGCCAGTCCCAGTGATTTCCTCTTCCAGTACTCCACGGGGTTCAGTTCAGACTCTGACTGCTGTTCCTACGTCCTAGTTCTCCTTGGGGTGGGTTCCTCCTGCAGCGTTTTCACCGACGCCTCCTGCGGGGTTCTATTGGAACCCTGCACCATCTGCACCGCCGTCGTTCATTTCACCTACATCTGCTCCGGTTCATCCTGCGCCTAGTGTTGTAGCATCCTTTGCTCCGGCACCACTAGGAGTCTACGCCATGCCTACTCCCGAGTCTGCGGGCAGCCCTGACGTGGTGACAGGTACCTTGCTAGTTGATTCACATGAGGCCTTAGTTCTTTTTGATTCAGGGGCTACTTATTCTTTTGTGTCTCTGGAGTTTGCTAGAAGGGCGGGTTTGAGTTTGTAGCGTATTTTTGAGTCTGTAGTAGTCAGCTTTCCGAGGGGTCTCATTTCTAGCTCTACAGTGTGTCCGGGCTGTTCTATCACTATTGATGATGAGAACTTCACTGCTAACCTTATGGTAATTCAGATGTCACCTTTTGATGTTATTCAGCTACCGTGCCAAGATTTGTTGTTTTTGGAAGACAGTGACGTTGCAAGCCCCGTTTGGTGAGGAACTGGTGTTTTAGGGCAGTGCACCGTCCGATTTCTTGTTCGTGTTGGCTAGTCTGTTTCCTAGTCCTCGGGCCTCAACCATTGGGATGCTTTGGTCTCTCAGCGAGAAGACTGATTCTTTACTATGTATTGAGGAGATTCCTGTGGTAAATGAGTTTCCTAACGTCTTTCCTGCGGAGCTCCCTGGGATGCCTCCAGAGCGGAAAGTGGAATTCCGGATTGATCTTATTCCAGGGATTCGACCTATTTCAATGTCTCCATACCGTTTAGCATGTCCCTTCCAGGAGGAGTTGAAGAAGCAATTGGATGATCTGCTGTCCAAAGGTTTGATTCGACGTAGTGTTTCGCCATGGGGAGTTCCTGTTTTATTCACTAAGAAGAAAGATGGCAGTTGGCGAATGTGTGTGGACTACCGGGCTCTTAATCAGGCTACTGTGAAGAATAAATATCCTTTGCCCCGCATCGAGGACCTCTTTGATCAATTGAAAGGAGCTAAAATATTCTCCAAGATTGACCTTCAGTCAGGTTATAACCAAATTCGAGTTCGGGAGCAGGATATCGAGAAGACGACATTCTCTACGAGGTATAGCCATTTTGAGTATAAAGTTATGTCTTTCGGACTAACAAATGCTCCTGCAGTTTTCATGGAAGCCATGAACAGTATGCTGCACCAATACCTTGATGATTTCATTGTGGTGTTCATTAATGATATCCTGGTTTATTCCAAGACGTAAGAGGATCATGCTCAGCAACTGAGGTTGGTTCTTGAGATTTAAGAAAGAAACAATTTTTGGCCAAGCTGAAGAAGTGCGAATTCTGGATTTCTGAGGTTGGATTTCTAGGCCATGTAATTAATCAAGAGGGCATTTTAGTTGATCCTAGCAAGATCTCAACAGTGGTGGAATGGAAAAGGCCAATTAATGTTAAGGAAGTGAGGAGTTTCCTGGGTTTAGCTGGCTATTACCGACTCTTCGTGGAGGGTTTTTCAACCATCGCTAGACCGATGTCTCAATTGACACAGAAAGGTGTCAAATTTCATTGGTCTGATGCGTGTGAGCGCAGTTTCTGTATTTTGAAAGATAGGTTGGTGACCGCTCCCATTCTTGCTCTTCCTGAGCCTGGGAAGCGTTTCACAATTTATTCAAATGCATCCAGAGTTGGACTTGGTTGTGTGCTCATGCAGGATGGCAAGGTAATTGCCTATGCATCGAGACAGTTGAAGAAACATGAGCAGAATTACCCCACACATGATTTAGAGCTTGCCGCATTGGTTCTTGCTTTAAAGATCTGGCACCATTATTTGTACGGCGAATCTTGCGATATAGTCACTGACCACAAGAGCCTGAAATACATCTTTACCCAGAAAGATCTGAACCTGAGACAGAGGAGATGGTTAGAGTTGATAAAAGACTATGATCTCACCATTCAGTATCACCCCGGCAAGGCGAATGTTGTAGCAGATGCTTTGAGTTGCAAGGCGACACCTCCTACTCTCAGTTGTCTTATTGCTGATTTTGAGCGTATGGATATCTCCTTTTGCTATGCGGGTACTGCCCAGATGGAGACCCGGTTACTTCTTGAGTTAGCAATTCCAGATCGAGTGCGGGAAGCACAACAGCATGATCAAATGCTCCAGCGAGTGAAGAAGTGTTTCGTTGAGGGCAAACAAGACCATTTCAGTGTAGATGATTCTCGTGCTTTGCATTTTAAAGGATGCCTCTGTGTGCCACAGGAGGCTCAGGTTAAAGAGGAGATCCTAAGGGAAGCACATCGTACTCCGTATACCGTACATCTTGGTGAGACCAAGATGTATAAGGATTTGAAGAAGAGTTTCTGGTGGAAAAAGATGAAGGTCGATATCGCTCAATATGTAGCATCTTGCGGAGTTTGCCAGCGGGTCAAGGCTAAGCATAAGCGACCAGTAGGGTTGTTGAAACCATTAGAGGTTCTAGTTTGGCCATGGGATGATGTCTCCATGGATTTCGTGGTTGGTTTACCTCGCACGCAGCGAGGGAAGGATGCTATTTGGGTCATAGTGGACCGGTTCAGTAAGTATGCACATTTCATTCCTATTCGTACGACTAACTCAGCGAGTGATTTGGCCCCTCTCTATGTGCAAGAGATAGTGCGGTTGCACGGGGTACCCAAGACTATTGTTTCCGATCGAGATGCCAAATTTGTCTCCAAGTTTTGGGAGAGTTTGCATATTGCTTTGGGCACACTGACCGTCTTAGCACGCATTCCATCCCCAAGCAGGATGGTCGATCACAGACACACCATTCGGACAACGGAGGATATGTTCGAGATCTTTGTGTTATGTCTTGGAAGGAGGTTGGGAAGATCACCTAGCTTTGGCGAATCGCCTATAACATGATTACCACGCTAGCATTCGAGCCGCTCCGTTTGAGGTTCTTTATGGCGAAGTGCAGATCCCGTTGTCTTTGGGATGCGGTTGGGGCGAGCGATGTGGGTCCCGTTGGGTTCACAAAGCGTGGCGAGGTAGCAAAGATTAGGAAAATTTTGTTGGCTGCTCAGGCCGACGTGAACAACTATCTTGATGTGAGGCAGAGATTTGGAATTCGAAGTGGGGACCAGGTTCTTACGAGGTATCGCCTACCAAAGCGTAGTGCGGTTTGGTACCAAAGGAAGCTTAGCTCAGTGCGTTGGACCATTTCGATCGTGTACGAGTTGGGAAGTTAACTTACGCTTGGATCTTCTAAGTCCATGCAGTGTTCATAATGTGTTTCATGTATCAATGTTGAGGAAGTTCTTGAGGGACCTAGAGCATGCTATTCCATTAGAGCCGTTGAGCATTGAGCAGGATCTTACTTTTGAGTCCCGACTAGTGAAAATTCTAGAAGAGTCAGAGCAGGCTCTGAGGAACAAGACTTTGAAGTACGTCAAGGTTCTTTGGTCTCATCAGTATGAGAGACAGGCCACTTGGGAGCTAGAGTCTCGCATGCGCAAGTAGTATCCAAACCTGTTTGCTTCTGGTACGTGTTAATCCGTTGTTTCCAATTCCGTAGTATTCTGTTCTTATGTTCGTTTCGATGGTTAGAATTTGGGGTTGAATTCTGTTAAGGGGGGGTAGAA
The DNA here is from genome assembly GCA_036346255.1 of Ampelocalamus luodianensis. NCBI lineage: Eukaryota > Viridiplantae > Streptophyta > Magnoliopsida > Poales > Poaceae > Ampelocalamus > Ampelocalamus luodianensis. The sequence continues at coordinate 54,496,120 of CM070621.1, forward strand.
TGTAATACCCCGAGTTTCGATTAGGGGGAAATTAATCCGAAAAAGGCTTTTATTGTAATTTTTTTAGTTTTTGCGAAGGATTAGGGAGTTGGGCCTCTGGCCTAGGCTGACAAGGCCTTGTGGCCGGCCAGGTTTTCCCCCTTGGGCCTAAGGCCCATGCGCCCCACCTTCCCCCTTCCAAACCCTAGCCGCCCCCTCTTTTCCCCCCTTTGGCTGAAACCCCCCCCCTTCCTCTCATGGCCGCCACCCCCTCCCTTTCCCTACGCCCCCTTCCTCTTGGTGCCACTCCTCCCTCCCTGGTGGCTACCTGTCGGGACCCCGGGTATACAATCCCAGGACCCTTTGTGCATTCCGAACTAGTCCCAGATCAGTAGCTAGCTCGCACAGTTACAACATCGGTGTAATCACAACCATACAACAAAAATAACGATGAAAAGGATAAATTAATATTACTTAGTAGCAAAAGGGACCTTATGGTCAAGTCCTACAGAGTGCGCCACACAGGGATTAGCAACAAAATATAACTTGCAGCGGAAACCTAATTTCTCGTGGTGGCCACACGACATGCCCACAGGCAATTGAGTGGAGAACGCGACCTTGTTTGCAAAGTCTTCAGAATACTCCTCTTCGTAATATTCTGGATTCCCTGGTTCTTCTGTGGGGATTTAACACACAGGGCGCAAGCCGTGAGTACTTTGAATGTACTCTGCAAGTCATAGGGAAATGTATGCAATTATTATTCATGCGAGGCTAGACAAGGTTGGCTTTATGTTTTCTTTTGCAGAAAGCAACATTTAACAATAAATACAGTAAGTAGATTAAAAGCACAATTTAAAAGTTTAGTACATAAGTAATTCAGTTCTTTGAAACAAACTGGAGATCAACCCAACCATTCCATCCAAACCCTCAAATCCACCATTTTTTAGAAAACATCTACCCCTTGCGTGAAATCTCCGGGCATGTCCATAACCGGGGACACGGCTATTCGAATACTTTTTATACACTCTGCAGAGGTTGTACAGCTTTACCCACATGACACGAATTCTCTAGTTTGTCGGCATATATCTATGCCACCGCTCACTACCTTGGGTAAGCGGTCTGAGCACGTGACAAGGCCTTTACAAAGTTCTGTTTTGACTCGGTTACGCTCGCTAAGTTAAGCTCGGCGGGTTACTCCGCGATTCATGCCCCTCTTGCGCCGTTCTCATCCAAAAGCAGAACCGACCCAAGACATTGCTAATTAGTTGGTCAGGTCTATCGCAGTCTAGACATGTGTTTGCACCGTATGACCTAGATCAATGGTTCAAGGTTAAGTCCTTAGTTGGCTGCTCAGGCGAGACTGATCCACGTCCCAATGTGCGTTACAGCACCCACACTCACCACCGCCCACTCGCCCGAGCATAAAACATTTTCGGTTCAACCCGGACGAAGACCACCCTAGCCTTAGCACAACATCTGTTAACAACAGTGGCCGCGCCACGATTCTATAATTCATTAAGTCATGTTTATTCATACAAGCATGTGATTATGAGTCCCGACGTACAACTAAAGCATGGCTAAGTATGATACGATACCCGTGTTGGTAATTTATCAATGTCCAACTAATATAAACCCTCCTACGGTGTCCAAGGGTTCATGTCATTCAAGGATACATGTCGATAGCAAGTTATCACGGAGGCATACATCAATTAGGCAATTATCTACTCCTGAAACAATTTAATATAAAACTAGCGATGCATGTATATATAAAACAATATAGTTTTATAAAGATGGGTTCAATATGATCAAAGGTCTATGACTTGCCTTCATTGAAGAGTTGAGGTGCTTCGGTCATCGGATCCGAGAAATCTTCCGAAAAGCCGGTTTCTACACGTGCGAAAAGAGCAAAATAAATAAAACAACTCCAAATAAATACCAAATTAGCACTAATAGCAAGAGCGGGATTTTAGATGAATTTAGAAATTTGAATCACTCGAATCGGAGTTCAAACGAAGAAGTTATGGCCTTTCGAAGTTGGAAAAACACATAAAATGAAGAAAATTGGATTTTCCTCAATTTCTGAATTATTTTTCCAAAGGAAATTCGAATTATTGCGCCAGCTGACGTCAGCGAGGGGATTTTAATTTCTGACCGAATTATTTTTCAACGGGAAAATCAGGAAAAAGCCACGTGGCGCTGACTAGGCAGCCACGCGGGCAAGGAGGTGACGGGGCGCCTCGGTGGCGGGCGTGGCGACCACGTGAGTGCCACATCGGACGGCGGCGGTCGCTTCGGCCCGATGGCTCGCCGGCGGCCGGCGGCGAGGGCATGATCGCAAAGAGGAGCTCGCGGTGAGCTCGTTGCTCTCCCTTCGGCAACCTTGGCGCGAAGAGGCGGCCGGCGGCGAGGAAGAAAGCGGGGCGGCGGGGAAACTCTGGCGGCAGCGTTCGAAGTCTCGGGGTCGGGATGCGCGCCGAGGTAGCCTCGGCGGCGATCTTGACGAGCGGGGTCGGAGCGGCGGAGGAGAAGAGGTGGCGGCGCAAGCGGCGGGAGGCGGGCTCGGGCGGCGAGCGAAAAGCGCGAAGGAGGCGAGAGGGGAGTGAGGAGAGGAGAGAGAGAGGAAGGAGGCGGTCGGGACTCCCTTTACGAGCTCGGGAGGCCGGAGGAGGATGAAGGAGGGGACTGTCGGGCGGCCATGGCGGCGGCGTGCGGCTTTCTGCGGAGAAAAGGGAAAAGAGGCGCCGCAGGCGCGGCGGAGGCGGAAAAGACCGGCGCTAGGTCGGCGACAGGCGGCGCTAGGGCCGAGCGAGGAGGAGGCGGGTCGGCGAAACGCGAAGTGCTGCGCGCGGCGTGCGAAGAGAAGTGCAGGAGGTGGGCGGCGTGGGGCGAAGGCGGCGGTCGTCCGATCCAGATCGGACGGTGGGGGGGTAGAGGGAGGCGTGGCGGAGGGGGATACCGTCCGATTTCGATCGGACGGTGGCCGAGGGAGGGGGCGCGGCGCGTGCGGGGGAAGCGGGTCAGGGAAATGGGCTACGCGGGAGAAAAGAATTGGGCCGAAGGAAGGATTCGGCCCAAAGAGGTTAAGGGAATTTTAAATGGATTTTCGATTAAAGAAATCCCGAAAAAGCAAAAAGACTTTTAGAAATTAGTTAATAGAGTCTAAAAATTCCAGGAAAATTCACAGAAGTCCCTTGAATTATTTAGAACATAATAAAAATAATTTTAACTATACTTTAGTTTTTAATTTTGCAAACAAAATAGATTTTGGCTTCAAATAATAAGGAAAAACCAAATTAAAATCCAGGAAACTCCAATAAACTAACTTTTTGGTTTAATTGATGTTGGATTATTTCAATTTAAAGGGTTTTTTATTTCTAAATTTCAATTTAAGCTGTTTGCCACTTAAACCAAATGGTTTCTTTTAAAACTTTTTTTGAAAATTCAAAAACTCGCAATTTAGGGATGTTACAAACCTACACCCCTTAGAGGGAATCTCGACCCCGCGATTCAGGCTGACTATAGAATAGGTGCGGGAACTCGGCCTTCAGGTCCTCTTCACGCTCCCAGGTGGCTTCTTCTTCAGTGTGGTTGCTCCACTGAACCTTGCAAAAACGGAGAATCTTGCTTCGGGTTACACGCTCGGATACTTCCAGAATCTTAATTGATTGCTCCTTGTAGGTGAGATCTTCTTGCAGATCCACTGCTTCTAGCGGCATCTGCTCTTCTGGCACACGCAGACATTTCTTCAATCGAGACATATGGAAGACGCTATGCACATCGAATAGCTGAGATGGGAGCTCCAATTGGTAAGCAACTTCTCCTCTTCTAGCGAGGATAGGGAAAGGTCCAATGTATCTTGGTACAAGCTTCCCGCTTACTCTGAAACGACGCATTCCTTTGAGAGGTGAGACCTTCATATACACATGATCTCCGGGTGCAAAAGCTAAACCCCAACGACGATTATCAGCATAGCTTTTCTGCCTAGTCTGAGCTGTTCTTAGCCTATCCTTGATTGCCTGAACTTGACCTTCGGCTTCCTTCAGGATATCAGGTCCAAGTACTTGTCCTTCTCCTGTTTCAGTCCAATACAGGGGTGTTCTGCACTTTCCCCCGTAAAGGGCTTCAAATGGGGACATTTGTAGGCTTGATTGATGACTGTTGTTGTAGAAAAACTCTACATAAGGTAACATCTGATCCCAACTGGTTTGGTTCTCTAGAGCACAGACCCTTAACATATCTTCTAGGATTTGATTCACTCTTTCTATCTGTCCATCTGTCTGAGGATGGTAGGCTGTACTGAAATTCAAGTTAGTGCCCAAAACGCTGTGTAGCTTCTTTCAGAATCTTGAGGTGAACTGGGATCCTCGATCTGACACAATCTTCTTTGGCACTCCATGCTGACATATTATCTTTGCCATATACAATTCTGCAAGTCTGTCTCCTGAGTAGGTGGTCTTGACTGGGATAAAGTGGGCAACTTTTGTTAGGCGATCTACAATTACCCAGATAGAATCATATCCAGCTCTTGTTCTTGGCAGGCCGGTGATGAAGTCCATGCCAATTTCTTCCCATTTCCATTCAGGGATCCGCAAGGGTTGTAGGAGTCCAGCTGGTCTCTGGTGCTCAGCTTTAACTCGCTGGCAAACATCACACTGTGCTATGTATTCAACAATTTCTCGCTTCATACTAGGCCACCAATACATTTCCTTAAGATCATGATACATTTTAGCACTTCCAGGGTGAATGGAATACAAGGTTTCATGAGCTTTCTTGAGTATTAACTGCTTGAGCTCCTGTAGGTCCGGTACACAAATACGCTTATCGAACCAAATAGTTCATTTTTCATCTTCTGAAAATCTTAGGGATTTACCCTTCTTCATGTTACTCTTGATCTCTTTGATATCTGCATCTTCGATCTGGGCTTCCCTGATCTGACTCTGTAGAGTGGGTTGTACTTCCAAAGCAGCCAAATAACCTTCTTCAACTAACTCAAGCTTAAGCTTCTGAAATTCTTCATGTAATGTTGGCTAACTTTCCTTGATCATCAGTGTATTGTAATAGACCTTTCTACTTAGGGCATCTGCTACAACATTAGCTTTGCCGGGGTGGTAATGGATTCCAATGTTGTAATCCTTGATTAATTCTAACCATCTTCTTTGCCTCATATTGAGATCAGCTTGGGTGAAAATGTACTTCAAGCTTTTATGGTCAGTGTAGACTTCACAGCGATTACCGATGAGGTAATGACGCCATATCTTTAAAGTATGCACCACTGCGGCCAATGCTAGGTCATGGGTGGGGTAATTTACTTCATGAGGCCTCAACTGACGTGAAGCATATGCTACTACCTTCCTTTCCTACATCAGGACATGACCGAGACCTCGTCGCGATGCATCACAGTAAATCTCAAAATCCTTTCGGACATCTGGCAAAGTCAACACTGGAGCGGTGGTCAAGCGCTTCTTCAATTCTTGAAAACTTTGCTCACATTCAGGCGTCCAGGCAAATTTCTTTTCCTTCTTTAGCAGCTGAGTGAGGGGTCTTGCTATCTTGGAGAAACCTTCTATAAACCGACGGTAATATCCAGCCATACCAAGGAAACTTCTGATCTGAGGTACTGACTTGGGTGACTCCTAATTGAGCACATATAATTCGTGACTTGGTTAGAATTCGTTGACCCGAGTGACTTGGTTGAACCCAACCGCTTTCACATTCGGGCCTGGTCCAAACTAACGTGAAGCGTTTTGGACCATCTAATTCGTTGTCAACCATCTGGATCGATTGGGCTGTTTGGACCGTCCGAACATCCATCACGATCAGACCGTCCAGATCACGTGTATCTCTTGACTTAGTTGTAATATCCCAGAAATCGTTAAGAGAGACAGTTGTGCAGAGAGGGAAATTAATATAATTTCAGGAATTTCAAAGGAATTTGGAGAACCTGGGCCTTTGGCCCACGGTGTCTTGGCCCAATTGAGTCGGTCGGCCTTAAAGGAAGGGAGAGACCACCCAAACCTAGCTCCGACTCTTGTGTACACGCGCGATTCTTGTAGCACCATCACTATAGCACCTCCCCTCCCAAAGCGCTGCTACCTTCTTGCTCGACCAGTAGAAGAAAGAAGGTGAAAGAGAAAGAAAGGAGGGAAGGAGAGGGTGGGGAGAAGGAGGATCATCTTCTTTGAGGCTTGTTCATCGTCGTCCTGCACGTCATCAAGGGTAACGATGGGTTTCATGTGATCTTTGAAAGTCATTAGATGCAATTGCGATTAGATTGATTGGATCGGATTAATTCTGTTCAACATTCAATTCTGTCCAGAATATTGCGCGGTCAGTTTTGGGTGCTTAGAGGCAGAATTAGGGATTTTGATCTCCTAGAGTTATATAGATAATTTTATAACCTTTTCAGATTGGTAAAGAACGCTCTAATCGGAATTATGGAACAAAAGTTATGCACGTTTTAAGTTGACTGTCCAGAATCTTGACGAGAATGGAATGTCAGATTTCCTGTTAGTATATGCACAAGATAATGGTAGATTCAAGAATTTTTCTCACCTAGGTTATTGTAGATAATTTTGTTACCTTTTAAACAAGCCTGAGAACGCCCCTTTTCGAGTTTTAGAGCAAAAGTTGTGCTACTTTTACTGCTGCTGTCCGATAAGGTTTTCTGTTAGAATGCAACGTGTATAGTTAAGTGATGGGTTTGGGGTATGAATTAGGGGCGATGCGAGTAGCGTCTTGATGCCTTGGTTCTTATTGAAGTAACTTATTGGTGTAGGGGGTGAGGCGCCGTGGTTAGCGGCATCATCGTTGCCTCCCAACGCATCGCGGCGCTAAAGGCAAGTACACTGTTGATTGTATCAATTGCGTATGTTGGATGCATGATGCTCGTACTGTCTTTTTATTTTATATGTGAGAAGTTCCAATTATTTTGTTCATGTTTCGTCCACGGGAGTGGAGTGTAGTATATTCGGAGGTGATGCTAGTCCCTATTCATAAGTACTTTGCTAATCTTAATGGCTGTGACTGTTGAATGCTTATATGAATATATTGTGACATCTTGTGATACAAGAGATGATGAATTGTCTATGTTCCTTCATATATGTTGAATCTATGCTAAGAGATGATGTTCTTCATTATTCATATTCATTTCATACATCCATAGTTCATGTTTTATCTATGGGAGTGGATTGTAAGTCCCACCATTCCAATGTGGGCAGATTTGGACATTGTCATGTCTCGTCCACGGGTGTGGATAGAAAGACCCATCAATTCCAGTATGGGCACGTAAGACCCATCAATTCCAGTATGGGCAGATGTGGACACCGGTATGAAACGTTCTTCATACAGGACTTGGATCCCCGCACTATTGTTAAGGTGCGGGCTTAAGTGAACACCGACGGGTGTGTCACTAGCTATACCGGTATAAGCACATGTGCAGTCCTTCCTTCGATTATTTCCATTCATCTCATGCATTCATAAATATTCATTTGTTGTATGTTCAGAAACTGTGAAGAGGTTGTCTTGTTCATATTGGAGGTCTGTTCATATATTCAATGTACTTGCTGAGTCTTGGACTCACTCTTGCTTTGTTTATTTGTTTTTAGGTGATCGTTGATGAAGTTTCTCTTGGGAGGGAGTAGACACGCACTGCTCAAATATTTCACTTTACACTAGATTCAATAAAAGAATTGTTATCGTCTTTCATTCATTAATTGTTGGATTGTAATAAATAAACATAGACATGGATGGTAACTTCCTTTCGTTGAGTTTGTTTAAATAATTGTTTATGTTCATTGATCATTCGTTGATAGGATTATCTTAGTGGATCTATTATTACATTCCTGTTTATGTCCAACTGATGTTGATCTGTTTAGCTTAGTTGATGAATTATTGTCGAAGTTATTCCACTGTATGATATTATGTTAGGTCTTTAGGTAGCATTTTGGCTTCCGAATAGCGAGGGTGTTACAGTTGGTATTAGAGCGAGCTTTAGGTCCGTGGTAATTAAGTTATTAAAATGACACACTGTGCACAGTAGGTGGGGTTGGGAAATCCATTCTTTCCGCATTTCTATTGTTGTGTATCATTTGTTGAGCAATTGTTGAATTGCTTCTGTGTTAATCTATGTTATGATATTCTATATCTATGAATCTATTCTATGATTGTCATGAGATGATCATGTATAATCATATTTGATTATATTATTTGTGCATGTTGATATTGGATGTTAAGAAGTGGAGGCCGTGGTTGTGGCCCTGGGCTTTGTCAGGTTGCACCACTATCGTTGTAGACGAATAGAGTAGTTACCCCGTATACCATAGATGCAGGTGTTGAGTGTGAGCTGCTTTAGAAAGTTGTTTTCTTCCTTGATCTCTGAACTTGGCAAATTCTTGTTCTGTGGTGGATGATGAATTTCTCTTGGGTTCGTGGTTCTTGGTAGTTGCTGAGTTTCAATGGGTCTCTAATAGTTCTCTGAAATAATTATTGTTTTCCGACTGTTGAGTTGCTTTTACTACTGGTGATCCTCGTCAATTAGCAATATTGATATTGCCATGGTTGTTCCTTTTTTCTCACTGGAAAAGAATGACTCAAGTATTCATTTGACGGTTTTGGATAATAAAAGTTTTCTGTTGCAAGTTCGTTAACATGAGAAAGGTTTGACTCTATACATTTCTTTTGGATTATTTCAAGTATTGAAGTTCAATGCACCCCTTTTCTGAAGGAAAGTGTTAAAATCCTTTTGTGATGCCTTGTTGTGGTTAGGTCAGAGTTTGTAATCAGATAAATTGATATGGTGTGTAACAAGTTGAGTCATTGGTGTGTTGCATGATCAATATTAATTAGTAACCTTGGGAGCGAAATTGATCAAGTTGATGTTGTCTTTTACTAGTTCTTGATGAACTGTATTTATGAATAGTGACTAAGAGTATGTCCATGCCTAATTGGAGTCAAACGAGTTATTGAGAAGTATGGAACATTGATAATCTAGGCTGGTCATTAAAATTGTTTAAGTTGCTAAACTTGTTGGGTTCTTTGGTTCCAATGGATTAATTTAATTGTGTGGAAAGGGAAATTAGAGGAAATGCTACACTTACATATTTCTTAGCATGATTAATTATTGAAATTGTATACAAAAGGTTGAAGGGATTGAATATCAGTGGGTCTAGCATTTATGGGAGGATTTCTACATTCCTTCTAAATAGAATGACGCAATGAATTTGATTGTAGTGTTATTGAGACTTTTGATCGATGGAAGATTTTGATTCTTGAAATTTTAATGTGACATTGCCAAAATCTAAACATAAGGAAGGAAAGTTGAATATGTGTTTATAAATATTCATGTGATTCGCAAAGGGAAGTGGATAACAACTTGACTTCATAATGAAGCCAATTGATAGCAACACTGGTTGAGGGTGCAACCGTTGTGTGTTGACCTTGGTGTTGAGCACCTATAAGAGTTGAACTGATATAATTTAATAGGTGACTTATGCTTACATGATTGTGGAATAGCCAGATAATAGCATGTTCATGATGAAAGTGTTTTGGTATAACCTTTTAAATTATGTAGTAGATTCCCTCTAGAATAAGTGGTTGTTGTAGTGAGGTTGTATGTTTTTGATATACTCTCAATTTGAGGATCAGATGATAAACTGGTGTGTAACAATTTGGTGAGCCTTTGGGGCTTTATAATGGAAGAGTAGACACTGATGATTCGATTAAGAGTGAATTATTCTTAATGTTAGTAAGATCGTCTACGTGGGATTGTGACTTATGGAAGTGGTGATGATTCTTTGAGAAAGAAAGTAATTTAATCGCCTTTTGTAAGGTCGGTTAAATGAAAAAAGGGTAGAGTTATGCAGTCGTGATCTTTTGGAGTTGTGATTCATGTCGTAGCTGAAATTGTTGAGCAAAATGATGTGTTGGAAGGTTCTGTTTGATTCTTAAGTGGTTCATGTGGTTTGGCCTTAAGAGCTTATCTTGTTTGAGCTGTCAAAGTGATGTAGTAATTATAGGGAGTAACCTTCTTTGTTAAAGGAAAAAAAATGAAGTAGAAGTATTTGATATTGGAGTCAAGTTTTGTAACTTGCAGTTTATTCGAGTATGCCTGAAACTCCTGTTTTTGTCCCATAATAGTTTCCCAATTCTCAACGGCAATACCTTCTTCTCATTTGTAGTTTGATATTCTCTTTCTGTGGGACTTGTGTCCTCAACTGTGGACCCCCTTATGTTTTCCGAGTTCTTTGCCTAACTGACTATTTCCCTTGGTCCTGTGTTTACTGCGAGTAGTAAATGTTTTTCTATGTGGTCAAAATTGTTTTCATTTGCCTTTTCTTTTTTAGGAAGGATCCACCATTCATTTCATAGGGGTCTTTCAAGGTGTTTGTTAATTGTTGATGTGAGACCTTGGGTTGTAAGTTATTCGAGGAGCGTTGAAGGATGAACTGATTTCGTGTATAATTCTTGGAGAGAATTTTGTTATGCAGAATGTTTGCCTTTGAGGCCAAACTGATTGCATTATTGCAACCATTAGAACCTATGGAGATTTGTGATCCCGAATCCTTTGTTCAATTCGGGTGGAACGTTAGAATTTAAGAAACGATGGGATTCTTGATCAATGTATTAGAGTGTCGCGGTTGAGTACCTTGCACAGTTGTGCAGATGAAATAACAGTGTTGTAATGAAAGTAATATTAGCGAAGTAATCTGATCGTTAAAGTGATTAATGAGATAGCCAGGGTGGTCGGGATTGTTGGATTATTGCCATGAATGACTTGAACTTAGTAAGTAACTCTCTAAGAGTTAGAATCTTTATAAAGATAATTGGGTCGAGGAAATATTTTCGTGTTGATGTTAATGCGCGAATATGTTTGGATTGTGATAATTTTAGGGATTTAATCTGAGGTTTCCCCTATTTCCTAAATGAGAAGTGTAATGCCCCTAAAGTGAGATAAGCAGATAGTCGGGAGAGACTAATTAATCGGGTGGGACTTAAATGGATTTACTGGGAAAGACCAGAAGCTATTGCTCAAATTACTTGATTAGAGAGGGGAAACGCTGATTTAACCCAACTTGGGCTGGGCCAAGGCCCATGTGGGTGGCCCGACCAGGGAGGGTGCCTCATCCCCAAACCCTAACCGCGACCCCTCCCCACTCTCCCGGGCCTCCACCCCTCTCCCCTTTGTGTGGCGCCACCTTCCTCCCCTCCCACGTCCTCCACCTGGTTGCCTCCTCCCTTGCGCCCTCCCAAGGTCCTCCAAGTTCCCCATGGCTGCCGCCAAGGAAAGAAGAAGGAAAGTACCCATTGCGGTCGGCCAAGGAGGAAGAGAAGAGGGAAGGAAGAGGGGAGAAGAGAAGGGAGAAGAGAAGGAAGAGGGATCCCATCAGAGTCGCAATCTTCAGCTGCACCAAGGGTAACTAGTATCGTTTGTTGTTGTGTGATTAGTCATAGAAGAGGAATCGGGTAGTTTTGGCTGAGTTTGCAATCTCCCGCTGTGTCGCAGATTAGTCCGATAACTTGCGGGTAAATTTCTTGTATTTAGAGGCCGAATCAGGAGTTTTGGTCTCCTGGAGAGTTGTAGGTTATGTTCTTAGATTTCAGTGGCCACCACGATCACCCAAATCCGATTAACGGTCAGGAAGTTATGATTTATTTAGTATCGCTGCCCGGCAAATCTGTCAGTTTCTGGCAGTCTGTAGGAATCTGGTTAAAACTGATATTTAAAGGGAGAATTAGGGGATCTTAATATAACAAAGAATGTAGGTAATTTCCATACCTTTTCAGAGAGATAAAGAACGCAAGATTTGGACTTTCGTAGCAAAAGTTATGGTGGTTTTAGTGTACTGTCCAAAGGAGCCGACGTGAAAATTGTTGCTCTGTAGATTGGCTTGGTAGGAGCAGTAGTTGGCATAATCAAAGGGCTCCCAACTAAGTTTATTTAGGTAATTTAATTATCTTTCCAGAAACTCTGAGAACACCTCATTTGGACTCCTGAGCAGAAAGTTATGTATTTTAGTAGTTGACTGTCCGCAGTGAACACCAAATCGATCGCTAGAAATTGGAAGATTGGAAACGCTTGGGAGTTTAGCGAGTTCGTTTGTGTTGTTTTTATGCTTTTGGGTCCAGTATGTTGGTCTTAGATTGGAATATCTTTATGTTCAGGTGGGAGCGTGATCGAGGCAGCGCCCTCTTCGCGTCCACCGTTCTCATACGATTGAGGCAAGTATTCGGGTTATGGCATATTTATGTTTGTATGCTGAGAATGTTGTGTTTTGCTTGCAATAGCCATGTATGAATGTTAATGTGATGAGTTTCCATTTATCTTGATGAATGCAAGTTATGGTTGATGGTTGATGTTAGTGTGATGAGTTTCAATTTATCTTCATGAATGCAAGAACCCTGATTAAGTGAATACTTGAGAAATGATTAAATGCTATTCATGAAGGATTGTTCATGTTTGCTAGTTTAATGAATATATGTGCTATTCATGGATCTTTGGAATGCTACAAATGTCAATGGTGATGAATGCTAGAAGTATGAATAAGTTTATTCATGCATGTCGTTGTTGTGAATCCATATGTATGATGGTTTAAAGTTTGTTCATGTGCATCATGCAATCATGTTGGAGGATTGGTCACGTGGTGACTATGCATGTTCGAGGTCCCGTCATGTAGATGACGGGCTTGAGGTCCCCACATTTGTGGAATGTGGGCAATGAGAAAGAGGTCCCCATCATTAAGATGATGGGCAAAGATCCCTATACATGTGGTGTATAGGCTCTTGGTCCACGTGTCGAGAGACGCAGGCAAGGGTATCTGGCGACGGTTGTATACCCGCATTACCGTAAAATGCGAAAGAGATAAAGTTGAAAAGGTGCATTGCATTGGTTGCATTCACATGAGCATGAAGGCTATACTTTGGTGCATTGTTTATCTTGGATTATTGATGCTATGAATGGTAACTTGCTTAGCCTTGTTGGTACTTCTGAGTCTTTGGGCTCACTCTTGCTTTGATGTGTTTTAGGTACAACTGGCAAGACCCGCATGCATGGGAGGGTAGATGTTTGCATGCACGCTCTACCACTCAATCTTAGGAATTACTTATGGATGGTTTGAGTTTGATTAAGCTGTAATAATGAGAATAGCAAATTTTGGTTATGTTTATGAGATTATCTGCATGCTTGAATGAACTGAATAAGGAGTTTATTGTTAAGTGCCATGATTAATTGTTGAGACCTCGGTATAGTTAACTATCTGAAGGAGGTTATGCTTAGAAAATTGGTAATTAGTTTTAGTTTAATTTTTAATTCGGTAGCATTCCGGGCTCATTGTGAGCTGGGGTGCTACAAGAAGTTCGTTGTAGGAGTCTTGGAGTTTAAAATTTGGGCTTGCATTTTTATGCTAGGACTTTGGTCGCCCAATGTTTATGTGTAAGGAAGTAGATTAAGGGTGGATTCCGAACAGTGAGATGATCATTGATGGAACCCTTTGATGAAGTATATGAATGTATGTGCTGAGGACTCCGAGTTGTTTACTCTTAAAAGTTTGAGGTGATGCGATTACATGTGAGATCTGGTCTGAGATATATTGGGAGTCATTTGTGAAATTAATTCAGTCAGTAGAGGAGTTGTTGAGAGAAAGTTTCTGTGGAGTCGATAGAGCCTCTATTCAGATGTGTGGATGGTGTATTTTGGCTTGAGCATGGCGTTGCGAATGCCAAGTTAAGAGATGAGTTAATGTGTTATGTGATGAATTGAAATCTCAAAGTTTGAGAGAAATTTTAGTCCTAAAAGAGAAACTGATAAATTGATGCTTCCTTAAAAAGTGAATTGTTTTTTCAGATTCTCGTTTGAGTTTGGTGCTGTTGACCAATGTCTTTCACAAGTTGAGTTTGACTTGATATTGGCATGTGTGGTTCTTATCGGTTCAGGAAGAATAAAGGAAATTCTTGATTTGGGTATTTAAGTGATTTCTCCTTTGGATATAGTGACGTTTATTCGCAAACTGCCACTTGGAAAATGGAAAGGTTTTCATGATGAAATTCCGATTTCTGGATATGACTCTTTAGTACCGAAGTGGTAACGCATAGTTGCGATGTAAATCTTTCTTTTTCAGATGGGTTTTATTGGTAAAAGAGTTTGCTTAAAGAGAGTTCTGTTGTGTGTTTCTGGTTAATGGAGGTGATCCTTGATCGGTGAGGAGTTCAATTGAGAGGTGGAACGAGAGTTCCGTGTTCTATGTGCATGTGGTGTGGTTCGGTATCAATGGGAAGGTTAGCCCAAGGTACATTGGGTTGTTTTAGCTAGTTGTCGTATCTCTAAGACCGTCTTGAGTTCTCTACGTGGTGAAAACAACTTTTGTTCTCGTGCTGAGTACCTGGGAGATCTAGAGTTTGAATATTTGTTAACGTCGTGGACCATCGAGTAGGATGTTACCTTCGATTTTCTTCTAATGAGTGTACCTGGAATTTCCGGGTTGAGTGTTATGACAAACGTCGTTGAACGTCATTTTGTTGTGGTCTCAACAGTCCGAGTGTGAGGCCTCTTGGGAGTTGGGGTTTCGCATGCGTGAGCGTTATCCGGATTTGTTCGCAATGGGTATCATTTACGTTGTTAAATTCGATCATGATTTTCTTTGGTGTATATCGGCGTTTAGATTTGGGGTCGAATCCTATTAAGGGGGGTAGAATGTAATATCTCGAAAATTGTTAAGAGAGACAGTTGTGCGGAGAGGGAAATTAATATAATTTCAGAAATTTCAAAGGAATTTGGAGAACCTGGGCCTTTGGCCCACGATGTCTTGGCCCAATTGAGTCGGTCGGCCTTAAAAGGAAGGGGGAGAGACCACCCAAACCCTAGCTCCATCTACTGTAGCACGATTCGGTTACTGTAGCATCGTCACTATAGCACCTCCCCTCCCAAAGCGCTGCTACCTCCTTGCTCGACCAGTAGAAGAAAGAAAGTGAAAGATAAAGAAAGGAGGGAAGGAGAGGGTAGGGAGAAGGAGGATCATCTTCTTCGAGGCTTGTTCATCGTCGTTCTGCACGTCATCAAGGGTAACGACGGGTTTCATGTGATGTTTGAAAGTCATTAGATGCGATTGCGATTAGCTTGATTGGATCGGATTAATTCTATTCAATGTTCAATTCTGTCTAGAATATTGCGCGGTCAGTTTTGGGTGCTTTGATCTCCTAGATTTATTTAGATAATTTTATAACTTTTTAGATTGGTAAAGAACGCTCTAATCAGAGTTATGTAACAAAATTTATGCACATTTTAAGTTGACTGTCCAGAATCTTGACGAGAATGGAATGTCAGATTTCCTGTTAGTATGTGCACAAGATAGTTGCAGATTCAAGACTTTTGCTCAACTAGGTTATTGTAGATAATTTTGTTACCTTTCAAATAAGCCTGAGAACGCCCCTTTTCGAGTTTTAGAGCAAAAGTTATGCTACTTTTACTGCTGCTGTCCGATAAGGTTTTCTGCTAGAATGCAACGTGTATAATTAAGTGATGGGGTTGGGGTATGAATTAGGGGCGATGCGAGTAGCGTCTTGATGCCTTGGTTCTTATTGAAGTAACCTATTGGTGTAGGGGGTGAGCTGCCGAGGATAGCGGCATCATCGTTGCCTCCCAACGCATCGCGACGCTAAAGGCAAGTACACTATTGATTGTATCAATTGTGTATGTTGGATGCATGATGCTCGTACTGTGTTTTTATTTGATATGAGAGAAGTTCCGATGATTTTGTTCATGTTTCATCCACGGGAGTGGAGCTCCACGGGAGTGGAGTGTAGTATATTCGGAAGTGATGCTAGTCCCTATTCATAAGTACTTTGCTAATCTTAATGGTTGTGACTATTGAATGCTTACATGAATATATTGTGACATCTTGTGATACAAGAGATGATAAATTGTCTATGTTCCTTCACATATGTTGAATCTATACTAAGAGATGATATTTTTCATTGTTCATATTCATTTCATGCATCCATAGTTCATGTTTTATCCACAGGAGTGGATTGTAAGTCCCACCATTCCAATGTGGGCAGATTTGGACATTGTCATGTCCCGTCCACGGGAGTGGATAGAAAGACCCATCAATTCTAGTATGGGCACGTAAGACCTATCAATTCCAGTATGGGCAGATGTGGACACCGGTATGAAACGTTCTTCATATAGGACTTGGATCCCCGCACTTTTGTTAAGGTGTGGGCTTAAGTGAATACCGACGGGTGTGTCACTAGCTATACCGGTATAAGCAGGTGTGCAGTCCTTCCTTCGATTATTTTCATTCATCTCATGCATTCATAAATATTCATTTGTTGTATGTTCAGAAACTGTGAAGAGGTTGTATTGTTCATATTGGAGGTCTGTTCATATATTCAATGTACTTGCTGAGTCTTGGACTCACTCTTGCTTTGTTTATTTGTTTTTAGGTGATCGTTGATAAAGTTTCTCTTGGGAGGGAGTAGACACGCACTGCTCAAATATTTCACTTTACACTAGATTCAATAAAAGAATTGTTTTCATCGTTCATTCGTTAATTGTTGGATTGTAATAAATAAACTTAGACATGGATAGTAACTTCCTTTCGTTGAGTTTGTTTAAATAATTGTTTATGTTCATTGATCATTCGTTGATAGGATTATCTTAGTGGATCCATTATTACATTCCTGTTTATGTACAACTGATGTTGATCTGTTTAGCTTAGTTGATGAATTATTGTCGAAGTTATTCCACTGTAAGATATTATGTTAGGTCTTTAGGTAGCATTTTGGCTTCCGAATAGCCAAGGTGTTACAGTTAGTATCAGAGCGGGCTTTAGGTCCGTGGTAATTAAGTTATTAAAATTACACACTGTGTATAGTAGGTGGGGTTGGGAAATCCATTCTTTCCGCATTTCTATTGTTGTGTATCATTTGTTGAGTAATTGTTGAATTACTTCTGTGTTAATCTATGTTATGATATTCTATATCTATGAATCTATTCTATGATTGCTATGAGATGATCATGTATAATCATATTTGATTATATTGTTTGTGCGTGTCAATATTGGATGTTAAGAAGTGGAGGCCGTAGTTGTGGCCCTGGGCTTTGTCAGGTTGCACCACTAGGCTTTGTCAGGTTGCATGAACAGTACCCAAGAGGATATTTTCAGCATTTTATTAAAAAGCTGATTTTTCTTTGGCTATAACTTTTGCATACAACATCCAAATCGATTGATTTTTGTTTCTAAATTCATTTAAAATCATTCTCTACCTTTCTGAAAATTTTATGATTTTTGGATGAATTTGAATTTTTGAGTATTTTCGGTGTTATTCGTTCTTATTGTTTCTTCTCAAATCTTTCGATAGGTTCCAACTAATTCATTGAGTACGAGAGTGATCCTTTGCAGCAAGAAAGTTATCTCCAGCAAGGCAGCATTCCTCCTTTGATGAATGTTGATCCTATTATGTTTGCATGCTAATATTTTAATTTCAAATGTATGTATGCATGCTATGTTGACAAGTATTTCTCAGTCGCGATAATTGACCTGGATAGTTACTTGAATTGTAGGAAAACATCCATCCTCTACTCATCGAGCCTAGGTTTATATCCGTTGTGATTTAGAGCTCGATGGATGGGCACTAGTCACAATATATTTAGTGTAACACCCCAGCCCAACATGAGTCTAGAATGCTACTAAACTAACAATATAACAAGTTAAAACCAAGACACCTTACTAGATTTCGGTAGAATCTCATTTGTATAGCTAACTATACCGGGGGATCCAACATGTACGAATATCATAATTAAACAATCCAACATTCAGCATAATCAATAAGCATTCAAGATATGCTAAATGACTAAAGCATAATCATAGGTATCCAAAATATACTACTCATCATTATTACAAATAATCTAACGCATAAACCATAACCATAATAAATTCTTTAAGCAGTTGCTCATTTATTAAGGCATGATCTGAAATCTCATCAACTATAAAGGTTCTCATGGCAGTGTGTGTGCGACATATGGCTACTCCCTCCCATACATGTCGTTCTTGTATTGGGTACCTAAAACAATAAAAACAGCAAGAGTGAGTCCACAGGTATTGGGTTCCTAAAACAATAAAAACAGCAAGAGTGAGTCCACAGACTTAGCAAGTACATATAAAAGATATTACAATACAAAATTATAACATCAGCATCCACTTTCCAGAAACTTTGCATTAAACCATACCACATGCATATGCAATGCTCAATGCATCCTTTCTCTTTAACTCTTTTTACATTTACGGTAATGCAAGGTATGCAACCTTCGTTGCATACCCACGTCTCGTCATCGCAAGCACAGGACCAAGAGCCCAATACTCTGCAAGTAATGGGGACCTCAAGCCCACACTCTACAAGTGCGGGGACCTCAAGCCCATTATATACATGACAGGGACCTCAAAGATATACATTTCTGGTCACCACGTGACCAAGCCTTAAAATGATCTCAATATACACATGCCCAGTTACTCTATTCACCATCGACATGCAATAGCAATAACATCATACATGAATATAACTTAATCATACTTTAAGCATTCACCATTATTAATACACATATCGTGCCAACAACCATGCATCGCTATCATGTATCAAATACACGCAATCATGATCAAGCATTCATAATTAATATATCAATCAATGTACTTGCATCACCCGTGCGAGAACGAAAAATGCGAAGAGGGCGCTGCCCCAGGAACCAATCCCCCACCTGAGTTAAGTCAACAAGCGGTAATACCCCAAATTTATTTAAGTGAGAAGAAATAATTTAGGGAGAAGAACCAATTAGGAAATGGATTTAACAGAAGTTTAGAGGGGGGTGTATTACTCGAAATGTGTTAGAGAGAAAACAAAAATAGTTAAAGGGTTTTTTTGAAATTTCTTCAAAACTCAGGCTATGGGCTTTTGGCCCACAGCACCAAGGCCCAAAGGGGAAAACCTAAAACTACTACAGTACCAACCCGTGCTACAGTAGCCACGGTGCTACAGTGCATCACCCTCCCCTCCCCAAGCAGCCCCCCCTCCGTTGGTGCCTCCCTTCCTCGCCGTCGGTGCTCTCTGCTTCTTGATCAAGTGAAGAAAGGAGAGAGATTGTCTTCGCAGGAGATTTCTTCATCTTTCTGAGATTCTACAAGGGTAACGTCGCGTTCTTCATTGGTTGATGCGTGGTAGTTGCGGTTGATGTCGTTTGGTAGATCGATTTTCGTCGGTTTAATAGATCTCGTTCTGTCTAGTAGTTTGCGCGGCTCTTTTCGTGATCTTATAAGTCGAATCAGAGGATCACATATCCTAGAGTTATGTGGGGTTCGTTCTTAGCTTTCAGTGGGCGTAAAGATCACTTAATTCCGAGTTACGGTACAAAAGTTATGTACATTTCAATGTGGCTGTCCAGATTGTATGTAAGTTTCTATCATTAGTTTTGACCCGTGTGCCACTTTTTGTTAAAGCAAAATATGAATGTCATGCCAACTAGGTTATTGTAGAGAATTTTATAAGCTTTCGAGACTGATAAAGAACGTCCAATTTGGAGTTGTAGAACAAAAGTTATGGATATTTTATTTCAGCCAATATTTCAGTCTATTAATTCTGCCAACAGATTTGAGCCGTGGGCCAAATTTTGTTAGAGGCAAAATCTGAAATTTTACCCAACTAGACTTTGGTAGGTTTTGTTCTTAGCTTTTCAGATTGTTAAAGAACACTAATTTTGGTTCAGCCAATAAAAAATTATGTCCGTTACCGTGCTGGTGTCCAGACGTGTTAGATAGATCTGGACAGATGTTGTTCATTGATCTATTAGAGTCATTTACAAACAGAATTTGAGATGTCCACCAACTAGGTTTAGTTAGGGAAATTGATAACCTTTCAATGAAGTCTAAGAACACCTCATTTGGACTCTTGTGCTAAAAGATACGAATTTTAGAAGTTGGCTGTCCACAGAGGGGACATATCGATCTATAGGAGTTGGAATTGGGAAATACGCTTGAGAGTATAGTGAGTTCGGTTATGCTATTATTTATGCTTTTGGTCCAGTATGATTGTCTTAGTGCGCCTTATAAATATATTCAGGTGATGGATTGATCCCGGGGGCAGTACCTTCTGCACATCCCTCGTTCTCTCGCGGTTAAGGCAATGATGGATATAATTGGAATTATTGAATGGCATTCTTTGATAAATACTTATAGAATTTTTGTTGTCATGATTGTTATGGTGGTATGATTGGTAATGTTCATGGTTTCTAGTGATATGAGTTACGTGTTATTCATGGATGTTTGATAGTTATGAAGTCTATGATTAATTGTTATTCATGAGTGATTGTTCATGTTTGCTAGTATTATAAATATATGTGCTATTCATGGATGCTATAATGCTATGAATGTCAACGATGATGAATGCTAGAAGTATGAATAAGTTTATTCATGTATGACGTTGTGAATACAAATTTATAATGGTTTAAAGTTTTGTTCATGTGCATCATGCTATCATATGACTATGCATATTCGAGGTCCCCGTCATGTGGATGACGGGCTTGAGGTCCCCACATTCGTGGAATGTGGGCATTGAAAAGAGGTCCCCATCATGAAAACAATGGGCTTATGGTCTCCACACTTGTGGAGTGTGGGCTTGAGGTCCCCTTTACTTGCGGAGTATTGTGCAATTGGTCCCGCGCTTGCAGTACACGGGCATGGGTATGCAAATACGGTTGCATACTTTGCATTACCTAAAATGCAAAAGATAAATAGAAAGAGAAAGTGCACTTGAGCTTCTTGCATAGCATGAGCATATGACATGTTTATAATAGAGATTGTAGATGGATGTTGATGATTACAGTTGTTTATGTTATGATTGCCATTTATTATACTTACTGAGTCTTTGGACTCACTCTTGCTATTATTGTGTTTTTAGGTACCACTTTACAAGAACGGCATGCATGGGAGGGAGTAAGACTTAGAGTGGTTGCACAATGGCACGAACTACACACATTTGAATTGATAGAATGATAATTTAGTAGATGAGAAACTTGCTTAAAGAATTCTTTATGATTACTCCCTCTACTTGGAATAACTTGTAATAGAGTTGATTAGAGGATAATGTATGTCTTTTTATTTATGCTTGTAGTTGTTTAGCATGCTATGGATGATATAGTGTTGATTAGCATAGTTTTGGTGGTCTCTTGATTATGCTGGATGTTGGATTATTTAACTATGTTACATCTAAAAGTTGGGATCTCCAGTTTAGTAACTAAACAAAGGAGGTTCTGTCGGATTTTAGAGAATTGTATCAATGTTAAAATGGTTATAGTGTTAGTTTAGTAGCATTCCTGCCCTTGTCAGTCAGGGGTGTTACATTAGTATCGAGCGGGTCAGTAGGTCCGTGGTTCATGAAATATTAATTTTGACACACTAAGAACGGTAGGATGGGAATGGGCATAGCATTGCATTTATGTTTCCGCTTTATCATAGTGTTGATTGCGATATGAATTGAGTTTTATTGCTCATTAATTGATTGTGATTATTATGTGTGGGGATAACCCATGTTGAGAGGTGGAGGTAGTGGTTGTGATCCTGGGCTATACGAGTTACACCACCGTTCGTGGTATAGGAATAGCGAAGTGTCCACACCGAGATCGTAGTCTGACGTTGATAGCGAGTATTTTTAGAAGAGTTGTTCTCTCCCTTGAAATTTGATTTGGTCAACTCTTATCTTGTGGTGATTGATGAGTTTTTCCTTGGGCTTTTAGTTCATCCCAGTTGAGGGGTTGCTTTGAATTTATTCTTCTATTGGCTTAATTTGTCCCGTAAAGAAATCGTTGCTTTCCCAACCGATGGGTTATTCTTGCGGCTGGTAAACTTGGTTAAGTTTGACCTTCGTGTTGGAGTTTGTCTTTCTTATTGGGAAAAAAAACTTGACCCACTTATTCATGTGATGTTTTTGGTTAATGAAAGCTTTCTTTTGCAAGTCCTTTAGTACGTGAGGGCTTTGACTCGATGTATCTCTCTTGGGTATTTTAAGTGTTGAAGATTAATGGATTTCTTTTATGAAAGAAGATGTTAAACCTTTTAGTGTTGTGTTGTCTTGGTTAAGTGAGAGGTTATAACCAAAGAAATTAATGGATATGATATGGGTCAACATGTTAGATCGGAAGTGTGTGCATGATCGATCCTAACAAAGATCCTTGAAAGGAAAGTGATTAATTTGAAAGTGTCTTGTAGTAGTTCTTGAGGAGCTGTGATTAAGAGTATGGTTATACCTAGTTGTAATCAATAGAGTTAATAAGAGGTGTAGAACGTTGATGAAATTGAGTCAATGACTAAGAGTGATACATCTGGTAAACTTCTTTTGTAAATTGGATTAACGTGTCTCAATGGTTTCATCTAACCTTTTGGGATTGTTAAGTTCAAAAGGAGTTAGATTTTTGTCTTAGTGGGTACTAATCTTGGAGTAACCTTTTTGTGGATACTTAGTGATTATAAGTAATTGCTAGGTGCAAATAATGTCTATTAATGTTTGGTGATGAGCATCACTAAGAGATAAATTGATGGGATTTAATGGATGAACAATGTTTACATCATGATAGAACTATCAGATAAAAGCATTCCTTTGATGAAAGGGTGTTGGTAGGACCTTTTCAATTGTGTAGTAGACCCCTTCTAAACTTAAGAGGTTGATGTAGTGAGGTTATATGGTTTTGGTATACTCTCGTTTTGAAGATGGGATGAAAATGTAGTATGGAACAATATAGTGAAACTTTGGGGCCTTCTAATGGAATAGTCGATGATAAAAAAATTCGTGTTCGGAGTGTATCATTCTTGATGTTAGTAAGATTATCTGCTAGAGATTGTGACTTGTGTGTGTGGTGATGATTCTTTTAGAAAATAAAGTAATTTGATTGTCTTTCGTAATTTTGATTCAGTGAACGTGTTTCGAGTTTTGCATTTGTGATCAATGGATCTCTTGTGTTATGTGGTGATTGAGGTTGTTTCGAGCAAAATGTTATGATGAAAGATTTTATTGGTTCTTAAGTGGTTCCTGTAATTTGGGTTTTAAGAGCTTATCTTGTTTAGGCTGGCAAAGTGATGTAGTAATCATAGAAAATAACTTTCCTTGTTAAAGGAAGGAGTGAAGTATAAGTATTTGAGATTTAAGTCTTTTTGTAACTCGCAGTTTATTTGAGTGTGCTTAAACCTTATGCAGTTGTTCCATAAGAGTTTATCAATTTTCAAAGGGCATTACCTTCTTCTCATTTGTGGTTTGGAATTCACTTTTAGTAGGGCTTGAGCCCTCAACTATTGACTTTCCCTTATGTTTTCCGAGTACTTTGCCTAAGTGACTATTTCCTTGGTCCAGTGATCACTACGGGTGGCATATGTTTTCCTAGTTGATGAAAATTGATTCCTTTCGCTCTTTCTTTTGAGAAAGAGTCAACCTATTCGTTTCACCGGAGTCTTTTGATGTGTTTAATAATTATAGTTGTGAAACTTTGGGTTAGAAGTTATTCGATGAGCATTGGAGGATGAAATAATTTCGTAATATACTTCTTTGAGAGAAGTTTATCTCATTAGAAGATTGTCTTTGAAGGTTAAACTGATTGCATTGTTACAACTAGTAGAATATATAGCGAGGCGTGGTCCAAGTTCTTTTGTTCATTTCAATGGAACATAGAATTATCCAAAGTATGGAAATCTTGATCAATGTATTAGGGCGACGCGATTGTGTACCTTGCACGGTTGTGCAGATGAAATATGATGGTTTGTTGTAAGGAGAGTAAGATTAGCGAAGTAATCTAATCGATAAAGCGATTATGGAGATAGCGAGCTTGATGGATTATCGTCGGTATGATTTGGCGTCGATGAGTAACCTCATCGGAAGTTAGACTCTTTATAAAGATAATTGGGTCGAAAAATGTTTCCATATTGATGTTATTGCGCTGGTATGATTGGATTGTGATAATTTTAGGGATTTAATATGAGGTTTTCCTATCTTCTATATGAGAAGTTTGTTGTAGGGTCTTGGAGGTTAAAAAATTGGGTTTTGCATTTTTATGCTAGAATGTTGGTCGCCCAATGATTGTGTGTAGAGGTAGCAGAATAAGGGTGAATTCTGAAGAGTGGGATGATCATTGAAGAACCTTTGATGAAGTATATGAATGTGTGTGCTGAGGATTCCGAGTTGTTTATTCTTAAATGATGGAGGTGATGTGATTTTGTGTGAGATTTATTTTGAGATGTATTGGGAGTCATCTGTCAAGGTAATTCCGTCGGTACAAGAGTTGGCTAGAGTATGTTGCGGAGTCAAGAGAGCCTCTCTACAAAGTTGTAGATGATGTATCCAGTTTGAGCATGGCGTTGAGGTTGTCAATTTAAGAGAAATAAGTTAGTGTGATATGGATAAAATGAAATTCCATAATTCAAGAGAAATTTTATTTCTAAAAGGGAAATTGAGGAAGAAAAATGTTTCCTCGAGTAGTGAAACGCTCTCTTGATTCATGTTTGAACTATGTGTTGATGACGGATGTCTTTCGAAATTAAAGTTTGACTTTATGATTGATGTGCGGTTCTTATCAGTTCGGGAAGAATAAAGGAAGTGTTTGATTTGGGTATTTAAGTGGTTTCTCTTTCGGCTTGTGTGGTGTTCATTTGTAAACTACCTACTTGGAAAACGGAAGGGATTTCATGATGAATCTTTGCTTTTGAATTTGACCCTTTGGTGTCAAGTTTCCATTTTGTGGTTGCGATGTGAATCCTTCATTTTCAGATGGGTTTTGTCGGTAAAAGAGGTTGTTTATAGAGAGTGCTGTTGTGTGCTCCTGGTTAAAGGAGGTAATCCTTGTTACCGTGAAGAGTTCGATTGAGAGGTGGAATAAAAGTTTCGCGTTTTATGTGCATGTTGTGTGGTTTGGTACCAATGAGGAGGTTAGCCCAAGGTTCATTGGGTTGTTTTCGCTAGTTGGCATATCACTAAGACCGTTTCGGGTCCCTACGCGGTGAACGCAACTTTTGGTATGTTCTGGTGCCGAGTGAGTACCTAGGAGATCCAGAGTTTGAATATTTGTTAACGTCGTGGACCATCGAGTAGGATCTTACCTTCGATTCTCTTCTAATGAGTGTACCTGGAATTTCCGGGTTGAGTGTTATGACAGACGTCGTTGTACGTCATTTTGTTGTGGTCTCAACAGTTGGAGTGTGAGGCCTCTTGGGAATTAGAGTCTCGCATGTGCTAGCGATATCAGATATTATTTACAGCAGGTACGTGAAATTATCATAAGGTTTTAGCTGTGATTACATTGGCGTAAGTTTGTTTAGAATTCGGGATCGAATTCCGTTTAAGGGGGGTAGAATGTAATACCCCAAATTTATTTAAGTGAGAAGAAATAATTTAGGGAGAAGAACCAATTAGGAAATGGATTTAACAGAAGTTTAGAGGGGGGTGTATTACTCCGAAATGTGTTAGAGAGAAAACAAAAATAGTTAAAGGGTTTTTTTCTAAAAATTTCTTCAAAACCTGGGCTATGGGCTTTTGGCCCACAGCACCAAGGCCCAAAAGGGGGAAAAACCCTAAAACTGCTACAGTACCAACCCATGCTACCGTGGCCACCGCTGTGCTATAGTAGCCGCGGTGCTACAGTGCATCACCCTCCCCTCCCCAAGCAGCCCCCCCTCCGTTGGTGCCTCCCTTCCTCGCCGTCGGTGCTCTCTGCTGCCGATCAAGTGAAGAAAGGAGAGGAGATTGTCTTCGCGGGGAGATTTCTTCATCTTTCTGCTATTCTACAAGGGTAACATCGCGTGTTCTTCATTGGTTGATGCGTGGTAGTTGCGGTTGATGTCGTTTGGTAGATCGATTTTCGTCGGTTTAATAGATCGCGTTCTGTCCAGTAGTTTGCGCGGCTGTTTTCGTGATCTTAGAAGCCGACTCAGAGGATCATATCTCCTAGAGTTATGTGGGGTTCGTTCTTAACTTTCAGGGGGTGTAAAGATCACTTAATTCCGAGTTACGGTACAAAAGTTATGTACATTTCAATGTGGTTGTCCAGATTGTATGTAAGTTTCTATCATTAGTTTTGACCCGTGTGCCACTTTTTGTTAAAGGCAAAATATGAATGTCATGCCAACTAGGTTATTGTAGAGAATTTTATAAGCTTTCGAGATTGATAAAGAACGTCCAATTTGGAGTTGTAGAACAAAAGTTATGGATATTTTATTTCAGCCAATATTTCTGTCTCATAGTTCGCCAATGATTTGAGCCGTGGGCCAAATTTTGTTAGAGGCAAAATCTGAAACTTTTCCCAACTATACTTTGGTAGGTTTTGTTCTTATATTTTCAGATTGTTAAAGAACACTAATTTTGGTTTAGCCAATCAAAAGTTATGTCCGTTACCGTGCTGCTGTCCAGACGTGTTAGACAGATCTGGACAGATGTTGTTCACTGGTCTATTAGAGTCATTTACAAACAGAATTTGAGATGTCCACCAACTAGGTTTAGTTAGGGAAATTGATAACCTTTCAATGAAGTCTAAGAACACCTCATTTGGACTCCTGTGCTAAAAGATACGAATTTTAGAAGTTGGCTGTCCACAGAGGGGACATATCGATCTATAGGAGTTGGAATTGGGAAATGCGCTTGAGAGCATAGTGAGTTCGGTTATGCTATTATTTATGCTTTTGGTCCAGTATGATTGTCTTAGTGCACCTTATAAATATATTCAGGTGATGGATTCATCCCGGGGGCAGTACCTTCTGCACATCCCTCGTTCTCTCGCGATTAAGGCAATGATGGTTATAATTGGAATTATTTAACTATGTTACATTTAAAAGTTGGGATCTCCAATTTAGTAACTAAACAAAGGAGGTTCTGTCGGATTTTAGAGAATTGTATCAATGTTAAAATGGTTATAGTGTTAGTTTAGTAGCATTCCAGGCCCTTGTCAGGCTGGGGTGTTACACAAGCACTCTAAGATAACAATACTGGACCAAAACAAAGCTAGAAGCACTTACGAAAAAACTATACTCTCTCGCGCAACCCCAACTCCAAAATCCTAAACAGCAGTCCGTCCCCTTGACAGACAACCATAATAAAAAATTCATATCTTTTAGTAAAAAGAACCAAATGGGGTGTTCTCGGACTTTCTAGTAATCTTATAAAATCCTCCATCTAAACCTAGTTGGTGAGCCTTCCATATTCGGCCATTTACTACCCTCACCAAGCTGATTAATAGAACAACTAATTCACATCGGGTTTCTGGAGAGTGATATTAAAACTATCATAACATCTAGTACAGTTATCCAAATTTCGTGTTCTTTAGCTTCCTCGAAATCTAAGCCAATTATCTACATCTTTTATTATAGTGAGACCTTCCAAATATGCATTTAACTATCTGCTTTTGTCTGATTACTAATAATTATTAGAATTCTAGCAGATTTACCGAACAGCAGTGCTACGAAATTCATAACTTTTGAAAGCTCGTCCAAACGACGTGATCTAGTACTCTACGAAAAGGTATCGATGTCGCCTACAATTCTCTAGGAGGCGTCCTGGACGAATTCGGTCGTTAAACTTTTCAAAAATATCGGCCAATCCTATCTGCTCTAAACAGATCTAAAGACCGACATTGCTACTAATCAATTAATCAACTAATCGAAAGGAGAATATAATTTACCCTTGTAGAACCACTGAAGAACACGAATACCACCACGTGATCTCTCTCCCTTCCCTTCTCCCCCTTCCTTCTTCCTCCCTTTCTTCTTCCTCTTCCATGTTCTTTCTTCTACCAGGCGCTATAGTACCATGGCGCTACAGTGCCACACGCTGGTGCTACAGTAGCCGGGCTGGTGCAAGGAGGGGAGGAGGTGTAGGGAGGAGGTGGGAGTGGTAGCCAAGGGAGGGGGAGAGGGGCGCCAGGTTTTCCCCCCCTTTTATGGCCTGCTACCCCCCTTCCACCTATGGGCTAAATTGAAATGGGCCAGAAGCTCTGGCCCAGGTTGTCTGGTAATTGCAGAACCCCCTCTCTAATCCTCTGTTAAAACACTTTTCTATTTGGTCATTCTCTCTAATTTAATTTGGAGTATGACATTCTACCCCCCTTAAACAGAATTCAACCCCGAATTCTAACCACGCTTAACGCCAAAGAACAATCTTAGCTAATAATTCTACCAACATTACCACGTGCTTGTTGTGAATATTTCTAGATATTGCTCGCGCATGTGAGACTCTAATTCTCAAGTCGCTTTTCCCTCGGACTTATGGGACCACCGCACCTTGGTACAACTGATGTATTACGCTTCATCACTCGTACCATGCTAACCAGAACCACTCAATGGACAAGTCTTACTCACTGGTCAACGGCTCTTACGAAACCTCACACTCCTAATACCTCAAGCATTCTCTTAACACTGGGTCATACAAAACGTTATATACCCCGCACTAGGACTCGAGACGGTTCCAGCGAATTGCTATCTTCCAAAATCCCCGCATCCTCCAGAACAAACCAAAAGTACTTTGGGCTATCATTCCCTTTGGGACCATGCCACAGAACTTACACATAAACACATGGAACTCTTGTTCCATCTCTCAGTCGAACTCTTCCGCTTACCATGGAGTACCTCCTTTATCCCGAAATGCACAAAATAACCTGCTTTAAACAAACTCTTTTACAAACAAAATCCAACTAAAAATTAAAGAATTCTCATCGCTACCATGCAATACCAACTCCACACCAAGAGGGTCAAATCCAAAATTGAAGATTCATCTCAAAAACCCTTCCACTTTTCAGTTGGGTAGTTTGCAAATAAACACCATGTCAACCAAAAGAGAAACCACTCATGTCCAAATCGAACACTTCCTTTATTCTCCTGAACTAGAAAGAACCACAGAGCTAACATAAAGCCAATGCAAGTTGCAAATTGACTCTGCCATAAACACACAGCCCAAACAATAATAAAGAGAGCCTTTTACTACTCGAGAAAACATTCTTTTCTCCATCCTTTCTTTGAAGAATTTAACTTCCATTAAACCATGAACTTCCAAATCATCGCATAACCCACTAACTTTTTTCTCTTAAATTGGAAACCTCACGCTACGCCCAAATGGAATACATCATTCACCTCTTGTAGAGAAACTCTACTGACCCCATGAAACATACTCTAGCCAACTCCTCTACCAACGAAGTTACTTTGGTAAATAATTTCCAACGCACCTCAGCATGGATTTCACCCACAAACACATCACCTCAATCTGTTAAGGATAATCAACTTCAAATTCACATCACACATTCTCATTTATTATATCAAAAGGATTCTATCCATGATCAACACACTATTTAGAATTCAGTTTTGTTCTTCTACTTCTACAGATAATCAAGGAGCGACCAAGGTTCTAGCATAAACCATAAGCCCTATTTCAACCTCTAAGACTCCTACAATGAACATCTTGTGTAAAAGATAGGGAAATTCTCAGATTCGATGACAAAAATTCCCACAATCTAAACATACTCAATCATTAACATCAACATGTAAACATATTCTTGACCAAATCATCTTTAGAAATATTCTAACTCCTAGAGGGTTACTCACTAAAGCCAAGTCATACCTAACAAAAACTCAACAATCCATACTATTCCAATAGCTATCATATCAATTAGATTTGTTTAAAATTCTACTCTCATTAACTACACCATCATAATTCCCATACACAACCCTGCAAAATATCCAAATCACGACAATATAATAAAATTTATCAAGATTCTCATGCCTTCATTAAGAATAATCCCTTGTAGATAACCTTACTAACATTACGAATAATACACTCTAAACATGGATCTTTATTGTCAACTCTTCCATTACAAAGCCCCAAAAGTTGACCAAATTATTCCATACTACTTTTTCATCCCATCTTCAAAATGAAAGTATACCAAAACAAAACAACCTTACTACAACAACCACTTTATTTTAGAGGGAATCTACTGTGTAATTTAAAAGGTTATACCAAAACCCTTTCATCATGGACATGTTATCATCCGACTATTCCACAATCATGTAAGCATAAGTCACCTATTGAATCTCATCCGTTCAACTCTTATAGATGCTCAACACCAAACGTCAACACACAACAGTTGCACCCTAACCATTGTTGCTATCAACTGGCTTCATCACGAAATCTAGATGCTACCTACTTTCCTTTCCAAATCACATGAACATTTATAAACACATATTCACCTATTCCACCTCATCTTCATAATTTGGTACAAAATCACAATAAAACTTCAAGAACCGAAATCTATCATAACTCAAAGGTCTCAACAACACTACGACCATATTCATCCCATCATTTTAGATAGAAGAGCTATCTAGAACTCCTCCTATAAAATTTTAGATCCACTGGTATTCTACCCCTTCAATCTTTTGTAGGCAAGCCCAACAATTAATCATGGTAAGAAATATGTAGATTTAGTAACTATATATGTTCACCAAGTATCTATAGAAAAGATAACTCCAAGATTAATATCCATGAAGGCAATAACCTAGCATCTCCCCAACATTCACTTCCCACACAGTTAGTTTCATCCATTGAGACCAAATAATCCCACAAGTTTAGCAAACTAAACAATTTTATTGGTCAAATCAGTTTATCAATGTTCCACACTACTTAATAACTCCTTTGACTCCAATTAGGTATAGCCATACTCTTAATCATAGTTCATCAAGAACTACTATAAGATACCATCAAATTAATCAACTTCCCTTCCAAGGATTCTTGTTAAGATCGACTATGCATCACACTACAGACTCCACTTGATTACCCACGCCATATCCACTAATTTCTTTGATTATAACCTCTCATTTAACCACGAGAAAACATTGTTAAAGGGTTTAGCATTTTCTTTCATAAAAGGAACGTTTCAACTTCAACACTCAAAATACCCAAAAGAGATACATTGAGTCAAAACTTCCACGTACTAAAGGACTTGCAAAAGGAAATGTTCATTATCCAAATCATCAAGCGAAATAAATAGGTCATGTTTTCCAATAAGAAAGACAAAAATCCAATACAAAGGTCAATCTTGACAACTAACCAAGTCCACCAACCGCAAGAATAACTCAACAGTTGGGAAAACAATATTTGTTTTATGGGACAAATTAAGCCAATGAAAACACATCAACCTTTCTCAAAGAAACCCATCAACTACAATGAACTACTGACCCAAGAGAAATTCATCAACCACAACTGGACAAGAGTTGACCAACTTCAAATTCAAGGAAGAGAACAACTTTTCTAAAGATACTCACTATCAACGCCTGTACTAAGGTATCTGAGGTAACCACTTCACTATTCTCTTACCATGAACGGTGGTGTAACCTGGTGAAACCCAAGGCCACAACCACGACCTCAACCTCTCAACATGCGCTACCATCACTCATAATAATCATAGAATGATATTATAGGTATATAAGATCTTCTCATAACAGGAATTATCAATACAATTGACGAGGATTAAAATCACCATGTATTTCTTTAATACATGATAAAAGGTCGTACGTCTTCATGGTCGTAACCCCTAAGGCTAACGACCTCACTGGTCGTAAGGATTCCAGAGGTTATTTGAATGGGTACCTTGGTCGGGAGAGGTCCTGGCCTCCAACCAAGTAACTGCTCGTAAAAGCTATGAACTGGTATCTGGATCAAACTCCAGGAATATTCTTTACCGTGTGATGAATGGAACACAAGTCATATATTCCATGCCACGCAACGCTATATAACCATGGACACTAACAACAACTACCATACGGTTGAGTGTCTCACAGACACTCAACCATAACACGGTTGATACTTTATTAACCGTTACCTCGCTCCGACCAGTCGCAGCACTTCACAACAGGCGTCTCTCCAGGAGTAACTGCCACCTCTTCAAAAGTTATTTAAAGACGGAGCAATCGGAGTCGGAGAACGGAGATCAGATTGAAGCATAGGCATTAGCATTGGATTCATGTTTCAAGCCTAATACATCAAACTAGCAATCGTTACTCTCAGTGTAATTAGATCTAGTCCACCGCCTAATCGCAAGCACCCCCTGTAACAACCAGTTCATACCAATAAAGAGCAGTTCCATTCTTTCCCAAGAAGTCCCGTGCTATTTTTCCTTTTATTTCGTAAGATCGGCGACTCGATCATCGATAGCTGGCGCCGTCCGTGGGGAAGAAGTCGTGGATTTCTTGAAATTCTTCGCTCAGATCCTCGCCCACTTCTCTTTCGTAATCGCTCATGCGGCTATGGCAGGGAGTTGGGATGAGGAGAACTGGTTCGACCTGGTGGACTATTCTGATCTCAACATGGACGCATGCATTCACGCCATGCAAGAAAATGGAATGTAATCATCTTCCTCCTCCCCCGATTTGTCGATCGCAAACATCAGCGAAATCGACCGGATGGATTATGATACACCGCTACGACCGATGGCAGTTTCAGAGGAAGTGCTTTCGGCTGACCCGGAGCACCCAAGCGCCTCTGCAAGCCCGGTCTTTCCAACCGGCAAAACAGGTGATGAAACCTCGGCACCACAATTCGAGGATCAATGTACTCTCGATACGGTTATGGCTGACAAGTACTCACCGACGGTTTCTGGCAATTCTAGGAGCCAACTGACATCTGGTAACGGTGTTGATGAAACACCCACTGGTCATGGACCAAGTGGAGATTATAAGGCTCAGTATACGATCGGCAATCCGCCGGATCAGGCTAAGACCACCACAAAAACCTCAGGAGGTGCTAATCACCGACCACTCTCCATCGTGGAAACTTCTTGTAGAAGCGCTGGAAGGCTCTCCATCAATTACGATGGAAGCTCATAGGAAGATCACTGCTGGAGGCACGAGGTCAATGTGATCGGAGATACGGATCAAAATGCCTTGTACGTTCCTCCATATGTTGCTTCGTCACCACATAATGATGCAGATGGTATGAGCGGTCAAGCACCAAATGCGAGAGGTAACAGAGCTGATGGACATCCATCAGTTAATTCGCCTGATTCTGCTCCAGCCTGAGTAAGGGACCAGGCATGACTAACCCGGAGTTCGGGGGAAAGTTCAGGTCATCAAACACCTAACAGGAACATTCCAAGACCTTCGGTAACGGTACAAAACCTACAGCGAGTTCAGAATATTTTAAATACCTCTGACCCTATTTTAGCAGAGACTCCGGGTTTTGTCCAACTTGTAGGTCAGGTATCAGAAATCCTCTAGTAGACTATGCAGCGTACGGAAGCATACCGGGAATGAAGGCATTCGCAAAGTCAGACCATGACTTCATCCCAACGTTCCTCCGTCAGCAGAGGGCATCATGGTCGTGTTGGATGCCAGTCGATACCAAGACCACCTCGACGATTCCGGCCAAGGAGTCATGAGGGGAGAAGGTTATTCCAAGAAGCCTCTCCTTCTCTTCATCGAGAGAAACAATCGCTTGGACCTGATGATCTTCGATATCATCTAAGTCAAGCAGGCGATCGGAGGCGTCCTGCCAATGTCCACGACCGAATCGGGACACCTAAGCACCAACACTCGAACTTGAGGAACTGGTCTCCAACCGATTACAATCTGGGACCTTTCCAATGGAGGCGCCATGAATCAATTATAGGTTGCCGAGCTTTCTCCGCAGGGCTCTAAGCTATGCGTTGGCCAAACAGGTTCCGACTGGTCAATTTGGATAAGTTTAATGGAACCCAAAATCCATTAGAATTTCTTCAAATTTATACCACCGCCATCAGGGCTGCTGGTGGTGATGAAAATGTGATGGCTAATTATCTACCCACGGTACTAGAAGGATCTGCTCGGTCATGGTTACTCAACCTACCGGTCGAATCTATCTATACTTGGGAGCAACTCTGCGATCTCCTGATTGCGAATTTTCAAGGCATGTACGACCGCCCTGGGAAGGAAGATGATCTTCACCGAATCCAGAAAAAATCTAATGAAACTCTCCAACAGTATATCAAAAGGTTTAGCCAGGTTCGTAATTCAATACCAGAGGTTGCAGAATCTTCTGTCATACAAGCTTTCAAAGTAGGGCTAAGGAATTGATAGTTTACGGAGGATATAGCAACACATCCTCCACGAACGACCGTCGAGATTTTTGATATGGCCGACAAGTACGCGCCTGCTAGCGAGGCGGTCGAATGGAACGAGGCCATTGATCGAAAAGACAAAATCCTCAACCTGGTTTGGATAAGATGCAAAAGAAGCAAAGGAAGGCCCTCAAGAAAAAGAGAAACCGTAAACCCGACGATAAGGATGTCCTTGCGGTTCCTGAAAAATTTACCAAGGGTAAGAAAGATTGCACCGGTCGAGGCAATGAAAAGGCTTCGACCGATGGTTACAAGAAAAACAAGAAGTGGTGTCCACTTCACAAGCAAGCAGGGCATGACTTGCGCACCTACCAGGCCTAGCAAAAGAAACTTGAAGATTATTATGCCGGTAAGGGTCCGCTCCCCTCAATACAGGAACTCAGAGAGACAAGCTCTAAAAAGGACAAAGACAGAGATGGAGAAATGGAGTACCAAGATCCACAACACACAGTCAATGTGATCTTTGGTGGATCCTCTTCATACGAGTCAAGGCGTCATCTGAAAGCCATGGAGCGGGACATCAACATTACCGAATCTCCAATCACTATCAAGCCATCCAAGTGGTTGGAGACAATAATCTCCTTTAGCAAAGAAGACTGCCCCATCCCTTCGACTCGACCAGGTAGGTTCCCTATTGTTGTAGAGCCTACTATTAATAACTGTAAGGTTAACTAGGTTTTAATAGATGGGGGTAGTTCTTTAAATATTTTATTTATGGGTGCATTGAAAGATATGCAAATTCTCAAATCCAAGGTAAAACTTGTGAAATATGCCTTCCATGGCATAGTCATTGGTTCTACCACTAAACCGATAGGACACCTGTCCCTACCGTTTACGTTCGGAAGGCCCGGCAACTTCCAAATACAAATGATTTTATTTGACATGGTGGATTTCGAAACTACCTACAATGCAATCCTCGGTTGTTCGGCTTTAGCAAAATTCCTGATAGCCACGCACTACGGTTATCAGAGTTTCAAAATGCCAGGACCAAAGGTTGTCATCACGGTTCGAGGCGATTGAAAAATGGCTTACGCATGTGATCAGAAATGCTTAGAGCTGGTTGACGAACTCCTCACCAGAGAAACTAATCCACCAACCATGCAAGTCAAGCACTCAAGACCAAAGATGGCACCAAAACCTTCTGACCAGACAAAGGATGTACTACTCGATAAGAGCGCTTCTCCAGAAGGCGCCAAAATACTGGTCGGAGTGGGAGCCTCAAATAGGAAGAGTCGCTCGTCTCCTTCCTCCGAGCAAACCAGTACATGTTCGCCTGGCAGGCGTCCGACATGCCCAGAGTCCCTAGGGAGGTGATCGAGCACAGGTACCTCTTCAGCCTGACAAGAAACCGGTCAAGAAAAAGTTGAGGCGCTTTGCACCTGATCAAAAGGATGCAATCCAGTCGGAGATCAACAAGCTCCGCAAGGCTGGGTTTATTCGTGAAGTCGACCACCCAGAGTGGCTCGCCAATCCTGTAATGGTTAGAAAAGCCAATGGGAAATGGTGAATGTGTATTGACTTTACAGATCTAAATAAAGCTTGTCCGAAAGATGACTTCCCCCTTCCTCGCATTGATCAACTTGTGGACTCTACTTCTGGGTGTGAGTTGTTAAGTTTTTTAGATGCATACTCAGGGTACCACCAGATTAGTATGAGTAAAAACGATGAAGAGAAAACTTCCTTCATCACTCCATACGACACTTACTGTTTTGTAAAGATGCCATTTGGTCTCAAAAATGCTGATGCAACTTTTCAAAGGTTGATGCAAAAAACCTTTAATTCATAGACAGGTCAGAATCTAGAAGCCTATGTTGATGATTTGGTCGTAAAAAACATCAACGCTGGTGATCACGTTCCAGACCTACATGAAACTTTCAATAACTTAAGACACCATAACATTAAGTTAAATCCAGAAAAGTGTGTGTTCGGAGTTTCTTCTGGTAAGCTTCTTGGATTCTTAGTTTCAACTAGAGGCATTGAAGCCAACTCAGCGAAGATCTCGGCCATCGACCAGATGCGCCTCCGACCATGAAGAAGGAAGTTCAAAAACTAACCAGCTGTATGGCAGCGCTAAGTCGTTTCATAGCAAGGTTAGGAGAAAAAGGATTACCTTTCTTCAAACTTCTCCGGAAACATAGGAGTTTCGAGTGGACTAAAGAGGCAAACAATGCCTTTGAAGAACATAAAAAGCACCTTACGAGTACTCTGATCTTAGTTTCTCCAAGATCGGGGGAGACATTGTTGATTTACGTAGCGGCAACACCACAAACAGTCAGTGGTGTACTGGTCATAGAACGCGACAACATCCAACGACTGGTATATTATGTAAGTGAAGTCTTACATGGACCAAAGGAACGGTATCCACAGGTACAAAATTGCTCTATGGTTTCCTTATGGCTTCAAGGAAACTAAGGTATTACTTTCAGGCCTACAAAGTGGTCGTACCAACCGGATATCCCCTTGGTCAAGTCCTTGGAAACAGGGAGTCATCAGGACGAATAGCAAAATGGGCGGTTGAGC
Source organism: Ampelocalamus luodianensis (assembly GCA_036346255.1). NCBI lineage: Eukaryota > Viridiplantae > Streptophyta > Magnoliopsida > Poales > Poaceae > Ampelocalamus > Ampelocalamus luodianensis. Next base: position 54,532,754 of record CM070621.1, read on the forward strand.
TTGGGGCGTTCGACCTCCATTTCACCTTACGAACAGCAATCAAGTCCCAAGCAATAGCAGAATTCATTGCCAAATGGACGAACCCTAAACCCACCCAAGGGCCCGAGTATGAAAGCCACGACGAGTGGACAATGTACTTTGATGGTTCCTTGATGCTCCCAAGCTCGGGGCTTGAGTCGTCTTGATTTCCCCTAACAGCAAACATTTAAAATACATCATTTAGTTAAACTTTCCTACTACAAATAATGTGGCAGATGTAGGATCGCGGAAAGGCTACGATAGCACAAACAAACAAAATTTACCATGCAACCAAGGAACCTCCGCTAGTAATAGATCACGAGATTACCACTAGACGCGCCGACTCGTAGCGGAAGTAGAGTCGATGTAGCGAGTTAAAGCAGTCGTAGTCGTACTTGCCGTGCGCCTTCTCCTCCTACTCCGATGAACGTCGTGAGTCGTGGATCGTCCTAGTGCTGATGCTTCGCAACAACACCTCCAAGGTATCCACACGTACGGGGCAGGGACACCACGCGCAGGAGTGCTAACGCCGGCGGCGTGGTTGAGGAGAGCGTGGCTATTAGGGTTTCGGGATTTCTTCCAGAAAGATTGATCAATCATACCCCATGCCACCGCCCCTCTATATATAGGCATCCATATTGGGTCCTCAACCTGTGGCCCATTAGGAACTCGTGGACTATAAGAATTCGGATCTCCATCCAAATCAAATCCTTGCCCTTTAAGTGTGTGACCCTATAGGTTCGTGTGTAATCGGTTGTGACTCGAAAACTCTTTCCCGATCACGAGTCGTCAGCGGTACCTAGCAGCACATAACGATTCCCGAACACACACAGAATATATCGGACGAACCTTAATGCAATATGATCTACGACCAGGTCCTTACCACTTAAGACCAGCTCGTACTTAGTCACAACCAGTCCATAATTAGTTACAACTAGTTCGTAACTCCTTACGACCAGTTAGTATCTAACTACGACCAGTTTGCAACTCCTTACGACCAGTTGGTGATTATGTTCGAGTAGTCTTCGACCAGGTCGTATCTCCATACGACTTCGACCAGTCTACGACCTCGGCAACTGAACGACCTGCTTGTGTATTCTCCCTTTGCCTCACGACATCTGGCTGAACTCTAGGTGAGATAATATGTCATCCATGGACTGTTCAAAACTTTCTCGATCAAGTGTCGAATAACTTCATGTGGTCGACACTTCGACCACTAGTGGCATGGCCATGCACTTTCTTTATTCGACCACAACGAGGGGCCCAGAGACATCTCTCCTGTTATGTTAGGAGGGGCAAATCCCATATCCAACCAACACATTCCTCCGCATGTTTCATAGCATACCCAAAGCTACCTTTATAACTACCCGATTCACGGAGTAGCGTTTGGCAACCCCTAAGAGTGCTATTACACATGTAGGAAACCATGCCGATCTCGTGTCTAAGGATTATACATCATCATTGCTTGAGACCAACTAACGACACATAGAATCATAACAATCTCAATAGTGTCTCAAGGTGGGTCTTATCCAACACTATGTTCTCTAACATGTGTCCACATTATTGATTCGATATCTCTATATCCATGACCGGTGAAACATGGTCATCAATCAATACATGTACTAGTTGTAGAGTCACTGGTGTTCCGACCAATGACATTCGACCAGGGATACTTTTAGAACGACATCATATAAGATAGTTTCACCAACAAATCACATACTCATTGAACTATATAACTGATGATTAATTCAAGGAACAAGATAACATATTATCAAATGTTGTGAACATAATGAAATATAATCATCTCTATGATTGCCTCTAGGCATATTTCCATGATCTCCCACTTGCACTAGAGTGAATCATTTAAGTATCTAATACCGATAGCTCTTGTGTGCGCCTCATGCTTTGGTGTGTGAGAGGCTTTGTCAACGGATCAAAGAACATTTAAACTGCATGAATTTTGCATATCTTAACATCTCCTCTATCCACCAATTCGCGAATAAGGTGGTAACGCTGAGTATATGCTTGGACTTACGATGGGATCTAGGCTCCTTAGCTCACGCAATGGCTCCATTATTGTCACAATAGAGATCCATTGGGCCCGAGGCACTCGGAACCATACCCAATTCAAAGAATGAAATTCCTTATCCAAACACCTTCCTTCGCAGCCTTGAAGCCGTAATGTACTCGGCCTCCGTCAGAGAATCAAAGAACCGTCCCTTGCTTGGAACTTTTCCACTCACCGCTTCTCCATTCAAAATGAATATATAACCAGATTACTAACGATAATCATCTTTGTCGGTTTGGAAGCTTGTATTGGTGTAACCATTTACAACGAGCTCTTCATCACCGCCATAAACTAGGAACGCATCCTTAGTCCTTCTCAAGTACTTAAGAATGTTTTTCACAATTGTCCAAATGACCTTCACCGGATCACTTGGTATCTACTCGTAACACTTAGAGCATATGATACATCTGGTCGAGTACATATCATGGCATACATGATGGATCCAATAGCTGAAGCATATGAAATACCATTCATACGGTCTCGCTCATCAGTTGTCGAAGGACACTAACTCTTGCTAAGCCTTATGCCATGTGACATAGGCAAGAACCCTTTCTTGGCATCCTGCATGCTGAACCGAATCAACATCTTGTCAATATAAGTACTTTGGCTTAATCCAATTAGCTTTCTTGATCTATCTCTATAGATCTTTATTCCTAAGATATATGCTGCCTCTCCTAGGTCCTTCATAGAAAAACTATTTTTCAATGATACCTTAACAGATTCCAGCATTGGAATGTCATTCCCGATCAATAATATGTCATCTACATATAAGATCAGAATAACGAGTGCGCTCCCACTAACCTTCATGTAAACACAAGGTTTTTCTTTGTTCTTGACGAAACCAAACCTTTTGATCTCTTCATCAAAACGTATATTCCAACTCCGAGATGCTTGCTTCATCTCATAAATGGACTTTGAAGTTTGCATACTGTAGCATTCTTTGGATCGACAAAACCTTCAAAGTTGCGTCATGTACACATCCTCACTTAGGTTTCCATTAAGGAAATCCGTTTTGACATCCATTTGTCATATCTCATAGTCGAAATATGTAGCAATAGCTAGAATGATCCGTATAGATTTAAGCATCGCTACCAAGGAGAAAGTCTCATCGTAGTCAACCCCTTGAACTTGTCGAAACCCTTTGCGACTAGTCGAGCTTTATAAATGTGAACATTTCCTTCTATATCAATCTTTTCTTATAGATCCATTTGCACTCAATGGTTTTAACACCATCAAGAGGATCGACGATTCCAAACACGATTGTCACTCATGGAGTCTATCTCGGATTTCATGGCTTCAAGCCATTTCTCAGAGTCTGGGTCCATCATCGCTTCCTCAAAAGACTTAGGCTCATCATTATTCAACAATAATACGTCATGCCCATACCTTATAGGCAATTGACGTGGCCTTTTAGATCTACGTGGGGTTGATGCCTCATCTACAGGTTTAATAACAATTTGTTCATCCTGTAGAGGTTCAGTAGGAGTTGAAACACTTTCAGATGTTTCCCGAATTTCTTCGAGTTGCACCTTTCTCCCACTGACTTCTTTTGAAAGAAACTCTTTCTCCAAAAGACATCATTTCGCAACAAAACTTTGCCCTCTTCCCCTTGTAGAAGTAATATCCTTTGGTTTCCCTAGGATATCCTATAAATAAGCATTTATCAGACTTGGGTGTGAGTTTATCAGACGTACAACAGCTTCCAAAGAACCTGCAACAGCGAGCAAAGCTCAGCGGCGTATCCTCCTGTGCGCTCACCATAGCTCTGGAGACGAGGCATCTGTCAAGCCAGACGAAGGAGTAAGAGCAACTTAAAAACAGCGGGAAGAGAGAAGATTATAGCAATAGTTGAGTCGAGAGAGATATGAGAAAAGTTAAGCAATCAATTAACCTTCAAGTTAATTTTTCCTTTAGAAAATAATTTGGACACTCTAAAGACGGCCAATCTAACTAAGGTCAAGACCTACAGTCAGTATGGTTCTGATACCACCTCTGTCGGGACCCAAAATTACGATTCTGGAACCCTCTGTGTATACTGCACTAGTCCAGGATCACGCTAGTGCACACAGTGTCAACATAGGTGAATATCAATCCACACAAACGATGAATAAAGTAAACGATTAGTTTGAACAACAAATAAGGGTTTTGACCTTATGGTCGAGTTTACACTTATTAAGCCACGCAGGTCTAACAGAGAATAAAATAGCAGCGGAACAGAAATAACTTCAGCGTAGATCCCATCAATTCACCACAGACAACCGATTGGGATCCAGACCTTAACGATCAGCAACCTTTGGCAAACTCCTCCTCGAAAGCAGGCGTAGACTCCTCCTCTTCTGTAGGTTTGGGCGCAAGTTTTACAACAAGCGTGAGTACACAACCGTACTCGCAAATCATACCACGGAATGCAATTTATAGATTCAGGCTTATTCCAAAAGAAAAGGCTTCTGTGGTTCTTTTGCAGAAATGCAACATTTGCAATTGAATACAATAATAGATTGAAATACAGTTCACAACAAATAGACAATATTAATTTAACAGTTATTTTCCACAAAGACACAAAGCTAAACAGATTATTTCACATAGCCACATGACTTAGATCACATAGCTCCCATCCCAAACGTTTTATGAAAACTACCCCTCGTGTGAAATCCCCGAGCATGTTCATGACCGCGGACGCGGCTATTCGAATAGATTGATTTTAACACTCTGCAGAGGTTGTACACTTTACCCACAAGATACAACTAGTGTAGCTAGCACTAATCGTAACAAAACAGTTCAGAAACTTCATATCAAACAATGACATTCCTGATGTGCTTTCCCGCTAGACCAGCTCACAGAGAATACTAGTCTAACACACACCGCTAGACAGGGATGCGGCGAACCATCCCGCGATGCAACCACCAAGTAGTTACACCTCCACCCTGTCACAAAGCCTAACCTATCCACCTGAACATCAATGCCGAGAATCCATAACTTACTAAGTTAGGCCTGTCCCATCAGGCATGTGGTCGCATCTGAAGGCTCGGGCCAATGGCGCACAAAGTTAAGTCCTTAATTGACCAAGGCAAGACTTCCATTTTCTAACTAGATCACAAAGATTATCATTCCCATTCACAAAGTCCACCATATCACAAAGTATCCACCACTTGCCTTAGTCTAAATCCTTTCCCACCCAGTTGGTTTTAGTGCAACACATGCTATCACAAAGTAAGAACACATAGCACACACAGTTTTACACAAAGTTCCATAGTCACTTAGTCAAATTGAATATTTGCATCTTACATGGAATGTGAGACTCGTAGCATGGCTAAGCAATTGTACTCGCATCTAACCAACCCACGTTGGCGCTACAATATTACCAACTAATAACCAATCTAGGGTGACAAGGAATTATGGCATACAATGTCAAGGTGACAATAACAATTTGGATGATAATTATGCCTAAGAGCATTTAAATACATAATTAAAATAGAATGCAATACTTTGAGACAAAGTAATTTGAAAACTGGGTTCAAGATGATCAAAGGTATGACTTGCCTTGGAAAAGGACTAAGTACTGGTCTTGATCTTGAGGTGCTCCTTCTTCTCCAAAGTTTCCCGACGAATCGACATCTACTCGCAAACGAGACAAATAAACAAAACAAATAAATAATAGAGGCAAAACAAACTCCAAAAATTAAATAAAAATCTCAGATAAAAATAGCTCGAATTTAGATAATTTTAGGAATTTGAATGGGCTCAATTGGAGTTTGGATGCAAAAGTTATGAGCTCGGGAAGATTGGAAATCTAAAGAAAAACTCTAAATTGGATTTTCCAGAATTTCTGAATTATTTCTTAACAGAAAAATCAGATTATTGCGCAATGTTGACGTCAGCCCTCAGAATTCCCTAATTAAAAATAATTCTGGAAAAGGTCACAGAGAAAGACATGTGGGCCCTCGGTCCATGGACCGGGTCCACGAAGATGGGTTCATGGTCTATGGGTGCACGAGTCCATGGAACAGTAAACTAACACGTGAGGCCCACGAGTCAATGGCTCGGTGCACCGTGGAACAGATCCACGCGAGATGGATCTAGGGTTAGGATTACGAGGTGGCACGCGGGCGCTGACTAGCGGCTAACACGGACGCCATGTAGATGACACGTAGGCGGCGGGCTGAGGTGGCTAGCTGAGGTGGCGGCTGACGCGGTGGTTCGACGGCGGCGGAGGCTCGAGAACCTATGGTTCCAGCGATCGACGGCTCTCCGGCGACGGCGGGTCGTACCGGCGGGTAGAGAAGACCAGGGCGATCTCGATGGGATGCTCACGGGTGCTCAGGGACCACTGTGGTGGCCGGCGGTGAGGTCAAAGCGGAGGTTGAGGCTCGGGCTCAACGGCGACGGCGTTGGAGAGGTCCTCCGGCGAAGATGTAGGCGGTTCCGAGATGCGGGCGACGCGGCGATCCCGAAGATGGCGTCCAACGGCGACAAGGAGGGCTGGAACGGCGGCAGCGGCGACGAGGTCCTTCGGCCGGCGCTGAAGACAAAGGCGGCGGCTAGGGCTCCTGGAGACGATCTGCTGGCGGCGGCTAGGGTTTTCCAAGGCGGCGCGACTCGGGATGTGTCTCACGGGGGTCCTCGGGGCCTTAAATAGCCCCGGGAGGCGTGTCCGCGAAGAACACGGCGAGGTGACGGAGAAATCGGAAAGGAAGGTGGAGTCCGCGTCGAAGACGAGATGACGTGGCAGACGGGACCCACATGTCGGCGACGGTGGCTCGGTCGCGGGCGCGTGCACAACGGCGCGGCTGCGAAACAAACTCAAAAGATCTGACCGTCCATCCACGATCGAACGGTCCAGAACACACGTGACAATCGGAACCCTCCGACGCCCCAGCTGCATCTTGACCATCCATTCTTGATCGCACGGCTCACAGCGTTGACGACTTTGAGTCGCCCGAACGGCCCATCTCCATCGGACCGCTCAACGAGAATCGGACGGCTGAGGTTCAACGCGCCCGCACGGAGAGAGAGGAAAGGGGCTGACACGCGGGGACCACCTGTGAGAGAGAGGCGGGCTTGCGCACGCGCGGGTGGGCTGAACAGAGTTGGGCCGAAGGAATGTTTGGGCTGGGTTTCGGCCCAAGAGCTTTTCTGAGATTTTAAATAGCTTTTCTATTTTATAAAATACCAAAAATTCAAATAAGTAAAAGAAAATAGCAAATGAACTCAGAAAAATTCTAGAAAAATCTAGAAAATATATCTGAGCACATAGAACCCAAATAAAATAGTCTTGGCTATTGTTCATGTTGGGATTATTCACATTAAATATTTTTTATTGTAAAGTTCAATATTGGTGACTTTTTCCCTACTAACTATTAAATGATTTTTTTTAAACTCAGAAAATTAGGATGTTACAAACCTCCCCCCTTAAAGGAATCTCGACCCCGAGATTCAGGCTAGAGAAAAGGCTAGGAAACTCGGCTTTTAGCTCTTCTTCACGTTCCCACGTTGCTTCTCCTTCTGAGTGGTTACTCCACTAAACCTTGCAAAAACGAACAGTCTTGCTTCTTCTGTGGCGCTCTGCGACTTCCAAAATCTTGACTGGTTGCTCCTTGTAGGTGAGATCCTCCTTCAAGTCAATCGATTCTGGCGGGGCTTGCTCTTCTGGCACACGAAGGCAGGCACTTCTTCAACTGCGAGACATGAAAGACATCATGCACTCCTGCTAATGACGGCGATAGCCCCAACTGATAAGCAACTTCTCCACGACGTTCCAAAATCTTGAATGGACCAACATACCTAGGGGCAAGCTTCCCTTTGGCATGAAACCTCTTGACACCTCTGAGCGGAGTCACTCGAAGATAGACGAAATCCTCGGGTTCAAAACTGAGATCACGACGACGATTATCAGCATAACTCTTCTGCCTGGACTAAGCTATCTTCAATCTTTCTCTTATCATGGCCACTTGCTCTTCTGCTTCTTGGATGATGTCTGGACCGAAAACCAAACGTTCAGCTGTTTCTGACCAATTCAATGGGGTTCGGCAGGCACGGCCATACAATGCTTCAAATGGTGACATCTGCAAACTAGCTTGATAACTGTTGTTGTACGAAAATTCTGCATATGGTAAACTTTTATCCCAACGGGCAGCATTAGCTAGAGCACAAGCTCTCAGCATATCCTCCAATATCTGATTAACTCTTTCCGTCTGTCCATCTGTCTGTGGATGATACGCGGTACTGAAATTTAGATGGGTACCCAAAGCTTCATGCAAACTTTGCAAAAAACGAGAGGTGAATTGAGATCCTCGATCTAACACTATCTTTTTGGGCACACCGTGCAAACTAACAATTCTGGCCATGTACAACTCCGCAAGGCGATCTCCTGAGTACGTGGTTTTGACTGGTAGGAAATGGGCAACCATGGTCAAACGATCGACGATTACCCAGATCGAATCATAACCTGATTGGGTCTTGGGTAAGCCGGTAATGAAATCCATTCCGATCTCTTCCCACTTCCACTCTGGAATCTTCAGCGGTTGCAACAAACCTGCTGGTCTTTGGTGTTCTGCCTTTACTTTCTGACAAATGTCGCACAAGGCAACGAACTCTACGACTTCTCGCTTCAAATTTGGCCACCAAAATTTATTCTTAACATCCTGGTACATCTTGGTATTTCCAGGGTGAATCGAATACTTTGAGTCATGGGCTTCCTTTAAGATTAGCTGTCTTAGACCATCGATATCTGGTACACAGATACGACCATTAATCCAGAGTATGTCTTGATCATCCTTGGTGAAATCTTTGAATTTCCCTTCTGCCATTTTGAGCTTGATGTCTGACAACACGAGATCCTTTGGTTGTGCTTCACGAATCTGCTTCTCTAGGGTAGACTGTACCTCCAAATTGGCTACAAACCCTTCGGACAAAACTTCTAGCCTTAGCTTCTGAAACTCGTCTTGAAGTTCTGAACAAAACTCTTCCACCTCCAAAGCATTGCAGTAACTCTTACGACTCAAGGCATCTGCAACTACATTGGCTTTCCCGGGATGGTAGTGGATCCCAAGATTATAATCCTTGATCAATTCTAACCATCTTCTCTGTCTCATGTTCAAATCTGATTGAGTGAAGATGTACGTCAGGCTCTTATGATCTGTGTAGACTTCACAGCGATTACCGATGAGATAATGACGCCAAATCTTTAAAGCATGCACTAGACAGCTAATTCCAAATCATGAGTAGGGTAATTCTTCTCGTAAGGTCTTAATTGCCTTGACGCATAAGCCACAGCTCTTCCTTCTTGCATCAGGACGCATCCTAGTCCTTGACACGAAGCGTCACAATAGATATCGAAATCTTTGCGAATATCTGGCAAAATCAGCACTAGGGCTGAAGTCAAGCGCTTCTTCAACTCTTGAAAACTTTCTTCACGGGATGGAGTCCAAGTGAACTTTTTCTCCTTCTTCAACAATTGCGTAAGAGGCTTAGCAATAGAAGAGAATCCTTCGATAAAATGGCGGTAATAACCTGCCATTCCCAAGAAACTACGAATCTGAGTTACAGTCTTGGGCTGTTCCCAATGTAACACTGCCTTAACTTTACCGGGGTCAACTGCTACTCCCTCAGCTGTCATCACATGACCAAGGAAATCAACTTCCTTCTTCCAGAAATCACACTTACTGAACTTGGCATACAACTGATGCTCTCTGAGTTTCTCCAGGACTGTCCTTAAATGTTCGGCGTGTTCTTCCTCCGTCTTGAAGTACACCAGAATATCATCAATGAACACTACTACAAACTTGTCCAAATATTCCATGAATACTTTATTCATCACGTTCATGAAGTATGCGGGGGCATTAGTCTCCAAAGCTCAGCGGAGTATCCTCCTGTGCGCACACCATAGCTCTGGAGACGAGGCATCTATCAAGCCAGACGAAGGGGTAAGAGCAACTTAAAAACAGCGGGAAGAGAGAAGATTATAGCAATAGTTGAGTCGAGAGAGATATGAGAAAAGTTAAGCAATCAATTAACCTTGCAAGTTAATTTTTCCTTTAGAAAATAATTTGGACACTCTAAAAACGGACGATCTAACTAAGGTCAAGACCTACAGTCAGTATGGCTCTGATACCACCTCTGTTGGGACCCAAAATTATGATTCTGGAACCCTCTGTGTATACTGCACTAGTCCAGGATCACGCTACTGCACACAGTGTCAACATAGGTGAATATCAATCCACACAAACGATGAATAAAGTAAACGATTAGTTTGAACAACAAATAAGGGTTTTGACCTTATGGTCGAGTTTACACTTATTAAGCCACGCTGGGCTAACAGAGAATAAAATAGCACAGAACAGAAATAACTTCAGCGTAGATCCCATCAATTCACCACAGACAACCGACTGAGATCCAGACCTTAACGATCAGCAACCTTTTATGAAAACTACCCCTCGTGTGAAATCCCAAACGTTTTATGAAAACTACCCCTCGTGTGAAATCCCCGAGCATGTTCATGACCGCGGACGCGGCTATTCGAATAGATTGATTTTAACACTCTGCAGAGGTTGTACACTTTACCCACAAGATACAACTAGTGTAGCTAGCACTAATCGTAACAAAACAGTTCAGAAACTTTATCTCAAACAATGAAATTCCTGATGTGCTTTCCCGCTAGACCAGCTCACAGAGAATACTAGTCTAACACACACCGCTGGACAGGGATGCGGCGAACCGTCCCGCGATGCAACCACCAAGTAGTTACACCTCCACCCTGTCACAAAGCCTAACCTATCCACCTGAACATCAATGTCGAGAATCCATAACTTACTAAGTTAGGCCCGTCCCATCAGGCATGTGGTCGTACAGTAAGGCTTAGTTCAATGGTGCACAAAGTTAAGTCCTTAATTGACCAAGGCAAGACTTCCATTTTCTAACTAGATCACAAAGATTATCATTCCCATTCACAAAGTCCATGATATCACAAAGTATCCACCACTTGCTTCAGTCTAAATCCTTTCCCACCCAGTTGGTTTTAGTACAACACATGCTATCACAAAGTAATAACACATAGAACACACAGTTTTACAAAAAGTTCCATAGTCACTTAGTCAAATTGAATATTTGCAACTTAAATAAAAATTAAATAAAAATCTCAGATAAAAAGAGCTCGAATTTAGATAATTTTAGGAATTTGAATGGGCTCAATCGGAGTTCGGATGCAAATGTTATGAGCTCTGGAAGATTGGAAATTTAAAGAAAAACTCTAAGTTGGATTTTCCAGAATTTCCAAATTATTTCTTAACAGAAAAATCGGATTATTACGCAATGCAGACGTCAGCCCTCAAAATTCCCGAATTAAAAATAATTCCAGAAAAGGTCACAGAGAAAGACCTTTGGGCCCTCGGTCCATGGACCGGGTCCACGAAGATGGGTTCATGGTCCATGGGTGCACGAGTCCATGGAACAGTAAACTGACACGTGGGGCCCACGAGTTAGTGAGTCAGTGCACCGTGGAACAGATCCACGCGAGATGGATCTAGGGTTAGGGTTACGAGGTGGCACGCGGGCGCTGACTGGTGGCTGACGCGGACGCCACGTAGATGACACGTAGGCGGTGGGCTGAGGTGGCTAGCTGAGGTGGCGGCTGACGCGGTGGTTCGACGGCGGTGGAGGCTCGGGAACCTATGGTTCCGGCGATCGACGGCTCTCCGGCGACAGCGGATGGTACCGGCGGGTAGAGAAGACCAGGGCGATCTCGATGGGATGCTCACGGGTGCTCAGGGACCACTGTGGTGGCCGGCGGCGAGGTCAAAGCGGAGGTTGAGGCTCGGGCTCGACGGCGACGGCGTTGGAGAGGTCCTCCGGCGAAGATGAAGGTGGTTCCGAGATGCGTGCGACGCGGCGATCCCGAAGATGGCGTCCAACGGCGACAAGGAGGGCTAGAACGGCGGTAGTGGCGACGAGGTCCTTCGGCCGGCGCTGAAGACGAAGGCGGCGACTAGGGCTCCTGGCGACGATCTGCTGGCGGTGGCTAGGGTTTCTGAAGGAGGCGCGACTCGGGATGCATCTCACGGGGGTCCTCGGGGCCTTAAATAGCCCTGGGAGGCGTGTCCGCGAAGAACACAGCGTGGCGGTGGAGAAGTCGGAAGGGAAGGTGGAGTCCGCGTCGTAGACAACGATGACATGGCGGACGAGACCCACTTGTCGGCAATGGCAGCTCGGGCGCGGGCGCGTGTGCAACAACGCGGCTGTGAAACAAACTCAAGAGATCTGACCGTCCATCCACCATCGAACCGTCCACAACACGCGTGACAATCAGAACCCTCCGACACCCCAGCTGCATCTTGACCATCCATTCTTGATCGCATGGCTCACAACGTTGACGACTTCGAGTCGCCCGAACGGCCCATCTCCATCGGACCGCTCAACGAGAATCGGACGGCTGAGGTTCAACGCGCCCGCACAGAGAGAGAGGAAAGGGGCTGACACATGGGGACCACCTGTCAGAGAGAGGCGGGCTCACGCGGCGCTGGTGGGCTGAACAGAGTTGGGCCGAAGGAAGGTTTGGGCTGGGTTTCAGCCAAGAGCTTTTCTGAGATTTTAAATAGCTTTTCTATTTTATAAAATACCAAAAATTCAAATAAGCAAAAGAAAATAGCAAATGAACTCAGAAAAATTCTAGAAAAATCTAGAAAAAAATATCTGAGCACATAGAACCAAATAAAATAGTTTTGGCTATTGTTTATGTTGGGATTATTCACATTAAATGTTTTTTTATTGTAAAGTTCAATATTAAGCTTTTGAATTAAATTCAAATAAAACAAAATGGTCACTTTTCCCTACTAACTATTAAATGATTTTTTTTAAACTCAGAAAATTGGGATGTTACAATGAAGGAGTCTGTGGAGCACATCATTCCTACAGAACGCTGGTTGGTAAAGCCTTCAGGCAAGGATACTACTGGCCTACTGCCCTTCATGATGCAAAAGAGCTCGTGACGAAGTGCGTACAATGTTAGTTTTATAGCCGACAAGTATATCAGCCGGCACAAGCTTTGCAAACTATTCATCTTTCTTGGCCTTTTGCAACCTAGGGACTAGACATTCTGGGACCATTCCCAAGAGCACCCGGGGGCTTCGAATTCCTTTTTGTCATGATTGACACGTTTACAAAATGGATCAAAGCCGATCTAGTTGTTAAAACAGTAACTGAAGCCGCTAAGAGGTTTCTTACAAAAAATGTTATCACACGATTTGGTGTACCCAGTCGTATAATCACATATAACGGTACCCAGTTCTCAAGCGGTAATTTTCAGGAACTCTGCGATGACTTAGGTATCAAGATACACTTTGTTTCTATCGCTCATCCATAGAGGAACAGAGCAGTTGAGTGAGCCAATGGTATCATAATGCAGGGAAGCAAACGACGAGTGTTCGACCAGTTAATCACACGGTCAGGAGCTTGGGTTCAAGAACTCCCTTCTATGTTATGGGCCGTTCGTACCACAACCAGTCGTGTGACCAGTGAAACACCATTCTTTTTGGTTTATGAGGCTGAAGCCATGCTTCCTCCAGAACTAAAAATTGGTTCTGCTCAAACTGATTGTTTTAATGAAAACGATCAAAATAAACGACGACTTGATGATATCAATTTTCTTGAAGAATGACGAAATCAAGCCTTAATACGATCAGCAATCTACCAATAAGCCCTGCGAAGGTACCATAGTCGTAAGGTGCAACCTCGCAGCCTAGCTGTAGGTGATCTGATTCTCAGAAAAATTCAGAGCCAGGCAAATCGCAACAAACTTTCTCCCGAGTGGGAAGGTCCATACACTGTGGTAGAAGTCACCTGACCAGGTTCGGTACGGTTAGCAATGTCAGACGAGCAATTTTTTTTAAATTCTTGGAACATTGATCAATTGCCCAAGTTCTTTATTTAATTATTTCTTTTATTTACATTTCCCATTTTTTCAATAAAGATGAGTATTTTATCTTCCATAAGTGTCATTATTTATATGTTCTACTTTATTTGGTCAAGTATCATTGTTGTATGGTAGTCTCGAGAAGACACTCATTCTCTCCGATATCCTTTTCAAGGATCTCTATTACTCATTGGCTTCGACTTGATCGTCCAATGCCAAAAAAGTCCTAGTCGTGATCATTGCTTCAATGATTCTCACACGCGACCATGCTCTTTTATAAAGAAACATACGAGTAAAACGAGCATTACACAAACAACTTCATATGATTTTTTACATGCTTAAGAGTTTGAAGTTTTTTTTCATTTGAACATTCTGTTCTACTCTTGTTTGGCTACTGGTCGGGACACCGAGAGCCTCCTAGTCGAAGTCTCCCCTCTTTGCACGTGGTCCTGCCCACTAGAAGGAGCTTCCTAGCGACGGTCCTTCTCTTACGATCCTCGCTACCAGTCGGACTTGAGCATGAGCACGCCTTGCGAAATGCTTTTCACATATCTTCAGTTCTTAGCAAACCTTACGACCAGTAATGGATGATACATATAAACAAGGACGCTTATAGTATTCTTTTTTGCATACGTTCTTGCATGCTTTCTTATCATCAAGCAAAGTCTTGTGACATCTTCTGACCATGTTTGGTATTTCACAGTATTTCGATTATGGAAAAGATCTCAGCTAGTCGAAATCACACACTGGTTCTGACCAATTTGATTTCCTAGTGTTAACTAGATCATTTTTATAACATAATCAGCACATGCTTTATACCATGGTCATAGTTATTACTCGTTTTCTTGGTCTACTGCTTCTTTAGTAACGTTCATCTACTAATATAAACAGTTGTGGGGCAAAGGAATATACGAGTATTTAACGAATTTAAGACGATCAAAAACCTCTTTTTGCCTGGTCGTCACATATGTGATCGACTGATCCTTGGCTTAGCATTCTTCTTTAAGCTTTACTATCATGGCTTCTTTAGCCATGACCTCATATTTAATTTTTTTCCAAATCTATCACAAGTGATAAGGCAGAAATTAATTTGCAAAAGAGGGACAAGATGGTAGAAAGGAAGAAGACAAGTTAAGGAGAAAAGTTCTTACTCTTCAATTCGGAATGTTTTGGTCCAGGAGCCTTATTCGCTAGGTTAGACCTCCAATCACAGCGTAATTTTTGACCATATGCTACAAAAAATAGCACCCTTCTTCATAAGTTTTCAATAAATTTCAGAGGAAGAGCTATGAAAGTGGTCATAAATACTCACCCGAATTGTCACGTCATTATATTCGGCAAAAATCATATCAGAGCCTATATTGGCTTGATGGTCCGATATCTTCCCCTAGGCCTCATCAAGCTCCTTATCCTCGATAAATCGAGGGTGAAAAGGGAACTTGTTAGATCGAGAAGAATTACCAATAGGGGGCGGAACCTGTTGAGAATCTTTGGGGATGTCTACCTCCACAAACGGAGTTAGAATCTCTAGTGGATCCTGAGAAGATGTTGGCACTGATGCCTGCTTGGGGGCTTCCTTAATCACTTCATCCTCAGCAACCTTTGCTTGAGGAGCGTTCTGATTGGGAACATCCACAACCACTTCATCCGTAGGAACCTCTTCCTGAGGTATGTTTTGGTCAGAAACGATCGGAACACCAGAAGACCTATACAAAAGAAGAAAAGGGAATTCAGGTTTCCAATATATTTTAAAAAATGTGTCCAAGGTATGTATTCACATGACTTTTTCATTTGTGCGTACCTGGTCGATTTTTTGGTTTTAACCTTATAACGCATTAGAGTAAAATCCGTCGCGCTGGCTTTCCTCTTCTTCTCAGCCAATTTCGCCGGTTCCAAACTGGTAGGGCTAGTCATACCCCTTGTATCCTCCAACAAGAGGTCAGAAATGATATTCTCGACCATCTGGTTGGAGACATCATCAACCTCTAGAGCAGTTGTTCCTGTAACAACTATTAGGTCATGAATGACCACTCCGGGGCTTACGACTTCCGCAACTTTGCTCGCGAGTCTTTCATCTTTGCCACCTAAGTCAAATCAAACTTGATTAGGTGATGAAATTTTTCCATCTAAAATATATATTTCTTCCTACAAACGCTCTTTTACCTCTAGAGGGCGATCTACTTCTATGGCCTCTGGGCAGGACTCGGTCGGAGGTATGGTAGGACCGGAACCCTCAACAGATTCGATAATCTTCACCCTAACCGCCTGTAAGTCAGAGTGAATAAAAGCTGGTCAGAATATATCTAAAAGATGGAGAAAAAGTGATTATCTACCTTAAGTCTCCTTAGTCTCTCTTCTTCAGAGACAATTGCCAAAATACTAGGGAATGAAGCCTTCTCATTAGGCTCCCCGACGCAAATCATCTTCACTCGATCTCTGACTTTGTGAGAGGAAAAAACTTCAAACAAAGTGCAAAAGAGATTTTAAGGTTGTAAGATAATCAATCAAGCAAGAATATGTACTGGTCGTAACTTTGCCAAGACTTAACATCCTTGGAGTCCTTGATTCCTTCGTCATGACTAATGTACCATGATAGGGAATGGTCTCAGAGCTTTAGAGGACTAATTCGGCGCATGGTGAAATCCCTCACCACATGCCAAGAAGTCAAACCCTTAGGGCCTCAAGTCTTGGATGGCCTCCTCCCATCTTTCGACCATCTCTGTCTTCTCCATGGTTTCCCTCCACTTTGGGTTTTCGCTTGCCCTCTTGTCGACGAAGCAAAGGCCATCGTCCTTTGTGACTGTCATATAGAACCAGCTTTTCTTCCATGACGACCATAAAGATTTCAAGTATATCGGGATGTACTCGTCGGCCTTCCCGTCGTGAAAGCACAGCCGTACATTCTCCGGACCCGCTGTGGATCTTCCCGACATCGCCATCCGGTCGAAGTACCTGAAGAGCTTCAAATTTGGTCGTATTCCCAGGTACGCCTCGCACAGATATGCGAATATGCTAATATTGGCGATGGAGTTCGGGGCTAAATTCACCAATTCAACCCCATAATGATCCAGAATTCAGGAACGGAACTTGTGTGCCAGCAGCCTCAGCCCACACTCCACATAAGCAAGGAAGATGGGGATTTCCCCTTCCTCGCGACTCGAAAATTTTTCTCCGAATGCTGTGAGGATTTCTAGCAAGGATATTGGAGGTAAAAGAAATCTGAAGGCATAAGAACCTAATGCTCCAAGTGCAATGGGATTTTATATCTTAAGATCTTTAACCGCAATCAGGAGTTGCCAAAAGTCCAACGGACAAAAAAAACTCTTTGGTTCCCAAGGCAGGTTCTCAACTTTAACGTGAATATAGACCGCTTCGAATGTCACAACATTAAATGAGGGTCTGCCTAGTACGACTTCATTGGGATAAAGTGTTCACACGACCTATTCACTTAAAGTTCGGGGGCTAGCTGACGAGGATTAAAATCACCATGTATTTCTTTAATACATGATAAAAGGTCGTACGTCTTCATGGTCGTAACCACTAAGGCTAACGACCTCACTGGTCGTAAGGATTCCAGAGGTTACTTGAATGGGTACCCTAGTCGGGAAAGGTCCTATCCTCCGACCAGGTAACTGCTCGTAAAAGCTATGAACTAGTATCTCGATCAAACTCTAGGAATATTCTTTACCGTGTGATGAATGGAACACATGTCATATATTCCATGCCATGCGACGCTATATAACCACGGACGCTGACAACAACTACCATACGGTTGACACTCAACCATAGAACGGTTGATATTCATTAACCGTTACCTCTCCCCGACTAGTCGCATCACTTCACAACGGCATCTCTCCAGGAGTAACTGCCACCTCTTTAGAAGTTATTTAAAGACGGAGCAATCGGAGTCAGAGAAAGGAGATCAGATTGAAGCATAGGCATTAGCATTGGATTCTTGTTTCAAGCCTGATACAGCAAACTAGCAATCGTTACTCTCAGTGTAATTAGATGTAGTCCACCGCGTAATCGCAGGCACCCCCTGTAACAACCAGTTCGTACAAATAAAGAGCATTTCCATTCTTTCCCAAGAAGTCCTATGCTATTTTTTCTTTTATTTCGTAAGATCGGCGACTCGATCGTCGACAACAATATAACAGAAGCGTAAATGCAATGCTTGACCCATCCCATCCTACAGTGCACCAGTGTGTTAGGTTTTTAAGTTCATTAGCCATTACAAAATTTTAGCAAATTAAGTTGCCTAAGTTGTTAATCCATTTACCATGGACCTACAGCTCGCTCTGATACTAACTATAACACCCCACCCCAACATGAGCCTAGAACGCTAATAAACTAACAATATAACGAGTTAAAACCAAGACACCTTACTAAATTTCGGCAGAACCTCCTTTGTATAGCTAACTATACCGGGGGTTTAAATAGGTACGAATATCATAATTAAACAATCCAACATTCAGCACAATCAATAGGCATTCAAGATATGCTAAATGATTAAAGCATAATCATAGGTATTCAAAATATACTACTCATCATTATTACAAATAATCCAATGCGTAAAGTATAACCATAATAAATCATCTAAGTAGTTGCTCATTTATTAAGGCATGATCTGAAATCTAATCAACTATAAAGGTTCATGGCAGTGTGTGTGCGACATATGACTACTCCCTCCCATGCATGTCGTTCTTGTATTGAGTACCTCAAACAACAACAACAGCAAGAGTGAGTTCACAGACTCAGCAAGTACATATAAATGATATTAAAATACAAAATTATAACATCAGCATCCACTTCTAGAAACTTTGCATTAAACCATACCACATGCATATGCAATGCTCAACGTATCCTTTCTCTTTAACTCTTTTTGTATTTTACCGGTAATGCAAGGTACGCAACCGTCGCTGCATACCCATGCCTGTGCTCACAAGCACAGGGACCAAGAGCCCAATACTCCACAAGTAATGGAGACCTAAAGCCCACACTCCACAAGTGTGGGGACCTCAAGCCCGTCATATACATGACGGGGACCTCAAAGATATACATACCTGGTCACCATGTGCCCAAGCCTCAACATGATCTCAATATGCACATGCCTAGTTACTCTATTCATCATCGACATGCAATAGTAATAACATCATACATGAATAGAACTTAATCATAATTTAAGCATTCACCATTATTAATACACATATCATGCCAACAACCATGCATCGCTATCATGTATCAAATACACGCAATCATGATCAAACATTCATAATTAATCTATCAATCAATGTACTTGCCTCAACTGTGCGAGAACGATGGACGCGAAGAGGGCGCTACCCCCGGAACCAATTCCCCACCTGAGTTAAGTCAACAAGCACTCTAATATAACAATACTGGACCAAAACAAAGCTAGAAGCACTACGAAAAAACTATACTCTCTCGCGCAACCCCAACTCCAAAATCCTAAACAGCAGTCCATCCCCTCGATAGATAGTCATAATAAAAAATTCATATCTTTTAGTACAACGATCCAAATGGGGTGTTGTTGGACTTTCTAGAAATCTTATCAAATCCTCCATCTAAACCTAGTTGGTGAGCCTTCCAGGTTCAGCCATTTACTAGCCTCTCCAAGCTGATTAACAGAGCAGCTAATTCACATTGGGTTTCTGGACAGTGATATTAAAACTATCATAACTTTCAGTATAGTTATCCAAATTTCGCGTTCTTTAGCTTCCTCAAAATCTAAGTCAATTATCTATATCTTTCGTTATAGTGAGACCTTCCAAATATTCTTTAACTATCCACTTTTGTCTGATTACTAATAACTGTCAGAATTCTAGCAGATTTACCGAACAACAGCGGTACAAAATTCATAACTTTTGAACCGCTCGTCCAAACGACATGATCTAGTACTCTACGAAAAGGTGTCAACGTCGCCTACAATTCTCTAGGAGGCGTCCTAGACATATTCTGCCGTTAAACTTCTCAAAAATGTCGGCCAACCCTATCTGCTCTAAACAGATCTAAAGACCGACATTGCTACTAATCAATTAATCAACTAATCGAAAGGAGAATAAGATTTACCCTTGTAGAACCGCTGAAGAACACGAATACCACCATGTGATCCCTCTCCCTTCCCTTCTCCCCCTTCCTTCCTCCTCCCTTTCTTCTTCCTCTTCCATCTTCTTTCTTCTACCATGTGCTACAATACCGTAATGCTACAGTACCGTGATGCTATAGTGCCACACGCTGGTGCTATAGTAGCTGGGCTGGTGCAAGGAGGGGATGAGGCGTAGGGAGGAGGTGGGAGTGGCAGCCAAGGGAAGGGGAGAGGGGTGCCTAGGGTTTTCCCCCCTTCCACCATGGGCTGAATTGAAATGGGCGAGCTCCACCAGGTTGTGCAGTAATTGCATATTCCCCCCTCTAATTCTCTGTTAAAATACTTTTCTATTTGGTCCTTCTCTCTAATTTAATTTGGAGTATGACATTTAGTATGCAAGTTGATGTCGCTTAGCTCTGCTTAGAATGGTAGTATGGGGATCATCGCATCAGCGATGGTCATGATTCATCACTATAATTAGTTGAGTCGGGGTACTCACGTATGTATTGTATTTAAGAAAACTAAAACTGAAACAAAATGATTTAGACTTGGGAACATTGGTAAGATGGTGTGCTTTTGGTTGTGTGCTTGGTGCCCGAGTCAACAAGGACTGAATTACTTGTGTCACTGATCCAAGTGTTATTGCGTGCATTCCACACGAGGGATATATGGGACCCCTCTTGACTTAGTACTTTGGCGTGTGTTACCTCAGAGTGGTGGTAGGTGTGTGTGTTGTGTAAAAGGAATGTGTTGTGTTTTTGGGTGTGTGAGGGTGGGTTCCTATCTAGGTTCTCTACATCGAGGAGCATCGGTCCTTTTCTAAGGTCAATGACTTCGACACAACGTATGGGGGTTTCCATCTCCATACGGGCGGCTCGTAATTAATACATAATATTGGAACCGTCTCGTAGGACTTAGCCTTGGCGGCATACCTAAGGAAGTGTGCTATATTGCATGACAAAAAGGCGGTCTAGTGTGTGGGTACAGTTGTACACCCCTGTAGGGTATAAACTATTTGAATAGCCTCGTCCTGGGTTATGGACATGCTTGGTTAGGTCGTGCAAGAATTAGACTAACTTTTTCGATAAAACTTGACTTCGGGTGGTACGAATGGGTAATTCATGCTGTGTTGTGGTGGCTGTTGGGAGGTCAGCTCTAGGATGTTATTTATGCTTATAATTGTTGTCTCGCTGTTATTTAAACAAGTAAAAACAGATTTGTTAAATTGCCTTCAATCTATTACATTATTGCAAATGAAAAGTTATTTTATGCGTCAAATGAACCCTATAGCCTTCTCGTTTGATTCAGCTTGCATGTAGCTATGTATAGGTTTGTTATCCGTAAGTCTTGCAGTATATTTTTGTACTCGGTTGCATTGCTTAATTGTTGTAGAGAGGTTGACCCCAAAGGGTTAACTATTGTGAGACCAACTTTGTGTAGGGCGACTAGCGTGGCGGCTGTCGGTTGCCTTGTGGGTAAGGGCAAACCGGTTGTCTTTTGTTTATCGCCATCTTATGGCCTTCGTGTTTCCGCTGCTACTTTAGTTATTTACTTGTCATTTGGCCGGTCGGCCCCTTTTGTAATGACTCTATTATATGTATGTCTTTTGGATATTGTACCATGTCATATTTGGTCATGTAATATCTTGTGTATGGAATTGATGCTCCAACAATAATGTATTTCTATAATCCAACAATAATGTATTCCTATAATCCAACAATAATGTATTTCTATAATCCAATTATTTTCATAAAGTTTACGCGTTATACATGATTCAACCAATTCACCAAAAATTATCACCATGAATTGTTATGAAAATCCATCTTTTTCTTCCTTTAGTCACCACCTTTATTGGATCAATTTCACAATACTAATTCTCCAACAATCACTTACTATAATCGATTTAATTCAACTAAAATTGGGTTTAAATCCAATCTATCCTTTCTGATGAGGATCTAATAATCCTCAATTAATTAAACTATTTACCTATAATATTCGTTATAGATAATAATGTCTTTATACAACCTTCAAAGGTACCCCGCATTATCAATAATGAGGGAGATTATAAATACCTAGTGGTGCCAAGCTATTCTACGACCACCCTTTATGGTCATAGGTCATCCTACTACCACCTCGTGGTCGTAAATTCTTCTACGAGCACCTACTGATCATAAGTTCTACTACGACCACTTTATGGTCGTAAGCCTTACTACGACCAGGTCAGTCACAACCACCCTATGGTCGATAAATGTCTAACCCGGGAGTAAAAGGATCCCACGTTCTCTGTGTTTTTCACACTAGTCCAAGAACAGCTAGTCTACACAGTCGAACACAAGATGATAGTAATTTTATATCATGCATTTTATTGAATAATAATCAAAGTTTATTACAAAAGGGCATAAGACCAAAAGGAAAGTACAGTGGAAAGTGTAAATAAATAAAGTAGGCCACACAATATGCCACAGGCAATCGTCTGGGGGCGCAGCCTAGTCCTCCATGTCCTCACCGTCGAAGTAGTACTCCTCCTCGATCAACAATTTATTAAGCAAGGGTGAGTACAAAAATGCACTCCATAAGTTACACCAATAACATAATATAATTCATGCGCTTATATCAAAGGAAGGCTTATATGGTGAGTTTTGCATAAAGCTACATTTTCAATTTTAAATACAATTACTAAGTGTCAAAGCGGTTTAGCCCATAACCGTGGACATTGCTATTTGAATAGTTTATTAATCTACAGAGTTTGTACAACTTTACCCACAAGAGATAGTTTGCATAACATATCGGCCAAGACTTGCTACCATACGCGTGCGACTAAGCAACTATCACAAGACCTTTACCCTACACTATTTCAACGTAGTTATGCCCACTAAGGTTTCACTAACGTAGGTTTTACGCCAAACGGTAACCCCCTCTTGTGCCATGTGGGTACTGAAAATAGGTCTTCACGACACCCACACCTTTGAATAACACAACTACAGTGAAATAGTGTTATTTAGTTAGCCAAGCCTGTCCCATACTAGACTTGTGGTAGTACGTTTATGGCTTAACAATCCGCAACTCACAGACCAGTCCTTAATTGACTGGGCGACTTCCAAAACAACCTGTAGGCCTCAATCATTCACTAAATTGAGCCCGTACAAAAACCTGCACCGACCAACTATCCAGTTCGCCAAAGTCCAAACAGTTTTATTTTATTTTAAATGACAAATCATTTTCTAAAATATCTGTGGTAAACAAAAACCATAGTCTCATTTTTAAATCATAGTTGAACATTTTGGCTAAATTCCCTAAATTCAATATTTTTGGTGTAAGCTTTGACTAAGAATAATGTTTTCCAACGTGTTTTACTTTATACTATTGTACCAAATATATATACAACTAAGGTAACAAGTTATGGCTAATTCAATGTCAAAATTGGCTATACAAAGGTAAAGGGATTAACTAGAAATTTAAAACATGAAATTTAAACTAACTAGAATATAAATAAGCATGCAATAATTATTTAAAATAGAATTTAAATAATTTAAAATATTAGGATCAAACATGATCAAAGAATGTAACTTGCCTTGCTCAAATGCTTGTTGGTCTCTCGAGTTGTGAAAATCTATACGAGAAAACAAAATAATTTCAAAATAAATATAGATAAATATAAAATAAAATAAAATAAATGAAATCAAAATTAAATAATTTTAGAATATATATATATATCTTGATTTTAGATGAATTTAGAAATTTAAATCACTGAAATCAGAGCTCGTGTGAAGGAGAACCATTCCCTGGAAGATTAAATCCTAAATAAATTCCCTAAATTCAATTTTCTGGAATTAATGAATTATTTTTCTAAAATAAAATATAATTACGATGAAACCATGATGTCATCATCTGAATTTATTTTTTGGTCGATTTATTTTTCTATGGAAAACCCTATTAGTCACTGGTCCACGAGGAGGCACTGGTCCACGGTGGACCAGGTGCACACAACAGTAGCATGAGCTATGCATGCACTGGCGCAAGCCCACATGGCACAGGCATGGGTTAGTGAGGATGACGTGGCGCTCACGTGGAGGCCAAGTGGCGCCACATGGCTACCATGTCATGCTAGAGCGGCGACTGCGCTCGAGGCAAGGTCATCGTCGGCGCTACGTGCCACAGTGATGTTCGGCGAGGGTATCAAAAGGAAGAGGTGGTCGTGGGGAACCTGATGCGCTTGTGTAACACCCTGGCTATTTGGAACCCAAGATGTCACCTAAATAATCTAACATACAACCACAATGCGGAAGAATTTGAATAATTTATCATCTAATGGCATAAACAGATCAAAATCTAACAGGACCATGGCACGAAAAGAATCTGAATCCAAATACTTATATCAGAAGAGGTGATCATAGCTCACAAGCAGTAATAAATCAACCATGACATGGAGAAGGTATCATTCCTTCACCAACTAAATTTATTTATTACATGCAGTTCATCAATTAACGAATGAAAGATAGAAACTAAATCATACTGTTGAACTTGAATACGGTGAATTGCATGATTAGTGCGTGTCTACTCCCTCCCGATAGAGCCAAGCATCAATGATCACCTAAAATAAACAAACAAAGCAAGAATGAGTCCGTGACTCGTAAGTCTGATGAATAAATGAACATACCACAAATACGAACAAGACCTCATCATTTAAGAATGCGAACATACCCGAATGAATATATGGATGAATGGATTTAATGAAAAGAAGGGACCGCACACATGCTTATACTGCAGATAGCTAGTGACACACCGTCGGTGTTCACTAAGCCCGCATTTAACCAAAATACGGATCCCAATCCCGTATGAAGAACGTTTCATACGGGTGTCCAAAACGCCCACATTGGATGGTGGGTCTTATGTGCCCATCTTGGAATTGATGGGTCTTATAATCCACTCCCGTGGAAGGCACATGGAACAGGATGCATGAGCTGAAGTATGAATTATGAAAGACATCATATATATACTCATGGATATAACACATAAGAAAAGGACATAAACTTTGAATATTCTCGTGGATATTAGAAAAAAACACAATACAGTCATCAAGCATGCATCATACACCAAACATATGAACATCAAAATACTTGTCTTCCGCGTTGCGACGCGTTAGGAGGCAACGATGGTACTCCCAAACCCGAAGCCTCGCTGCCTAAAAAATTAAATAAACGAAATAAGAACAACATGGTACACAACACGACTTAACAACGTTCTACAACGCTTCCCCGGTGACTCAAGATTCAACTAAAAACTACAATCTGAAAACTGACAACTCAGGCACAAACCGAAATTGGACAGCAGCACGGTAAAAACCATATCTATTGATATGGAACTCGGAATGAGGTTAGACCAGTTTCTATGGATTCTTATTTGACATATCTACAATAATCTAGTTGAAAAGATAACCCAATTCAACCAATTTAATTAACTAACAGTTAGATGAAACAGCAGAACAGAAACTGCCTAAACAATTAAGACAGCAGTACTAAATAGATCATAACTTTTAATCTACAACTCCGAATTGAGCGTTCTTTAACAATATGAAAAGGTTATGAAATTCTCTACAATAACCTAGTTGAGTGAAAACCTTGAATCGTCCATTATCATAAACATATTTTAGGAGACATCTTGAAAGGTAAATCTCGTCAGAATTCTGGACAGCAGAAACTAAAATGATCATAACGTTTGATCCGTACGTCGGAATCAGGTTTTCTTGGCGGCCACCGAAAGCTAAGAACATTATCTAAATATCTCTAGGAGATCAAAACTTCTAATTCAGCTTCTAAGAACCCAAAACTTACCACGCAACATACTGGACAGATTCGAATCTACATGCAGACAGACTTTGATCCAATCAAATTTAATCGGTTTCACTTCTCGACTAATCAAACAACAACAACAACAACCGCAATCGTCACCCTTGGAGACACGCATGCCCACTGAATTCCCCGCTAGATTCTCATCTCCTCTTCTTCTCCTCTCTCCTCCACCTTTCTCCTTGGCCGACGACAATGGGAGAGCACCACCAAGAGAAGCAGCAGGTGCAAGGCGAGGGCATGTCTTTGTAGCAAGATCAGAGCAGCAGAACACTGTAGCAATCGTGCTACGGTGGTGGGCTAGGGTTCCCCCTCCTTTTATTAGTGGCTGGCCCTCCTAGGCCAAAGCCGAAGCCAGTTGCCAAAGAAATACAGATTTCCCCTCCTCTAAAGTCTAATTTCTCTTTTCACCGCTTCCTTCATTACAATAAGTTGGAGTATTATAAAACCCCCTTTTGTTTACTCTCCTTCCTTAGAAACATTCGGGTATTACAACTTGCTTGCAGCAGAGGGCGCGACGAGGTGGCGGCGGTGAGGAGAAATGCGGCGCGAGATCCGATCGGCAGCGATGATGGCGCTCTATTGGTCCTCCAGGCGTCGTCGAGTGCGCTTGGTGTAGAACGTGAAATGGTGAGGCTAGCGGTGGTGAAAATGGTAGTGGAGCATCATTGACGGGGCGCAATCGACAACGGAAGGTCACTCGGTCGGTGGACTTCAACTCGTGATTATGGAGGCGAGAGCGAAGGGAGGCGCTATGGGTTGCGGGGATGGGATGAGGGTGTGATGGTGGAGTGGGGCTCCCTTTTATAGTGTGAGGAGCACACGAGGTGATGTGTGGCGCAAGTTAGCTAGTGCGGAACCAAAGAGCGTGAGATAAGGGAGTTTCGGTGGCGGAAAGGAAGGGATAAGCACCGAAATGGATGTGATGCGACAATGGGTGTCGATCTTTCATTGAGATGGATAATTCAATTTGAGTGGAGATGATTCTCACGATTCGGCTACTAATCACACACAACCAATATGCCCACAATCGTAGAACCAACCCGTGATTGTTATCGACCTTGCTAGAAGCACGATTGACCTAACCATGAAGGTCTATTCCTGCATGTAATCAAAAAACAAGCAAGAACAAGATAATAAGTAATCTGAAATTGCAAATAGGATTGAAAGTACTCGATAAAGTTAGGATTCTGAAGTGGTATTATGGTTGGTCTAATCGACACAAGCCAATACACGAAGTTGCAATGTAGCTAACTTTTAACTAAACAAAATTCACCAAACCCTAAGGGTGGCGGCCACTATGTATAGGAGGAAGAGGCGAAGGGAGGGGTAGTGGTACTGTTCATGTGTGAACAGTAACCACGTGAACAGTATGGGCTACCTAGGGTTACAAGGCCGATGGGCCCAAAAAGACTCAGAAATAGCACCTGACTGTTTTGGAGATTGTTGCACGTACAGAAGGATTTTGAAGGTGGGACCAGATTCATTTGGAAGAGGAAGAGATAAGCTTTTAGTAAAATACTCGTGGACCTCAAACGGATTTTATATATGAATGTTATGCTCGTTTGAATTCAGGACTGTCACCGGAGGCCAAATTGGATTCCAGAAGATGCCCAACTTAAAACTCTTGCTTGGCTTGTACAAAAAGTGACGTGGTGCTGCACAAATATATACTTTCATCATTAGGTAGCATCATATAGTTTATATAATATAAAGGCACTCCTAAAACAAGCTCACCTGATAATTTAAGTGAAGCGTATGAGCTCTTGTAATTAGAACAGCAAGCATAGCAAATATGGTTGTATCTATAGGGGTCATGTCCTCATCAGGATGCGGTGAGGTGGCGGGATGAGGATAGAGGTAGTGTCGTGGGATAATTGAGCCAAACCGAGTGGGTGCATGAGCTTCGTTTGAGCAAAAATGGTGGGGTAGGGCTTTGTCGCGAGGAAGAAGAAGAGGAAGGCGAGAGGACTAACGGGTAGGGCCGGTGGCAGTGAGAGAGGGACACGAAAGAGAGTGAGCTGTAAAATGGGTGGGCACATGACAAAAGAATGGGTCAAGGGATTCACCCAGAGCTTAAATCCGATTTTTAAGAAAATATCAAATAAAGTAAAAAATTATGGAAAAATCATAGAAATTCCCTGAGTTATTTTGAACATAATTAAAATATTTCCAACTTAAAACTAGTATTTATATTTGTAAAAAAATATTTTTTAGATTCAAAATAATAGGGAAAACCTTTTTAAAATCCTGAAAATTCAAGAAAATTAATTAAACTTTATATTTAACTAGAAATGAAATTTTGGGATGTTATAAACCTACCCACCTTAAAGGGAATATCAACCCTAAGATTCAGACTAGCTAGCAAAAATGTTGGGGTATTCGGCTTTGAATTCTTTTTCTTGCTCCCAGTTGGCTTCCTCTTCGGAGTGATCGCTCCACTAGAATTTGTATGAACGAATGACTTTGCTTCTGGTAATGCCTTCTGCGACATCAATGATCTTGATTGGATGCTCCACATAGGTGAGGTCCTCCAAAAGATCGATGCTTTCCAACGGCGTTTGTTTTATTGGGACACGAAGACATTTCTTCAATTGGGAGACGTGGAAGACATCGTGAACTACAAGTAGCTCGAACTGATTAGCAACTTCGCCACTTTTTCCCAAAATCTTGCACAGTCCAAAAAATCTAGGTGCAAGTTTTCCTTTGATCTAGAACATCTTCTGTAACATCCCAATTCTTGGCTTGTGTTTCAAATGTAAGAAAATACGTAGAAATTAAAACTTTTCTTGCATCTTGAAGTTTTTTTAACTTTTCTGTAATTCTTGTAAAAGAATTCTGGGAAATCAAAAACCCAAATCTCCCATTTGATTAAAGTCATAAACTCCTTGTTGAAAATCTTGGATTCAACTCCCTGGAAATACCTTTCCTTGTGTGACCCCTCTGAAAAATTTAACAATTTATAGAAATTGTTTGATTATTTTAAGAGGCAGTGAAACCACTTTGACTTTGAGTCAAACCCTAGCTCAGAACCTTATGAAATTTTTTCAGAAAAATGCTCAAAATCTCTAAAAATTTTATACAAGGTTAATATCAGAGTTAGCAAGCTACTGTAAAAATTTTATAATTTTTGGAGTTAGTTTGCCACCTTGAAAAATTCCCCAAAGCTTTCTATTCTAATTCAAACCCTAACTTAAGTCACTGTTAGGCTCGAGTCAGACCCGAGCCCAACCACCTGTGATGAGGACATCAATTCTAAGGATGCAACCACTGCTTCGACCCGCTGCACGGCTTCCTCTACTTCCACCACATCCTCTCCGATGGGACTTTCGGCTACCGCACTGCCATATTCCCCAGTTGGACTGAGCCACGTCTACTCATACGAGTCGAGCGTCGTCTACATGCCATGGTGCTACGTCTACATGCTATGGTGCTGCATCACCAATTATTGGCCCAAAAGCTATGTAATATATTGGCCGACAACTTGGCCCATCTGTTGGACAACTTGGCCCATCTGCTGACCGACCTTCCCCTAGGCCCGTACTGTTCATGTGGCACTATTCACACATGAACAGTACTATGAACAGTACCTTGGCCTAGGGTTCCCACATCCCGGCCGCCTCCTCATATAGGAGCCGTCGGCCTCTAGTTTTGCGGGGGGGTTTTCTTAGATAATATTCTGCTTTGCAATTTTCGCCATTCATCGGTTTGAGGAACCCCAACTTGTGTGCTTCAATTATTATTCGAAATACAGATTGCATCTTCTACTCTCTTGCTTGTGTTCTCGATTCTCTTGCAGGAGATAGCCTTCTTGGCGAGGTCAACCGCGTTCGGCACAGTTGATAACCAACGGAGCAGTGGTGTAGTGATTGCGAGGGGATTGATCTGTTCGGGTCAGAACCTTTGGATCATCAACATCGTGTTCTCCACAATCGATGTATCTCTACCTTTCGGAAGATCGAGCCACACTCACATCAGTTGGTATCAGAGCAAAGGTTGCCCGATAGGTATTCTCAGTTTTCCCCTTTTAGTTTCGGTGTTGTTCATCGTCCTAGAACTCCAGAAAATTAGCCCTACAAAAATAATTGTTCGTCGTGTCTTTCGCTGTCCCATCACCCCTTCGAGCTGTGCAATTTTCGTTTCAGTCTTTTTCTTGTTGAATTATTGATTGCATCGTCGTGTCAGTTGCTGAATTCTAGTTTAGTTGGAGTCTAGTTCGTCATTGTCTAGTTGCATCTCGTGTGATTCCTTTGTGTAGCATTATCGTTGTTTAATTCGTATCTTGTGTTTAATTCATCTCTACCGCGGCAGCCACCCTCCCCTGCCGTGTTCACCAATCTCAGTCGCGGCAGCCACCATCCCCTATCGCCGCCTCCACAAATCGCGGCAGCAGCAATCCCATCCGCTGCATCTCCTGCGCGCACCACATCCTCGGCGTTGCTCCTTGGTGCTGTTTCTTTCTCTGCCGTGGCCAACAAAACTCCTTGCTGCGCCAAATAACCTTCCTGCCACGGCCACCAGAATAGCCGCGGACTGCCGCTGCTGTTTGTTGCTCCCGCGACAACCCAACCACCAAGCCGGCTTCAATCTCCAACCAATTCGGTTTGGGCTGAGCAGTCTGTTTCGGTGTGCAGGACAGAAAGGGACAAACCCTAGTTGGTTTCGGTGTGTAACAGAGAGGAAAAAGAAGAAAAAAAAAAGAGAAAGAGTTTGTTTTCGTGTTGAGAAAATGAACAGAGAAAAAAAACAAAAAAAAACAGAGAGAAAAAAAAAACAAGAAGAGAAAAATCGGTGTCTATCTGTCCGAATTTTGGAAAGTGCATCAAACTTGCACGAATTCGAGTCCGTTTCCGACACCCCTTCACTAAAACGGGCATAACTTTTGCATACGAAGTCGGAATTCGACGTTCTTGTGCTCGTTTCGAAGCTATCGACGACGCGCATCTGAAAATTTGACAAGCGAAGCACCTATTGCCCTCCAAGACCCCCCAAATCGGCCATCTTTAGCCCTGAAATCGCGTCGCAAGTTTTTGGTTTTCTATTTTTTGCGATTCTTTCGGTCTTGCCTTCGGAATTTGGGGTTCGTCCAGTTGAGAAAGTTGTAGATATCATCGAAACCTTTAAAACGATTATATATAATCCACATAAAACTTTTCTTGTTCATCGTTTGAGACTAGTTGTTGTATCTGCTCAATCTAGAGGCCATCGTTGCACATTTTCTCCGTTTTGTGCTCTACATCGCGTGAACCATCTTGTGCCCTTAGAGCGAAGTTTGAGTAGTTGGCTAGCATCTAAACTTTATTACTCCATCCTAAAACTTCCCAAAGGGAACACAAACCACAAGGTTGAAACAAATTTATCATAACAAGATTATGCTAAGCAATAACAATATCACAAGGCATGCTATCAAAGACTACTTACGAAATTCATCTACTCAACCGTTGGTGTTGCTCAACACCTTCTTCACGCTTATTAACAATCGATGATTGTACTAATCACACGATACATACGGTACTAATTCCATTTGCAATCACATAACCATATATAAACATAGATTCACATTTCACCTTTGTTCGTAAATCATTTCAAAACATGATTAAAGATTCACTAACATAATTTCCTATAAACAAGATTTCATGAGTCGATACACCAAAGACCTGCCCGTACTTTATACAAGTTTAAACAATTTTAGCATACCAGAAATAGATAAATCTAACTCTTATGTAAGATCTATAGGTTCGAATAGATATTGACATTTTTATTTAACATACACCATGAATCAAATACAAGGACATTTCAAATTAATCAATTTCACTTTCATGGATGGTAGTTAAGAATAATTGATTTGCACCATGCTAATAACCCGACTTGGTAACTCATATCGAATAATTTATTCGCTTAGTTATAAATTCTCAATTTAAGCATGGCAAGACACCACAAAAGGATTCTAACACTTTACTTCAAAGAAAAGAGAGACTTCAAACCTCAACGTCAAGTAATCCAAAAGAAACACATACAACCAAAGCTTTCCCATGCAAACGAACTTATAGCGGGAAACTCTCACTAACCAAGCTATCAAACGAGTAAATGAGTTATTCTTTTGTAATGAGAAAGAAGGAGTAACCATGAAAACATCAATCTTGCCAATTGACAACGATCACAAGTAGTAGAAGCAACTCAACAAATAAAAAGCAATAATTATTTCAGAGAACCAAGAGGGATCTTTTGAAAACCATAAACTATCATGAACCACAAACCTGTGAGAAATTCATCAACCACCACGGACAAGAATTGCCAAATCAGTAAATCAAGGAAGAGAACAACTTTCTAAAGCAACTCACGCTTGACACTCAAACTATGGTACTTGGTAACTACTTCCTCTAACCACGCTCACGAATGGTGTAACCCGTGAACCCCAGAGTAACAACCACGACCACCACTTCTTGTCATCCGTTAACAACATGCTTCACCAAAATACTCCCTTATGAATATACAGGATCATCTCATGACAATCATAGTATTAGTTCATAGATATTGAATATCATAGCGCATCATATATTACCAACAAGGATGATAGTACGTAAACAATTCAACAATTGCTCAACAAAATGAAACATAATAATGATATTGCGGAAGCAATGCAATTTTCCAACCCCACCTATCTGTACAGTGTGTCATTTTAATAACTTAATTACGACGGACCTAAAGCCCGCTCTCGATACCAAATCAGAATAACCGCTATCCGAAGCCAAGATGTCACCTAAAACATCTAACATACATCCATTATGCGGAAGAATTTGAAATAAGTATATCAACTAAAGACAAGATTAAGATAAATGTGACATGGTGAAGGTATCCTTCCTTCACTTTCTAAGTTATTTAATACCGATCATCAATAAAGAAGGTTCACACGCAGTAATAAATCAACATCCATGTGGAGAAGGTATCCTTCCTTCACCAATTATAATTTAATTATTACAGCTTCATCATTAACGAATGTAAGATAGAACTAAATTTAATCGTGAACATGAATAGGATGATGTGAACGAGTAGCGCGCGGTCTACTCCCTCCCAAGTGAGCCAACATCGAGTTACCTAAAATAAACAAACAACGCAAGAGTGAGTCCATGACGCAAAGCACATTTATCAATAAGATAATCATTCAATATGAATAAGACAAACTCATCATCGTTCGATCACATCACAACCGATTATCATATGACATGATATGAATGCTCAAAATCAAAGGAATGGACTCGCACACATGCATATATCGCAGATAGCCGCTGAAACACCCGCCGCAGTTCACTCAAGCCCGCATCTTAACAAAAATGCGGAACCACTTCCCGCATGAAGAACGCTTCATACGGGTGTCCAACATTGCCCATCTTGGAGTTAATGGGTCTTACATGCCCATTCGAATTAATGGGTCTTTCAAATCCACTCCGTGGATCGGACATGACAATGTCCAACACCGCCCACACCGAATGGTGGGATTTGCAATCCACTGCGGATGAAACATGCATAATGAATGCATAGAATGAAATACTAATATTGAAAGACATGATAACAAAACATGGATTCAACACATATGAAAGAACATAGACAATCCATCTTCTCTAGTATCATACAAAATCACAGCATGACCGTATAAACATTCATCAATCACAATCATTAAGGGTGGCAATGTACTTGCTTCTCATGATGCGACACGTTAGTCGGCAAAGGTGATACTCCTAAACCCGAGGCTTCACCTCCTAAACAAGTAAAATAATTTCAATAAGGACATAATATACCCAACACTACTAATCGGCGTTTACCCGCTTCGATGACTCAAGTCATTCTTACAAAGCCTAAACTGAAAACAACGATTTCTGCCATAAACTGTATCTGGACAGACAGCACGGAAATTAACATAACTCAAAGTCTGGAAGTCGAAAATGGTAAACCCAATTGCTGTAGCTTCTAACTGACTAATCTACAATACTCTAGTTGACGTGATAAACCAATTTGGCCAATTTAATGGGTTAATAAATGCTTGAACTTTCAGTACAGAAACTGTCAACAGAATGAACAGCAGAATTAAAAGATCATAACTTTCATTAGGTAACTCCAAATTGAACGTTCTTTACCAATCTGAAAAGGTCATCGAATCCTCTACAATAACCTAGTTGGGTGAACTTTCATTTTCAACCAATTTCCTTTCAAAATTTAGGAAATAACCAGACAATTTATTCTCGCCAGATTTCTGGCAGCAGGTACTAAAACATCCATAACTTTTGACTCAAACCTCGGAATCAAGTAAACTTGGTGGCCACTGAAACTTAAGAACGAGGCCTACATATCTCTAGGAGACCAAACCTTCAGATTCTGCCTAAAAATAACCGAAACAGCCTCTTCAACCTACTGGACAGGATCGATCTTATTGAAGACAGACTGGAATTTATTAATTCTACTCGCTCCATAACGAACAACTTCTAGAAATCACTAGAACACCCCGTTACCTTTGACGACGTGTGAGACGACGCTGAGCGAGCCTCGGAGAAGACGTTGGTGGTGATTCCCCTTCTTCTTCTTCTACAGCCCGCAAAAGCTTTCCCCGCTCGCGAAACCGCAATGAGAAGGATCAACTCCGCAGCGAGGATGTCGCCTTGAGGGCCAGCACCATGGGGAGATGTCGGGAGGGAGGAGGCAGGGCGCATGTGGGGAGGCAAAGGGCCAGCGCCAAAGGAGGAGAGAGGGAGAAGTGGGGGAAATTAGGTTTCCCCACCCTTTATGTTGGCTGGCCACTAGATGGGCCTATGGGCCCCATGGCTGCCCCCTTGGCCCATGGCTGCCCTTGACCTGTGGACAAAGGCCTCGTGCCCAAAACTGAAAGAACAGACTAAAAGTCAAAATTTCTCTTTAAAGAAATTGAATTCACTGAATTCTTCTAAACGAGACTGAGTATTACATAGCATCTCTCCTAGCACTTGTTGTGAGGCTTTCCATTGCTTACATCAAGTCACATTGATCGCTGCGCAGCGCATATACACACTTCTCTCCATAGGCGTGATTCGCTAGCTTTGATTAGGCTAGGATCAGAACATTGGCTAAGTACTTTGAACAATCTTTCAACTTGCATTAATTGAATTGATTATTGCTAATCCTTTGCTACATATTGTGCCTTCCAAGCTCCACCTACTCTTGATCGTAACAGGTTCCTCTGCAATCGTATCACGCCGACACTCAGATCACGAACCAACCACCTACCGGTACTCACCTCCTCAGATAAGCTGTAAGAACACTTGTAAGAGTGTGGTAAGACGCTTGAGAGTGTATGATTCCGCCTTCCATCACCTAGTAGTTGATAGGATAATACCTTTGTGTTGTCTTTTGTTTTCTTCTAACCATGGCAGTGAGATGACTGGATGAGAGAAAGAGCGTGGTAAAGGGAGAGCTCATGACGCCCCGGATGAGCAATGCACAACCATTAATGAGGACATCGACAGAAGCTTCAAGCTACTACAACTACATTGTAGCGATCAATCAACGATAGTCTTGCAAATACCACTACACATCTTGAAAGAATGGTGAATCGACCACCCCACAACGGACGCGAGTATGATCATGATGCAGCCCAAAATCTTGACGTGGACGATGATAATGAGAGCCGAAACCGCGATGCCGGGCTGCCCTTGCTGACCAAGATGCACGCCAATGACACCGCCTACATCGCAAACCATTACGGTATGGGAGGTAATCATTTTCCGCACCACAATACTCGTGTTAATGATGACCCATTTGCTAAAGTTAAATTTACCATACCATCTTTTATGGTGTTTATGATGCTGAAATTTATTTAGATTGGGAGATGACAGCTGAACAAAAATTTAATGCCCATCTAGTTCTCTGGTGCATAGAGTGAGACAAGCCACTAGTGAATTTAAAGATTTTGCTATCATTTGGTGGAACCAAGTAGTTAATTCCGCTTAGCACCGATACATGAGATAGATTGAAGGAAGCTATGCTATAGATTTGTTCCTCTTGCTTTTAAACGTGATATGTATAATAAATTACTTGCTTAGACCAAGATAATAAATCTTCGAGGAATAT
Organism: Ampelocalamus luodianensis; assembly: GCA_036346255.1. Classification (NCBI taxonomy): domain Eukaryota; kingdom Viridiplantae; phylum Streptophyta; class Magnoliopsida; order Poales; family Poaceae; genus Ampelocalamus; species Ampelocalamus luodianensis. The sequence continues at coordinate 54,568,786 of CM070621.1, forward strand.
TATCAAGAACTACAAATAGGCATGCTACGTTGTAATATTATTGAGGATGACGAGGATAAGATGGATTGTTTTATGGTGGTTTAAAGTGTGAAATTTAGGACATAGTTGATTACAAAGAGTATAATGATATCAATAGGTTGTTCCAAATTGCTTGTTTGGCGTAAAAGAATTGCAAGGAAGACAACAAATGACTAGGAGCAACTTTGAAGTACGCCTACATCGAGATCGACGCCGACAAGGCAACACACCCCACCTCCTCGCGCCCCGTCTGCTGCCTCTTCATGAGTAGGGCGTGTTCGGGGTAGCACCGCCACCATCGCCACGCACTCTCGAGGTGGCACGACGGTCAGCACGACGGAACCGCGGTGCCATCAAGCAAAGGGATGGGCCACTTCATGAGAGATTGCCCAAGTCACGAGCATACATTGCGCACGTAAGATGGTGGTTATGTAAGTGCGTTGATGTTGAGGATGAATATGTTGCAGCAGCTAACCTGCAGTAATGATGACGATCACGAGACAGATAGCGATGGAGATGAAATTTTAGGTGCCGATGCTACAAAGAATTATAGGACTATTCTAATTGTGCAATGAGTATTGAGCACTCAAAGATACATCGCCATAATTTGTTTCAAATGTTTCTCATTGTCAAGAATTATCGTGTTCGAATCATAATTGATGGCTGGTCGTAATAACTTGGTGAATTCAAGTTTGGTCAAGAAGCTTGGCTTGACCACACGCAAGATCCTCACCCATACCACATCTCAGTTGGTTCAACAGCAAATGTAAGGTGAAGGTAACACATCCACGAGTGCATTTTTCCATTGGTTCCTATCATGATGTTGTCGATTTTGACGTGAGTGCTCATGCAAGCTCGCCACTTTTATTAGGACGCCCATGGGAATTTGATACCGATGCAACTCATCATGGTAGAAGTAATAAGTATTTCTTATGCACAGAGGAAAGAAAATAATTTTACTACCTTTAACGCCCCCAAATTATGCAATGTGATAAAGAGATAGATAAAAATGAGAGGAAAGAATGTGAACATGAATCAAAATCTAAGTAGTGAAGAACAATTTCCCACATAAGAAAGATAAGTTGGCACCTAGTTCTAGGAATGAGGGAATTAAATTAAAGGGTTGTGTCATGCTTGCAACCAAACTCGATCTTGCTGAAAATTTTGATAATGATATGCCATGCGATGCTTTGATATGCAAAGATGCTTTATCTCTCCTTGATGATATATCTAGTTCTTTTTGTCTCACATTACTAACCTTTGCGTAAAAATGATGATTTGAGACAACAATTGAGTCGATGACGACTCAAATGCAATAAAGGGAGGATGCCGAGGACATCAATTCTAAGGATGCAACCATCGCCTGATCACGCGACGCAAGATCCTCTACTTCCACCACGCCCTCTCCGACGGGACTTTCTTGCCACCGTGACCGCTATATTCCCTAGTTGGATCGAGCCACGTCTACTCATACGAGCCGAGCGCCATCTACATGCCATGGTGCTACGCCTACATGCCATGGTGCTTTAGACTCCTGTTTATTCGACTTGTAATCGCTTAACCATCCACTTGGTCCTAACAAGACAAATCAAATAAACTCAGTTCGAGATATGTATACTTCCTAAATGCAAAGATACACACCTGCATACAAAATCATGCATCAATTCCATTCATACACATAGAGTCAAGCAAAGCAATAATCAAAGACATAGATAATATAAAGAGAGTTATTATAAGAGAGGCCGACTGCCAAAATTCATAAAGATAAGTAAATACACAGCGAAGCAAATGGCCATAAGATGGCGATGAACAAAGCCAACGCAGTTTACCCACAAGGCAACCAACCGACCGCTAAGCTAATGCCCCAAATAACCAAGAACACAAATACAAAAGTGAGGGGTTTGGGGCTCACTTTCTTCCTCCTCAGAATAATTAATATTAAGTAAGCGTATGAGTACAAAACTTGCTTTTGTACTCGTAAGACTCGACGTGTGAGATAACAGAACTATAATTAACTACATGCAAGCTTTATTTAAGTGGGATGAGGCTTTGACTTATTTTCAAAGATAAAGCAAGTTTTCATTTGCAATAAGTTAATAGATCTAAAGTAAGTTTGCAATTAACTTTAATTGTTCAAATAAAAGAGAGACAATTATAATAATAGATAGATGACAAAACTGAACCTAGAAGTGATTAACCCATAGTCACCACAACAATAGCATGAAGCACCCCCTTCATACCACCCATGTCAAGTTTAAGTTTTTAAAAGGCTGTAGTCCAGTTCCTGTGGAAATAACCAAGCGTGTCCATAACCTCAGACGAGGCTATTCGAATAGTTTTAACCCCAGCAGGGGTGTACCAATGTACCCACACGATAGACCGCTCTTTCCACCACCCACTGCTAGCACACTTCCTGATGGTATGCAGCATGGCTAAGTCTAACAAGACGCCTTCCAATGGACGTATGCTAATTAAGAGCCGTGAACCCACTGGGAGAAGAGACACATTAAATAGTTCTAAACTGGCCCGCTAATGCTCCTCCAACACCACAAACACACACACAGAAGAACACACCCACCGACTGAAGCCATACTTAACACCTCCCAAAGTAATTAGTCAAGAGAGGTTCCATATCCCCTCGTGTGGTTAGCACGCAATAATTGCTTTGATCAATGGCACAAGTAACTCTCGGTCCTTAGGGACTTAGGCACTATTCCACACACCCAACCGATCACATCAACATACCATTGTGCCCAAGTCAAGATATAGTTTTGTTTTCAGTTTTTGATTTGTAAATCAATAAAACACAAGGGTTGGACATAATAGAATAGTATAAGTGGTTAGGTGGATCAAGATCACCGACTCAGTCGATGATCGCCCAATACTACCGATACTAGGCATGGCTAAGCAATATTTATTCGAATTCACTAAGTGACGAGAGCTCACCCAACGAACTCTAATCACAAAGAAATAACCTAGGCCTGTAGTAGAGGATAATTATTTACCTACTGCATTATGCAACTAGAGGATTAACTAATCAATTTAACAACAAAATAGCAATGCATACATAGAAGTTAAACAAAATATTAGACTTAAAAGTAATGGGATCAATGGGAAATGATCAAACTGCTTTGCCCGCTTGTCGTTGCTCAATTTGTTATGAGGGTCGCTCGATTACCGCAAATGTCTAATCCTAAGCTAAAGAGCGAAACAACCAATAAGACGAGCAACACTTAACAAAAGAGCAAGCAAAAATCCAAATGTGACGTAAATTTATACACAAGGTAAAATACGAACATACCTAGACATAGAAACTGGAAAACTTAATTTGGATTTGTGGTGCAAAAGATATTCTCTAAAACCTAATTTCTACCATAATTAGCAATCAGAGCAAAAATATTTTCTAGAAAGATTTTGAAGCTGAAACTTTTATGGTAGCTACCTACGGGTATAGTGGTAACCCATATAAAATTTCAGGTCATTTGGAGTTAAAATGATTTAGTTATGATTTTTCTAAGTTTTAAATCTAAGACATGATTAATTTCAGATTAAAGACTACTCGCAAAACCTATACTAAGCTAAAGTACTTTAATGATGCATTTATAGAACTTTAGTTTGTTAAATTCGAGCCGCAGAGAAAAAGTTATGCAATTTTGAAGTTTAAAACAATTAATATGTGCAAATAAAAGCTCACTTCGACTAAACTGAAAACCCATAAAATCGGGAGGTCGTGGTCGTTGATCAAAGATCGCACGGCCACGATCTCGTGCTAAAACCCGTGACGAGCACCGGCGCAAAGACCTCATCGCGCCAAGGGAGGTCTTAGCCGTTAGATCTAGACTTGATGGTCCGACCTAACGAGGAGGTCCTAGACGCAAGATCTAGCGAGGAGGTCCAAGCCATAGATCTTGAATCCAATGGCTACGCACTAAAGCAGCACGACAACAAGACGCAAAGGAGGTCCTCGCGCTTACAGAGGTCGTGACCGCCGATCAAGATCCGCGGTCCCGAGCACTAGGGGAGGTCTAAAGGTCAACGATTGATCGACGAGATCTTAACGGCCGATCTCCCATAGGAGGTCCCGACGGCTGAGATCTACCGAGGAGGTTCAGCCCGTTAGATCTAAATCTAACGGCCCGTAGTCGGGGTGGAGGTCCTAGACGGTCACGATCTCCAGTGGGAGGTCCCGAACTGGCTAAGATGAAGCGAGGGAGGCCTGACGCTTAGGATTTCACCGAGGAGGTCATGGATGGCCATGATCTTCGCGGGAGGTCCTACGCGACAGTGTTCAACAGAGAGGTCCGACGGCCCAGATCTCCGTGGGAGGTCATGAACGGTCCAGATCCGAGCTGAGGGAGGTCCACGACTTCTTCACAAAGGGCCGAGGTGGTCTTTTTGCAAAGAGGACCCTAAACGAGTTTTGAAGGTTCTCTTTACAAATGACCGTGGGTGGTCTGCACAAGAGGACCTTGGTGGGGTGGCTCAGGTGGTTTTTCAAAATGACTAAGGAAGGACTTTTGCAAAGAGGACCCCAAGGAGGTCCGAGAGGGCTTGACAAAAACGACTTTTGATTGCAAAAGGAGGTCGACTGGCTGGTGACCTTTTCGCACGAGGACCTCAAGGAGGTCTTTGCAAAAGGACCCCAAGGAGGAGGGTGATCCTAGCGGTCGATTTAACCTACTGAGGTCTTTAACCGCCGTGATTTCTGCAGGAGGTCCTCGGAGTGGTTTTAATGGCGCAGACCTCCGACAACGCAAAAGGCTACGTTAAGACAAATTAAATGCTCCATGATTGACAATAAATGAAACTAAGGGACACTTAATGATTTCCAAACTTTAATTCTAAACCCATGGCCCACACGCTGCTGACTCCACTAAGACAAATTAGACACAATTAATGCACCAATGATGAGCAATGATTTGAGCATTAAAGTGGTCCTAAGAATATGATTTAAAACGGAGGTTTTGAACCGACAAAACCCGAAGGCAGCATTGGCCAAGCTTGTCGCCGCGATGTGGACTCGTCGGCGAAACCAAAGGCACGAATGAGCTCCAAATAGGACTGAGGACCTAAGGGTGCCAAAACTACACCAACACCACCAACCCACGCGGCTAACCGAGATAACCGCCGGGACCAATTACTACCAAATCTGAAACCGAAGAGGTCTAAAAGAATAGGGATTTGATATCAAATACTCGACTGTGGAATGGAGGAGAGCTAGAGGTGGCCGCAAGAGCTCGTGAAGGTGGAGGTCGCCGAGGTGAAGAAGACGACGCCCCGCCACGAACCACACGCTCCTACTTTATCAACCTCGTGAAGGTCAAACAAAGCAAGTCGTAGAGGCTCGAGGTGACCAAGAGAACAAAAGGATTAGCCAAAATTGCAATAATGAACCACTGGAGCTCAAGGGTCGCGGAGAGCTCCAAGGTCGAGCAATGGTAACAGAGGCTTTGGTGACTTGAGCTCAAGAGCAGAGGAAGAAACTAGGTGCAAGAATGGATCCAAAGAAACTTAAGGGAGAAGCCCGGATCCATATATAGCCGAGCACCAAAATGAAAACAAGGTCACACCCACTGCACTGCACCGAGCTAGGGCATCAACGATATGATGGGAGCAGTCGTCGTGAGACTTTTGAGCAAAAGGCTGCCGCAGACATTTAATGTTGGCACATAGCCGCTTGTCACCCTAGAGTTGACAAGGCACCGCTCCTACCGCCACGACAAAATTGATAATGCCTGTGCCCACCGACGCTGAGAGGACCAGTGTCAAGGAGCTCAACGGCTAAAACCGCACCGAGCCCCACTAGGAGGTCGTGAGTCGATGGATTGAAATCCAAGGGCTCTGATCTTGAGCCCAGACAGAGGTCCTAACACTAGGGAGGTCTGAGCCACGCATCTCAAGAGAGATGGCTCACGATCACCCAAGCGCTAGGGTGGTCGTGGAGGTCCGAGGAGGTCGCCTGCAGGTGGTCTTTGCAAAGGTGCAAAGGAGGTCCCGGGAGGCCCGAGGGTTGTCTTTGTAAAAGAACCCGAGGAGGTCGTGGCGCGGGAGGTCCTTTACAAAGACCCGAGGAGGTCTTTGAGCGCCTGATTTGAAAGTCCAATGGCCTGCACCACTGCGCCAACCCGACCGAGCCCGACACTCCGCTAAGCGGCTCTGCAGACCAAGACTGAGGTCCGAGTCCAAGTCCCACTCTGACTGTGGCTTGGGGTTTAATTTGAACTGAATCTTGAAGGGACTTTAGAGCTAGCAAACTAGCTCCAAATTCTATGAAATTTTGACAAGAGCTTGCTAACCTTGAGTTGGACCTGTATAAAATTTTTAGGAGTTTTTGTGTGTACATTTTCCTCAAAATTTATACAATGTTCTGGTTTATAGTTTGATCTCCTCTAAAATACTCAAACAATTTCTAAAAATTGTGAAATTTTCCAGAGGGGCCACATACCATCCCAAGAACTTAGGAAAATATTTACAGGAGATGATCAAGATATTCGACAAGATTGTTTTTGGAGGATCAAGATTTGGATCCAAAAGACTTGTGACTTTGTATTCCATACTCTTGTACAATAATTGTTTAGTACACGCAGAAATACATGATGTAAGAAAAGTTTTAATTTCTACTCATTTTCTTACACTTACACCACAAGTTGAAATTGGGATGTTACAAACCTCCCCTTACAAAAATCTCGCCCCGAGATTTGGTTCACTTAAAAGAAAGAGGGGTAGTTCCAGACGAGACGATCTTCTCGCTCCCAAGTAGCTTCATCCTCTAATGGTTTGACCACCGAACCTTAAGGAACTTGATGGTCTTATTCTCGCTCTTCGCTCAGCCTTCCTAGTATGCGAACAGACGCCGCTGTAGGTCAAATCTTCCCGACATCAAGAGTTTCCAACGAGCTTCCTCTGTTGGAACACGGAGGCACTTTTAGCCGGGACACATGGAACACATCATGTACTCCCGTAAGTGCAAAGCAGTAACTCCAACTTGTAGGCAACAGCCTTTTCTTCTCGATAACACTGTATGGACCGACATATCGAGGAGCTAACTTGCCCTCGGCACCAAAACGACGTGACCTTCGTAGGAGAAACCTTGAGATAAACGGTCATCGGCTCAAAGCTCAACTCACGACGACGGCGATCCGCATAGCTCTTTTGCCTCGGATTGAGCCAGGCGCAGTCGATCACGAATGAGTCGACTTGACCGCCCTCATTAATTGAGTCCGCCAAAGAAAGGTCTTTCACCGGCTCACCGGCCTCAACGGGTTCTACACTTTCTCCCGATAAGGCCTCGAATGGTGCCATGCCGAGACCGCTTGAAACCGTATTATAAGAAAACTCTGCGAATGGCAAGCACTTCTCCCAAGGCTTCCCAGGCAAGGACACAAGCTCGCAGATGTCCTCCAAAACTTGCTGACCTCTCGCCCACCATCCGCTTGGGGGTGATATGTCGTGCCGAAGAAAGACGAAGTTCCCATAGCTTCTGCAAGCTATGCCGAATCGAAGTGAAGATGGAACCACGATCGTAAATGATCGCTTTCGCACCCCATGCAAGCTCACTATCCTCGGCGTAGATAGAGCCCGCAAGGTGACCTGCACGTAATCTTGGTCTTGATCGAAGAAAGTGCGCCACTTTTGTCAACCGGCCAATGATAACCCAAATGGCATCATTGCCCCGCGTGACTGGTAGGCCGTGGATAAAATCCATCCCGACCAATCCCACTTCCACTCCGAATGGGCAAGGGTCAAGCAATCCACCGACGATGTTCGCTTGACACGACGACACACGCCGACTCGCAGAACGAACCTCGCGATCTCCTCTTCATTCGGTCCACCAAAATCTCCGCGAAGATCCCGTACATCTGCGTGCCCCGGATGAATGGATAACGGGAATCGTGGGCTTCATGAGGATCAAATTCCGCAACTCTATGTCCTTTGGAACCACGAGGCGCTGCCCAAACCTCAAGACACCAAGCTCATCTACTGAGAAGCACTTGGTCGCCCGCTTCTTGACATTTTCCTTGATGCTTTACCCAACATCCGATCACGAGCAGCACTGATCCGATCCACCAAGGTTGGTCAGACAACCAAGGCGCCGAGGGAACCATGCTCAACCAAACCCAAAGTTGAGATGTCAAACTCCTCTAGAAGAGGGGGTCGATGTTCCAAGCAACAATGCATTGCAATGCGCTTATGACTAAGCGCATCCGCAACGACATTGGCCTTGCCCGATGGTAGTGAATACCCATGTCATAATCCTTGATCAACTCCAACCATCTCCTTTGCCCGAGGTTCAGTCTGTTGTGAACAAATATTTCTGCTTTTGTGATCCGAATACACTTCACAACGACACCGACAGGTAATGTCGCCAAATCTAAGTGCATGGATCACAACGCCAATTCCAAGTCATGGGTAGGATAGTTAAGTTCATGAGGTCTCAATTGCCTTGATGCATAGGCTACTACCTTGCCTTCTTGCATAAGGACACAACCGAGGCCTCATGAGAAGCGCCGCAAAAGATATCGCTTCGACGACATCGGGAGAACAAGAACGGAGCGTGGTCAATCGCTTCTTAAGCGCTTGAAACTTTCTCGCAATCACCGACCACGAGAACTTTTGTCCTTCTGAGCAACTCCGCCATCGGCTTCGCTATCTTGGAGAAGTTCTCGATAAAGCGACGATAATATCCCGCTAAACCAAGAAACTCGAACTTCGCGGACCAAGTAGGTCGACTCGTGAAAGCACATCGCCGATCTTGCTAGATCCACCGCTACGCCCCGCCGAAAGAATATGGCCTAAGAAGGCTACTTCTTCAACCGTAACGCGCACTTGCCGAACTCGTGATACAACTTGTGCTCGCTGGCTTGCCCAACACAAGCTTCAAATGCTCTGTGTTCTCATCGCTCTGGAGTAGATAAGAATATCATCGATGAAGACCACAACGAACCTATCCAAATACTCCATGAACACCGAATTCATGAGGTTCATGAACAAGGTCAGCATTGTTGCCGAAGACATGACGGTATACTCGCATGCCATAACGAGTAGAAAGCCGCCTTGGAATATCCTCGTCGAATCCAACTCGTGATATCCCACTCTCGATCAATCTTGAGAAAACCCGAGCTCCGCAGAATTGATCGAGATCGCCGATACGGGCAAGGGGTACTTGTTCTTACCGTTACTTCATTAAGTGGACGGTAATCAACGCATGCGCAGCTGCCTTGTCCTTTTCGGACAAAGATTGCCGAGCATCCCCAAGGAGATGAGCTAGGCGATGAAACCTTCTCTTGAAGCTCACCTAGTTGCTTCTTCAACTCCACCAACTCAATTGGGTCCATCCCGTAGGCCTCTTGAAATCGGGCGCACCGGAACCAACTCAATGACAAACTCGAGGTCTCGAATCGTGGCATCCCCGAAGGTCGCCGAAGACATCAACAAAGCCGCTGCACCACCGACTTCACTAATATCTAGAGCCGCTTCGCCGAGCGCGAATAGATACGATCTCGCAGCCTTCTGCAAAAGCTAACCTCGCCGCCGTAAGGATCGTGAGGTAGATGAGCCTCCTAGCGCAATCAATTTGTCCCATGTGGCCGAGACAACCAATCCATGCCTAGGATTACATCTAAGCTCGCCGATCGAAGGAGGATAAGGTTTGCCAAGAATCCTACCCTTCTATCTCGACAGGACATCCCTACACTCGCACTCAGCCTCAACTCCGAACCGGAGAGCGAATGAGCAATGACCAACAATGGAGTAAAAGGAGACCCCACAAGCACCAAAAGACTCGTAAACAAACGAATGAGATGCGCTCAATCAAACAAAATCAGAAAGGAAAGAGTTAACCGAAGGGTACCCAACACGACGCCGTGCCTCCTCGTGCCTCCACGGAGATGAGGTTGACGCGCCACTACCCACGCCTTGGGTAGCGGACAACCTTCGATCTCGGAAGAACCACTCGCCCGCCGCGCCTCCATTAGGACGAGGCCGCTCCACCTCCAAAGGGCAACTATTGGCATAATGCCCCTTCTCGCTGCACGGTGCAGTGACCCTGCACTGGATTGGGGGCCACCACGTTCGCAGCGCACGTGATCGGGCACGCTCGCGGAGGGCGAACCGTGCCGCGGCCTGGCGGGTAGGGAAGCACAAAACGGGCCCTCGGAGTAGGCCCGACACGAGGACGAGGCCGGCCTGCTGCGCATCGCTGGCCTCCCACTTGCGCTATGACTCGCCGCCGCTTGGCCTTGTGCTCAAGAACAATGGCCTTGTCTACCAAGGCCTCGAAGTCGCAGAAAGTCCACAATGGAGAGCCCGCCTTGCCTCCTCGCATAAACCTCCATGAACTTCTCTCGCTGGCCTCACGCTGGCCACCTCGATGGAGCATAACGAGCCAAGTGGTTGAACTCGCATGTACTCCATCACCGACTTACGCTCTGCTTGAGCGCGAAACTCCTTCTTCTTCAGCCTTCATCGGGCAGGATGTGAGCTCGACTAACGCCGTCCGAACTCATCCCAAGAGACAAGCAGGGCCGGCGCTGCATGGCCAAGAAGTTCTCCCACTCAGAGAGTGCCGCTCAAGTCGGCGGGAGGCAAAGAGTGCCTCGCCCCGGTCCAGCATCGAGCAACGCCGAGCTTACGCTCCACCGACGAATCAACTATTCAAGGCCCAATGGGTCCTCGCACTGAGAACGCGGGGGTTGAGTGCGAAGAAACTCAAGAAGGCCCCACGGATCGATGTCCACCCCGCCCGGATCCCGAGGCACCGAAAGGCGGAGGTGTTGGCGCCGCATAACATCCAAAGCAGACCTCTGCTCCGAGCGCTGCGCCGATCCGAGAAGGACTCACCATGGCCTGAGGAGGCGAAGCTCTCATCCAAACCAAAGCACGACTACGGCCACATGAGTACCTCCACCATCCTCGCTTGAAGAAACTTAGGTTAGAAACCAAAGCACTAACATTAGAAGTTGATGAAAGCGAAAGCTAACGATTAGGGAATGAGACATCACCCTAACCAAAGCCAAAACAGCAAGTAACAACTTTAAATGTTTCCAAAGAAGCTCCAAAACAGCAAGGAAACTCAAACCAAGCTCAACTTCTCAATGCCATTAACCCGTATTGAATGAACGAGTAATAGTGTGAGAAGATAAAAATTCCAGCTCACTACAACCAGCCTAACACTACTCAAGAACAAGGTTAAGGCGATAAAAATAACGTTAGATACTTAGCTAACTAGTATCACATCTTACCCTTTTATTCCCACAAGTTTTACTTGATTAACCTCTCATTCTCTACTCCGTTAGAACCTCTCGAGCTTGCTGTCCGGAAATTGAATGATCGCTGTCCAGATTTTGCATCCAAGCCTCCTAATTGAAATCTTCAACTTCTAAGCTTCAAAACCTTGTAGAGGGCGGCTAACATTTCAATTTGCCAAGCTCATTGGTCCCAAAACCCAATTAATCGATAATGACTATCTTTTGAGAGAAGGAAAGGGGAAAATACTTTTTAAAACTCAATTTAGAGCAAGACGAGAGAAGAAAGCTAAGATAGGTAAGGAATAAAATCTGAGAACTTACTTAAGCTTTCACAAATCATTTGACCCTTTGAAAATAAGGTTTTCAAAATATCCTATGACTACTCAAGCTTGGGTTACATTGGTCGGAATGGCTCGATACCAACTTTGTGAGGACTCTGGTTTATTCGATTTGTAATCGCTTAACCATCCACTTGGTCCTAACAAGATAAATCAAATAAACTAGTCTCGAGATATGTATACTTCCTAAATGCAAAGATACACACCTGCTACAAAATCATGCATCAATTCCATTCATACACATAGAGCCAAGCAAAAGAAACAATCAAAGACATAGATAATATAAAGAGAGTTATTATAAAAGAGAGGCCGACCGCAAAATTCATAAAGATAAGTAAATACACAATGAAGCAAAATGGCCATAAGATGGCGATAAACAAAGCCAATCGGTGCCTTTACCCACAAGGCAACCAACCGGACCGCCAAGCTAATCGTCCCAAACAAACAAGAACACACCACAAAAAGTGAGGCCCTTGGGGCTCACCTTCTTCCTCTCTCGAACAATTAATATTAAGAAGCGTATGAGTACAAAACTTGTTTTTGTACTGCAAGACCGACGTGAGATAATGTAACTATAATTAACTACATGCAAGCTTTATTTAAGTGGATGAGGCTTTGACTTATTTTCAAAGATAAAGCAAGTTTTCATTTACAATAAGGTAATAGATTCAAAGCAAGTTTGCAATTAACTTTATTGTTCAAATAAAAGAGAGACAATAATAACATAGATAGAGAACAACACCAACCTAGAAGTGACTAACCCATAGTCACCACAACAATAGCATGAAGTACCCCTTCATACCCATGTCAAGTTTAAGTTTTTAAAAGGTTGTAGTCTAGTTCATGGAAATAACCAAGCGTGTCCATAACCTAGACGAGGCTATTCGAATAGTTTTAACCCTCAGGTGTACCAATGTACCCACACGATAGACCGCTCTTCCACTGTACCACTGTTAGCACACTTCCTTTGTATGCGTGCATGGCTAAGCCCAACAAGACGCCTTCCAATGGACGATGCTAATTAAGAGCCGCAACTCACCCGGAGAAAGACACATTACATTAAAATGAACTAGTCCGCTGAATGCTCCCATCCAACACCACAAACACACACACACAGAACACACCTAACACTCAGCTCATAATTAACACCTCCCAAAGTACTTAGTCAAGAGAGGTTCCATATCCCCTCGTGGTGGTTAGCACGCAATAATTGCTTGGATCAATGGCACAAGTAACTCTGGTCTTAGGGACTTAGGCACCATTCCACACACCCAACCGATCACATCAACATACCATTGTGCCCAAGTCAAGATATAGTTTTGTTTTCGCTTTTTGATTTGTAAATCAATAAAACACAAGGGTTGGACATAATAGAGTAATATAAGTGGTTGTGTGATCAAGATCACCGACTAAGTCGATGATCGCCTAATACTACCGACATACTAGGCATGGCTAAGCAATATTTATTCGAATTCACTAATGACAAGAGCTCATCCAACGTAACTCTAATCACAAAGAAATAACCTAGGCCTGTGTAGTAGAGGATAATTATTTACCTGCAGATTATGTAACTAGAGGATTAACTAATCAATTTAACAACAAAATAGCAATGCATACATAGAAGTTAAACAAAATATTAGACTTTAAAAGTAATGGGATCAATGGGAAATGATCAAATCGCTTGTTCGCTTGTCGTTGCTCAATTTGTTGCGTAGGGTCGTTTCCTGGATTACCAGAAATATCTAATCCTAAGCTAAAGAGCGAAAACAACCAATAAGACGAGCAACACTTAAACAAAAGAGCAAGCAAAAATTATCCAAATGCGATTTAAATTTATACACAAGCAAAAATACTTAACATACCTAGACATATAAACTGAAAACTTAATTTGGATTTGTGGTGCAAAAGATATTCTCTAAAACCTAATTTTACCATAATTAGCACTCAGAGCAAAAATATTTTCTAGAAAGATTTTGAAGCTGAAACTTTTATGGTAGCTACTACTAGTATAGTGGTAACCTATATAAAATTTCAGGTCATTTGGAGTTAAAATGATTTAGTTATGATTTTTCTAAGTTTTAAATCTAAGACATGATTAATTTCAGATTAAAGATCACCAAAAACCTATACTAAGCTAAAGTACTTAAATGATGCATTTATAGAACTTTAGTTTGTTAAATTTGGAGCGCACAGAAAAGATATGAAATTTGAAGTTTAAACCAATTAATATGTGCAATTAAAAGCTCACGGACTAAACTGAAAACCTATAAAATCGGGAGGTCGTGGGTCGTTGATCAAAGATCGCACTACCACGCATCTCGAGCATGCAAAAACCGCACGAGCACCGCGCAAAGACCATCGCGCTAAGGGAGGTTCAGCCGTTAGACCTAGACTTGATGGTCCTAATTCAACGGGAGGTCCTAGACTACAAGATCTAGCGAGGAGGTCTGCCGAGATCTTTAATCCAATGGCTTAACACCAGCACGCATTGCGGCACGTGTGCGAGAGGTCCGCTTGGTCTGGAGGTCGTGACCGCCGATCAAGATCCGCGTCCCAGCACTACAGGAGGCTCCAAAGGTCAACGATTGATCCGATGAGATCTTAACGGCCCGCATCTCCCATGGCAGAGGTCCCGGACGGCTGAGATCTACTCAGGAGGCCCAGCCCGTTAGATCTAAATCTAACTGGCCCGTGGTCAAGGGGAGGTCTCTAGACGGTCACGATCTCCGCGGGAGGTCCCGGACGCACTAAGATGAAGCGAGGGAGGCCTGGACAGCCAGGATTTCACCGAGGAGGCCATGCATGGCCATGATCTCGCGCGGGAGGTCCTACGCGATGTGTGTTCAACAGAGAGAGGTCCCGACTGCCTCACTCGTGGGAGGTCATGAACGGCCTCCAGATCTCAGAGCTGAGGGAGGTCCTACGATTTCTTCCACAAAGGGCCGTGAGGTGGTCTTTTTCAAAGAGGACCCTAAACGAAGCTTTGAAGGTTCTCTTTACAAATGACTGTGGGTGGTCTTTTGCACAAGAGGACCTTGGTGGGGTGGCTCAGGGTGGTTTTTCTCAAAACGACTAAGGAAGGACTTTTGCAAAGAGGACCCTAAGGAGGTCCGAGAGGCCATTTTGACAAAAACGACCGGGTGACCTGCACGTAGGACCTCAAGGAGGTCCGAGAGGGCTGCTGGACAAAACTATCGGTGACCTTTTCGCAGAGAGGACCTCAAGGAGGTCTTTTGCAAAAGGACCCCAAGGAGGAGGGTGATCCTAGCGGTTGGGATTTAATCCCACTGAGGTCTTTAACGCCAGATTTCTACGGGGAGGTCCCGGAGTGGTTTTAATGGCGCAGACCTCCTGACAACCACGTGCAAGTTAAGACAAATTAAATGTCTGCATGATTGACAATAAATGAAACTAAAAGGGATACTTAATGATTTCCAAACTTTAATTCTAAACCCATGGCCCACACGCTGTTGACTCCATCTAAGACAAATTAGACACAATTAATGCACCAATGATGAGCAATGATTTGAGCATTAAAGTGGTCCTAAGAATATGATTTAAACGGAGGTTTTGAATCGACAAAACCCGAAAGGCATGGGGCTGCTTGTCACGCGACGTGGACTCGCCACGCGAAACCAAAGGCAACAATGAGTTCCAAATAGGACGGAGAACCTAAGGGTGCCAAAAGCTACACCAGCACAACCACTAAGCACGGCCTTAACCGAGATAACCACCGGGACCACCATTACGCTAAAAACAAAACCGTAAGAGGTCTAAGGGGATCGGTTTTGGAGCATCAAGTACTCGATCAGGATTGAAGGAGAACCGGAGGTGGCCGCAAGATCGCCGTGACGGTGGAGGTCGCCGAGATGAAGAAGACGGCTCCCGCCACGTAATAAGCAAGCGCTCCACTTTATCAACTCCGTGGAAGGCCAAACAAAGCGAAGTTAGGGAGGCTTGAGGTGACCAAGGGAACAAGATGATTAGCCACTATTGCAATGTTGGAACCACTGAAGCTCTGAGGTCGCCGGAGAGCTCCAAGGTCCCGCAATGGTGGCAATGGCTTTGGTGACTTGAGCACAAGAACGTAGATGAAACTAGGTGCAAGAGAGTGATCTAAAGGAACTAAGAGAGAAGCTTGAGCTTCAAATATAGCCGAGCACCAGGGTGGCAATAAGGTCACACGCGCATCGAGCACCGAAGCTAGCACGAACGCATATGATGGGAGTAGGTTGTCGTGGTGACTTAGTAAAGAGGTGTCGCAGACATTTAATGTTGGCAAAGACATAGCCGCTTGTCACCCTTAGAGTTGACAAGGCACCGCTTCCTACCGCCATGCACAAAATTGATAATGCCTGTGCCCACCCGATGCTGAGAGGACTGTGTCAAGGAGCTTCAACGCCTAAAACTCTGCACCGAGCCCCACTAGGGAGGTCGTGAGTCGATGGATTGAAATCCAAGGGCTCTGATCTTGAGCCCCAGATAGAGGTCCTAACACTAGGGGAGGTTCGAGCCGCAAGATCTCAAGAGAGATGGCTCACGATCACCCAAGCGCTAGTGTACGGAGGTCCGAGGAGGTCGCCAGGTGGTCTTCTTTTAAAAGGTGCAAAGGAGGTCTCCGGGAGGCCTCTCGGGTTGTCTTTGTAAAAGAACCCGAGGAGGTCGTAAGGTGGGAGGTCCTTACAAAGACCCGAGGAGGTCTTTGAGCGTCTGATTTGAAGTCCAACGGCCCGCACCACTGCCGCTTCAACCTCACCGAGAGTGACACACGCTTAAGCTGGCTAAGGTGACCAAGACTGGAGGTCCGAGTCCAAGTCCCACCTGACTCAGGCTTGGGGTTTAATTTGAACTGAATCTTGAAGGATTTCGAGCTAGCTAGCAAACTAGCTCCAAATTCTATGAAATTTTGACAAGGGTTTGCTAACCTTGAGTTGGACCTGTATAAAATTTTTAGGAGTTTTTGTGTTGTTGCATTTTCCTCCAAAATTTATACAATGTTCTGCTTATATTTGACTGCCTCTCTAAAATACTCAAACAATTTCTAAAAATTGTGAAATTTTCCGTAGGGGCCACATACCATCCCAAGAACTTAGGAAAATATTTACAGAGATGATCAAGATATTCGACAAGATTGTTTTGAGGATCAAGATTTGGATCCAAAAGATTTGTGACTTTGTATCCCATACCTTGTACAATAATTGTTTAGTACACTCAGAAATACATGATGTAAGAAAAGTTTTAATTTCTACTCATTTTCTTACACTTACACCACAAGTTGAAATTGGGATGTTACAGAAGTCAGTGTCACCAATTATTGGCCCAAAGCCATATGCAATATATCATATCTGCCGACTTACCATCCATTGACGATCTTCCTCGAGCCCCGCATTGCTCACGCGGGCACTATTCACATATGAATGCAGACTATGAGTCAGCACTTGCTAGGTTCCCACCTCACCGCCGCCTCATACAGAGCCATCGCTCTAGTTTTTGGGGTTTTTTCCTAATGGGATCAATGGAAATGATCAAATCGCTTGCCTGGCTTGTTGTTGCTCAATTTATTGGGAGGGTCGCTTCTAAGCTACACAAATGCTCTAATCTTAAGCGAAAGAGCTAAAACAACCAATAAGACGAGCAACACTTAACAAAAAGAGCAAGCAAAAATCCAAATGTGACGAAATTTATACACAAGGTAAAATACGAACATACCTAGACATAGAACCTGGAAAACTTAATTTGGATTTGTGGTGCAAAAGATATTTTCTAAAAACTAATTTCTATTTACATAATTAAAAATCAGAGTAAAATATTTAGAAAGATTTTGAAGCTGAAACTTTTATGGTAGCTACCACTACGGGCATAGTGGTAACCTATATAAAATTTCAGGTCATTTGGAGTTAAAATGATTTAGTTATGATTTTTCTAAGTTTTAAATCTAAGACATGATTAATTTCAAGATTAAAGACTCATCAAGAAACCTATACTAAGCTAAAGTACTTTAACAGATGCATTTATAGAACTTTAGTTTGTTAAATCTTGAGTCCGCAGAGAAAAAGTTATGCAATTTTGAAGTTTAAAACAATTAATATGTGCAAATAAAAGCTTCTGACTAAACTGAAAACCCATAAAATGGGGAGGTCGTGGGTCGTTGATCAAAGATCGCACGGCTCACGCATCTCGATGCTAAAACCCGCACGAGCACTCGGGCGCAGACCTCATCGCGCCAAGGGAGGTCTTAGCCGAGATCTAGACTTGATGGTCAATCTAACGAGGAGGTCCCTAGACGCTGAAGATCTAGCGAGGAGGCTCTGTCCGAGATCTTGAATCCAATGGCTACGACAGCTGCCAGACAACAAGACGCAAAGGAGGTCCTCGCGCTTGTCAGAGGTCGCGGACCGCCGATCAAGATCCGCGTCCCCAGCACTAGGCAGGTCTAAAGGTCAACGATTGATCGACGAGATCTTAACCGCCGATCTCCCATAGGAGGTCCCGACTGAGATCTACTCCGAGAGGTTCAGCCCGCTAGATCTAAATCTAACGTCCAGAGTCGCAGGAGGTCCTAGACGGTCACGATCTCCAGGGAGGTCCCGAACCGGCTAAGATGAAGCGAGGGAGGCTCTGGATCGGCTAGATTTCACCGAGGAGGTCATGGATGGCCATGATCTTCGCGGAGGTCCTACGCGGTGTGTTCAACAGAGAGGTCCGACGGCTCAGATCTCCGTGGGGAGGTCATGAACTGGCCCAGATTCGAGGAGGGAGGTCCTACGACTTCTTCACAAAGGGCCAGCAGGTGGTCTTTTGCAAAGAGGACCCTAAACGTAGTTTTGAAGGTTCTCTTTACAAATGACCGTGGTGGTCTTTGCACAAGAGGACCTTGTGGGTGGCTCAGTGGTGGTTTTTCAAAACGACTAAGGAAGGACTTTGCAAAGAGGACCCTAAGGAGGTCCGAGAGGGCTGCTTTGACAAAACGACCGGGTGACTTTCGCACAGAGGACCTCAAGGAGGTCTCTTGCAAAAGGACCCCAAGGAGGAGGGTGATCCTAGCTACCGGGATTTAACCCACGAGGTCTTTAACGGCCAGATTTCATGGGAGGTCCCGAGTGGTTTTAATGGCGCAGACCTCCTGACAACGACAAAAGGCGCAAGTAAGACAAATTAAATGCTCCCAGATGATTGACAATAAATGAAACTAAAGGGACACTTAATGATTTCCAAACTTTAATTCTAAACCCATGGCCCACACGCCGCTGACTCCATTTAAGACAAATTAGGACACAATTAATGCACCAATGATGAGCAATGATTTGAGCATTAAAGTGGTCCTAAGAATATGATTTAAACGTGGAGGTTTTGAACTCGACAAAACCCGAAAGGCATAGGCTGCTTGCCGCCCGCGATGTGGACCTCGCCGCGGAAACCAAAGGCACGAATGAGCTCCAAATAGGACTGAGGACCTAAGGGTGCCAAAACTACACCAACAAGACACCAACCTCGCGCCAACCGAGATAACACTGGGACCACTACTACTGAAATCGAAACCAAGAGGTCTAAAAGAATAGGATTTCGACATCAAACATCGACTCTCAGTGGAATGGAGGGAGCTAGAGGTGGCCGCAAGAGCCCGGTGAAGGTGGAGGTCGCCGAGGTGAAGAAGACGACGCCCCGCCACGTAACCACACGCCCTACTTTATCAACCTCCGTGAAGGTCAAACAAAGCAAGTCGAGGCTCGAGGTGACCAAGAGAACAAAAGGATTAGCCAAAATTGCAATAATGAACCACTGGAGCTCAAGGGTCGCCGAGAGCTCCAAGGTCGAGCAATGGTGACAGAGGCTTTGGTGACTTGAGCTCAAGAGCAGAGGAAGAAACTAGGGGTGCAAGAATGGATCCAAAGAAACTTAAGGGAGAAGCCCGGATCCATATATAGCCGAGCACCAAAATGAAAACAAGGTCACACCCACTGGTGCACTGAGCTAGGGCATCAACGACATGATGGGAGCAGTGTCGTGGTGACTTTTGAGCAAAGGTGCCGCAGACATTTAATGTTGGCAAAGACATAGCCGCTTGTCGCCCAGAGTTGACAAGGCACCGCTCCCATCGCCACGCACAAAATTGATAATGCCCAGCCCACCCGGATGCTGAGAGGACCAGGTCAAGGAGCTCAACCCATAAAAACCGCACGACCGAGCCCCACTAGGAGGTCGTGAGTCGATGGATTGAAACCAAGGGTCTGGATCTGAGCCCAGACAGGGTCCTAACACTAGGGGAGGTCCGGAGCTACGCATCTCAAGAGAGATGGCTCACGATCACCCAAGCGCTAGGGGTGGTCGGGAGGTCCGAGGAGGTCGCCTCAGGTGGTCTTTGCAAAGGTGCAAAGGAGGTCCCGGGAGGCCTCGAGGGTTGTCTTTGTAAAAGAACCCGAGGAGGTCGTAAGTGTGGGAGGTCCTTTACAAAGACCCGAGGAGGTCTTTGAGCTCTGATTTGAAAGTCCAATGGCCTGCACCACCGCGCCTCAACCTCGACCGAGCCCCACACCGCTAAGCTGGCTGTGTGACCAAGACTGAGGTCCGAGTCCAGGTCCGACTTGACCAGGCTTGGGGTTTAATTTGAACCGAATCTTGAAGGGACTTTAGAGCTAGCAAACTAGCTCCAAATTCTATGAAATTTTGACAAGAGCTTGCTAACCTTGAGTTGGACCTTGTATAAAATTTTTAGGAGTTTTGTGCCGTACATTTTCCCCAAAATTTATACAATGTTCTCGTTTATAGTTTGATCATTTCTAAAATACTCAAACAATTTCTAAAAATTGTGAAATTTTCCGTAGGGGCCACATACCATCCCAAGAACTTAGGAAAATATTTACAGAGATGATCAAGATATTCGACAAGATTGTTTTTGAGGATCAAGATTTGGATCCAAAAGACTTGTGACTTTGTATTCTATACTCTTGTACAATAATTGTTTAGTACACGCAGGAAATACATGATGTAAGAAAGTTTTAATTTCTACTCATTTTCTTACACTTACACCACAAGTTGAAATTGGGGATGTTACAAAGGTCGTGTCACCAATTATTGGCCCAAAAGCTATGCAATATATTGGCCGGCTAACTCTGGCCCATCTCACGATCGATTCTTCCTCAGGCCCGCATCGCTCACGCGGGCACTATTCACATATGAACAAGACTATGAACAATGCACTGCCTAGGGTTCCACCTCCGCCGCTCCTCATATGTAGGAGCCATCTGCCTAGTTTTGGGGTTTTTCCTTAGATAATATTCTACTTTGCGCCACTGCTCATCGGGCTTGAGGAACCCCAACTTGTGTGCTTCAATTATTATTCAAATACAGATTGCATCTTCTACTCTGCTTGTGTTCTCGATTCGCCATAGAGATAGCCTTTCTTTGGCAGGTCAACCATATTCAAGACGGCTGATAACCAATGGATCAAGTAGTGATTGCGGAGATCGACCTGCTCGGTCGTGAGCCTTTGATCATCAACGCCGTGTTTCCACAATCGACGATTCTACCTTTCTAAGATCGGCCACACTCACATCAACCTCGACTTGGTCGAATCCAAGTCATTCAACCGCTCAGGCACGCACTCAGCTGAGCGTGATCCTTTGGGCCATTGATCTTGGCCCAACGCCTGCACTTCTCGCTCGTCCACCTGTCTTTTGCAAAGACCACCGTGGCTCGCTTGCAAAGACCACCTCGACTCGCTAGGACCACCCCGTGGCCCTTTGTAAAGACCACCCTGGGTGCGTGTAGCACATGGGTGATCGTGGCCGCCCATGTCTTGATCTGTGTCCGATCTCTGACATTCGACCTCTCAACTCACTTCAAATCGTGGCCTCCATTTCTAATCCTACCACACCTCCTCCCAACGCGATCTCCTAACTTAACCTAACGGCTATTTTGACCACCACCTTAGGTTCTTTCATCGCAGCGGGACCTCCTCCAATCGTGGTCATCATCTTCGTAGGCCATGGTGTGGTAAAGCCACACCATGGCGTACGTAGAGCCTTGTCACCTCCATGTCATCCCCGCCAACGCCCCTTGTCCTGGTGCATTTAATGTTTGTCAACAGCTTTGCCCTAAAAGTCTCCTTCCACTTGCACAACGTGTCCATGGCGTGAGCCGTGAACCTGACCATGACAAACCCTAGTTCTCCTTGGTCTTGTCCCTTCGCCATAAATAGCCTTAGAGCTCCATCGTTATCCGCTTTCCTCACTACCATCACCTCCCACGCCTTTACTTTAGCTCCATGAGCTCAAACCTGTGAGAATACACCTAGGCCGCCATTGTCTCACGACAAGAGCTTGGTAGCACCACCGTGGCTCCAGCGCTTTCCTTTGACCAATCTTTTGTGTCAATTTGAGCCTCTTGTCATCTTAGGTTTTTCCTAAACTCAATTCTTGTTGTCATCCTCGTGAGTCAACAAATTTGGGGTTGAAACGCTTGGTCCAGATTTACCCTTCTTCCTCAAAGGCCAGAAGCATCTCAACTTTTCAATTGCTTGCTCATGGACCTTCTATGAGCTATATTGAAGCTATCCTTACTCTAGTTTACCCTCCTTTGCTCGCACTCTCCTATCTCCATCATATCCTTCAACCCAAGTTACTTGGTCGCCTGAGCTTCCCCGCTATCTTCTTGCCTTCTTGTCCTGTGTAACCTCTTATTAGTACCTAGAGGCTTGGGCACCGCCTCGTAACAATGCGAGCTCATTTTTGCTTTTCGAAGTTTAGCCGCATTGGTCATCACCACTTCTTCGCCTCGTCATGCTCTAGCCGCCGCGTCGAGAGGGGCCCGTGAGGCGCGCAAAACTATTATGCACTTAGTGGTGCCCTGGTTGGCACCGCGAGGTCTCATCGCCACTCAAAGCCGTTGTTCACCTCGTGCCTTTGTCTGATGCAGCCTACTGCGCTGTCATTAGGGATGCATTAATAAAACAATCATTACTAATCATTGGGTTGGTAGTTAATGGTCGCCTAAAATGGCTCTGTGTCAATTATATGTGGGCCATCCCCTTCGGTCAGTGAGCTAAACCACCTTTTGACAACTTTACGACCACTCCCTTGACTTTTGCAAACCAACCCCAAAGACCTCCTCCAAGTCCTCTTTGCAAAAGACCACTCCGCGAACTTCAAAAGATAACCCCAGACCTCTCGTAGATCTTGGCCGCCCAGACCTCCTATGGTAGATCTTGGTCGCCTAGGACCTCCTCTTTAGATCTTAATCTATTAGGACCTCCCCGTGGAGATCTGAACCGCTAAGACCTCCCGTGAGTAGGTCTTAACCGCCCGCACTCTCCCTCGTAGATCTTACCGTGACTCTCTTAGTGTAGTTCTTGACCGCTTAAGACCTCCTCTCGTGAGATCTTAGCCGCTAACCTCCTCGCTCAAGTCTTGGTCGCCCAGACCTCCTCCGTGAGATCTTAGCCATCGTGACCTCCTCGCTAGATCTCGACCCCGAGGACCTCCTCAGACCTCTTCACTTTAAGGGTTTAGCTTTTTCTCGCACTAAAAATTCTTCAAATTTGTAAATGCATAAGTTTTTCTCTCAGAATTTCAAATTGAACAAACTAAAATTTGTTAGGTTCCTCTCATAACATGCTTTAGGTAGAATAGGTTTTCATTATATCTTGCTTCAAAAATGCTATGTCCTAGTTTCATAACTTAGAAAATCATAATAAATTCATTTTAACTCAAAGGAAGTAAACCAATTTGCTGACCTTAGAATGTCATTATCTTCCTACCATAAAAATTTCATGTTCAAACTTTCTAGAAATTTGTGCGATGAATGAAGAATGTATAGCAATTAAAATTGAATTTTCCAGAGATTGAAAGTATTTAGGCCATAATTTTTACATGCTCAATCCAAATTGAATGATTCTTGTTGCTAAATTCTATTTCAAATCATGCTCTTCCCGCAGATAAATTTTATAGATTTTGGAGCAATTTGGATTTTGAGTCTTTTCTGTTCGCTGCTCTTATTGGATTTTCTTGCTCTTTCGATAGGTTTCGACATTGTGTTGAGTACGAGTGTGACCTCACAGAACCAAGTTATCCTCATCAAGGAAAACAGATGTAGCATCATTTGATCATATTGTTCTATTACTTTTAAATTTAATATCTTGTTTGCAAAGAATAAGTATGCATGCTTTTTGTGGCAAAGTTAATTTTGTCGATTAGAGGTAGCTAATCCTATTGCATAGTTTTTTTGAAATTGTTCACCCTCGCCACAAAGACTAAGTTATTATCCTCACCGTGAATTAGAGTCCGAAGAATGATTTATGCTCTTATGTCTTTTACGATATGATGCTTAGCAATACTTAGTTACCGGTAGAATTGGGCTGTTATCAACTTAGTCGATGACCTTGATCACGCAAAACTTATTATTACTTATGTTGAGTACCTTGTCCCTTGTTTATTTGTGAAAACTAAAACTGAAAATAAATTTTTTAGACTTAAGCGATTGGTATGATGGTGTGATCTTATGGTGTAAGGGTCATCAAGGACCGAGTTACTTCCACCATTGATCCAAGCAATTTTAAAAGCAACCACACTAGATGGATATGAGACCTCTCTTGACTTAGTACTGGGAGGTGTTAATTAACGAAGTCGCGTGGTGGGTTGTATATTTGATTATATACAACATGGGACAAGGACGAGGGGAGCATCCGCAACGGCTTGAGCTAGGCCAGCATCCTACTTCCACGATGGGCCCTTAGTGGGAGCCCATAACGGCGGTCCGCTAGGTGATAACCCCATACGCAGGGCTCTTGATTAGCACAATCCATTGGAAAGCGCCCATAGGACTTAGCCAGGTCGATACCTAAGGAAGTGTGCTTAATCTAGTGGCAAAAGGCGGTCCGATGTGGGTACATTGGCACACCCTCGCAGGGTTAAATCTATTCCAATAGCCTCGCCCTAGGTTATAGACACGCTTGGTTATTTCCGCAAGAACAAGACTACAACCTTTAATTAAAACTTGATGGGTGGTACGAATGGGTAATTCTCTATTGTTGTGATGGCTATTGGGTTAGTCATCTCCATGATGTTTTATTGTTATTACTTATTGTCTCGCTGTTATTTGGAACAAATAAAATCAGATTGTGCAAACTACCTTCAATCTATTATCTATTGCAAATAAAATCTCCTTATGCTCAAAATGAACCTTTAGCCTTCTCCTTTGATTAAAGTCCAGATGTAGTAATATCTAGGTTCATTATCAGATGTCTTATGAGTACATTTTTGTACTCATTTGCATTGCTTAATTGTTGTAGAGGAGGTTAATCCTCAAGGGGTCGACTTTGTGAGTTTTGGCTGGTGCGTATGCACTAGCTTGGCGCCCTACGGATTGCCTTGTGGGTGTAGGGCAAACCGTTGGTTTCTTGTTCATAGCCATCTCATGGCATTTTGCTTCCGTCTGCTTTTTAGTTCTGGCCGCCGCCTCCCTTTTGTAATAACTTTGATCTATGTCTTTTGCTTGTAAAGTTTTAGTTCTATATATGAAACCCGTATGGAATTGATGTAATATTTTGTAAAATGGTATGTATAATCGCACTTCATGAAGTATACATTTTCCCAAAGCACGGGATATTTTGTTTGTGATGCTAGAGTCAATGGAAGACTAAGCATTACAAGCCAAATACCCTGGTCTCATAAAGCTTGGTATCGAGCCATACCGACCGTAGAAACCCCTAGCTTGGTCTTCTTTCTGTTGTTTTGGAAAACTTAGTTTCAAAACTATCAAATGATTTATGAAAATTTTAGTAAGTTCTCATATTTTATTCCTTACCTATCTTAGCTTGCTCATCTTACCCTCGTTTATTAAGTTTTGAAAAGTTGTTCTCCTCTTTTTTTTCCAAAAGATAGTTATTATCGACAAATTGGTTTTGGGAGAACCAATGAGAGTTGTAATTTGAAGTAAGGTTGTCTTTGGTGAAGATTAGAGCTCCGGGTTGGAAAGGTGCGCATTGGAGCTGAGGTGCAACCGACAGCAAGCACTTAATTAATGGATCGGACTAAAAATGAGAGAAAATTTCAACTAAAACTTGTGGGAATAAAAGGCTAAGATGTGATACTAGTTAGTTAAGTATCTAACACCTCCTTTGCTGGTTTTACCCTCGCCTCTAGGTGTGTTAGATTTGAGTTGTGTTCTAATTTTTGTTCTTCCCACCATTGCCTGCTCATTCAATACTGCTAATTGTGCTCGGGAAGTTGAGCTTAAGTCTTGTGTTTCCTTGTTGTTTCTTGTGCCTTTTGAAAGCTTTTAGAGTTCCTTTCTTGCTGTCTTTGGCTTTCGATTAGGTGAGCCTTCCCTATTCGATGGCCTTCCTTTTACTTCTTTGGCTTCTAGCCTTCGGTTTCAATGCTAACCCGTATCCTCAGAGCAAGATGGTCGAAGGACCCAAAGCCATCAAGGCCAATCGCTGGTCCAGATGAGGAGCTCCCGCGCCTCCGACCATGCTTGAAATTCTTGCTCGCATTGAGCGCAATCGAATGGATCGATGAGGATCTTGGAGGGTATCGCCGCATTTCTCCACCCTTTCTCGTGCCTCCGACTCAGAGAAGGAGGTGGTCTAGCTCAATGAGCTAGCCGATGAGAATCTCCCTGCCCAACCGCCCTGACAAGACCCTTAAACGCTCCGCTGGCAAGTGTTACTGATTCTCGAGCTACCCTAAGGGGTGGCGACAACTCCTATTTGCCTTAGCTGTGGTGAAGGGCACTCACTGAAGGATACAAACTAGGAGGGTCAAGGTCTGCACGCATTGATGAGGACATCACTTCTTCTGATACACACAACAATCCTCCATTTGACATTCAAGGACCAATCACTAGAGCTCGCTACTGACAATTGAATTTACAGTGTGAGCTCGCTCTAAGTACTTCTTTTGTTCATTTGAGAATCGATTGCTACCTAATGATTTAATTATGATTAGGAACCATGGAGAGGACCTGTAAGTACTTGGAGAAGGGCTACGGCGCAAGTCCAGCAAGGGCGGTCGAATCATGTTGGAGGCCCACCTCGCCGACTTCAAATCCACCTGAGTCCAGACTAGGCTGCACTAAAACGGACGCCAGATCACATCCGGGTTCGCTTTTGATGTTCCACATATGTATCGAAGCTGAGAAGACGACCTTTCCAATGGCTCTAGTCCCATGTCAAAATTCCTTTGAGTCAACGGGAATCGTCGAAACAAGTGGGCATTCAGAATCAGTCGTGGTGCCGCACTACCATCTTTTGGGCCGCTCGTTTTGTATCGTGTTGAGCCCATTAGGGCGCGCCTGTGGGTTTTGCACGCCTCGCCCTCTATATACAGCCGCCACCCCACCATTAGGTTGGGTTTGCTTAGATTAATTCTGCCTTGAACAGCCATTGCTCATCGTTTGTGAGACCCCAACTTTCGAAAGTGCTAAAACAATACATCCGCAATTCCGCTGTGTTCTTGCTTGTGTTCTTCGATTCGCAGCGCAGGATTAGCCTTCTGGCGAGGTCAACCGGTTGTGCACGTTGATAACCCGAGGAGACGGGTGTGCGCGATCGCGGGTTCTAACGTGTTGTTCGAAGCCGAGTCGACGGTGTCGCGCCCACCAAATCGAACTTATCCGTAACTCGTTGAAGATCGGACCCTGCTCTTACCAAGTGGTAATCGAGCTTCGTGTGTTCCTTCAGTTCGAAGCTTACCTTACCCTTGTTGTTTTCTTTTCATCCTAGAGTCCAAGAAAAAGCCCTACAAAAAAATTGTAGTCATAGGTTGTTCCTGTCCTGCATCTCGCTTAGCCTTTTGCACAATTTGATTTCAGAGTCCGTAGTGTTGAGTTTGTGTCCTTAGTCGAGTTGTGTTGCTGGTTTAGATCGTGTTTTATTTCTCGTTGTCTAGCTTCCGCTACCTCTCATACAAACCCTAGCCACAACGCTTGTTTCTCCCACCCTCCCACCCTCTGCTTTTGAGTCATACATCGCGCCTTGTGATCACCCAAACACACCCCCTTGAGCCTCGTGGATCACCCAAAGACCATCCCCACTTCTTCCCGAGCTCCGCCCCATTTTCCACCAATTTCTCCACCCGATTTCTGCTTCGGCCTCCAAGAAGAACCATAACTCTGAGGCCCTCCTTCATACAAATTGCACTTCTCAGATACGAACTCAAATCGACGATTTTTTTGAAATTGGGTGAAATTAAATTTTGCATCTGAAACCTCCCTACTTCATGGGGTTCAACGAATTTATTTTGCCCAAACCGCTCCGAAAGTGTAGTACTGAGCTCAACTTTCATCACCGAATATACATGTGAGGACCCCTGCTTATTCGGCTTGTACTGCTTAACCACCCACTTGGTCCTAACAAGACAAATCAAATAAACTAAGCTTCGAGATAGGTATACTTCCCGTAAATGCATGATACACACTCACATAAAATCATGCATCAATTCCATTCATTCACATAGAACCGCACAACAATAACTTAAAGACATACATAATATAAAGAGAGTTAGTATTAAAAGAGAGGCCGACCGCCAAATAACACATAAGCAACTAATTTAAACAATGAAGCAAAAGGGCCATAAGATGGCTATAAACAAAGTCAATCGTGTGCCTTTCACCCACAAGGCAACCAACCTGACCGCCAAGCTAATCGTCCCAAACAACACAAGAACACAACTCACAAAAGTGAGGCCCTTGGGCTCACCTTCTTCCTCCTCAGAATAATTAATATTAAGCAAAGCGTATGAGTACAAAACTTGTTTTTGTACTCGCAAGACTGACGTGAGATAACAAACTATAATTAACTACATGCAAGCTTTATTTAAGTGGATGAGGCTCGACTTATTTTCAAAGATAAAGCAAGTTTTCATTTGCAATAAGGTAGTAGATTCAAAGCAAGTTTGTAATTAACTTTATTGTTCAAATAAAAGAGAGACAATTATAACAATAGATAGATGACAACACCAACCTAGAAGTGACTAACCCATAGTCACCACAACAATAGCATGAAGTACCCTTCATACCACCCATGTCAAGTTTAAGTTTTTAAAAGTTGTAGTCTAGTTCTTATGGAAATAACTAAGCGTGTCCATAACCTAGACGAGGCTATTCGAATAGTTTTAACCCCGCAGGGTGTACCAATGTACCCACACGATAGACCGCTTTCCACCACCTACGGTTAGCACACTTCCTTGGTATGCAGCATGGCTAAGTCTAACAAGACGCTTTCCAATGGACGATGCTAATTAAGAGCTCGTGAGGACTTAATTTATTTGGTTTGTAATGCTTAACCAACCACTTGGTCCTAGCATCACAAATCAAATAAATCGATCTCTAGATATGTATACTTCCTGCAAAGCAAAGATACACACCCCTGCACAAAATTAGACATCAACTCCATCCCACACATAGAGTCCAAACACCACACTTCCAAACGGAAGATAAACAAATAGTAAAGATATTATGCATAATGGCCGATCGCCACAAGATACACAAATAACAAAAGAGAGACAACAAGTAAAGTGCCATAAGATGGCTATAAACAAAGCCAATCGCAGGTGCTTTCACCCACAAGGCATCCGACCGACCGCCAAGACTAGTCGCCCACGAACCAAGAACACGATACCACGTATGAGGCCCCCGAGGCTCACCTTCTTCCTCCGCAACAAAAACATCAAGCAAAGCACCTGAGTACAAAGATTGTCTTTGTACCCGCAAGACCGACGTGGTGAACCTAGCACTGCTAATATGCTACATGCAAGCTTGTTTAGTGGGGCCATATGTTTCATTTGCATAAAGCCAATTTTCATTTGCAATAATGTAATACGCTTTAAAGGCAAGTTTGCAATTCATTTATAAGATTGAAATAGCAGAAGGATATTAATAACAAAAGCTAAAGATAAACAACCTAGAAGTGACTATCCCAATAGTCACCTCATCAATAGCACGAATCCCGCATTCGCACTCACCCATCAAGTTTTAATTTAAATGTTGTAGTCTAGTTCTTACGGGCGATCCGAGCGTGTCCATAACCTAGGACGAGGCTATTCAATAGTTTTAACCCCGCAGGTGTACCAATGTACCCACACTTCTGCATCGCCTTTAAGCCAAAGCACACTCCAAGGTATGTCGCACGCCTAAGTCCTACGAGACTTTTTCCAATATTGTGTATTAACCACGAGCCGCTCAGATGGATAGAAACCCATACGCTACATGGTAAAGCCAAAAGACAACTACCCACTCAGATAAAGCTTTTCTGACAACTACCATGCTCCCACCTCCATCCTCCCGCGCACCTCCCGCGACCCGAGCCAATACACGCCAAAGTACTAGGTCAAGAGAGGTCTCATATACTCTAGTGTGGTTAGCACGCAAAATGCTCAAGACGTGGCGCAAGTAACTCGGTCCTCATCGACTTCTGCACCTTCCAATACACACCCAACAGATCACACCAACATACCATTGTGCCCAAGTCTAAATTATTTTGTTTTCATTTTTAGTTTTGCAATTAAACATAGCAAAATGCTAAAACATAAAGCTATAGTAAATTTTAGTGATCAAGGTTACCGACTAAAGTCGATAACCGCCGCTTCTACCGATAGCTAAGCATGTCTAAGCAAGTTGACCCGATCTACTAAGTGATAAGAGATCATCCAACATCTCTAATCACAAGAAATAACCTAAGCTCAGTAGTAGAGATCAATATTTTGTCTACGTGATATGCAGCTACGGATTTAACTAATCAATTTAACACAAATTAAGCAATGCATACATACAAACAAAACAAAATATTAATCTTTAAAATACCGGGATTATCATGATCAAACCGCTTTCGGCCGCTGCTCAATGCTCAACTCTGCTGCAGGATCGCTCTGGTTGCCGCAAATATCGAATCCCAACGATTGAACAAAACAAATAATAAGAACGAATAACACCTAAGACTCAAAGATCAAATACAAACACCATTTTATACACAGAGGCTAAACCATCACAAAAAGAATGACAATTAATCGCTACAAAGACCCACTCACTTATTTGCTAGGTTAATCACAAAATCAAACCTCTAGCATGATTTAAACTTTGGACAGACTTGAAGGTGATTATGTGCACATCTATTATTTAATCAACAAGTTAACACATCAAGAAATGCTTATTATCGATGAGAGCACGTAACCTATAGGAAGCTATTGAAAACATTAACTAGATAATCACCAACCATTGATGCTAACAATTTTCTAATTGAGGTAGGGCTTTAATAAAATTCAGCTACTAACACATCTAAGTATCACACCAACATATAGGAAGGTTAACCATAACAACATGCTATCACTACAAGGCCTTACTACACCGTAAAAGTAGGAAAACAAGTACAGAGACAAACCACTAGCTCCAATAACAACTTCTTAGATCACTCATGCCAACAAGGGTTTTAAAATCTAGAACCGCTTAACTAACATAATTCCTTACCAAACACTATTTCTAAGCAATTTATCAAGTCTAACAGACCTACATAGCATAATCATGAAACCAAATTTCAGTTTAGTGACAATAAAAACGATAACAGGATCAAACAGAGAACTAGAACTAAAATGCTTTCAAACCTCCAATACCAAACTTTGATCATGCAATGAGAGGAACTAATGAACAACCGAAAGCATGATTAGCAACTAACTACAAAGTTTCAGGAGGTGGGCTCCACCGCCACCACTGTGGCAAAACCAAGAACAGAGCAACTCGTGGCGCTGACTCGAAGTCGACGCCGGCGATGGAGTGGCGGCGCGGGCCGAATGCGACGCCAAAATGGGTTGCTTGAGGACCATCAAGCCGAGGGTGGTCGCGGTTGGCCGAGAAGCACCGAGGTGGTGCGCGACGAGCACCTGCGCCGGCAGGAGGTGATAAGGTGCGCTACACCGCAGAGGTAGACAACAAGAATTAGCGCACAAGATGGGCATCGTGAGTTACCAGAACTCACCGAATGACGCGGAGCTCAAGAGGTCACGGAGATGGCCCGGCGACGAGAACTGGGCCAAGGCATCCAGGGTCACCGAGAGGAGCAACCTGAGCAAAAATAGAGGAAAAGAGAGATGGGGGTAGCTCGAGGAGTGCACTAGATGAAGCTAGCGCGAGCAATTGCTCTAGGAACTAACTCACCTGAGATGGGGACGAAACCCAACTTTCGGCCAAGAAGGGGGACACCAAAATTCAACGGCTCCCGAGAATAAAACTTCAAATTAGTTGAGAGAAAGACATGACAGAGTCCGAACACGATCCGACGCTAAAAGGAGAAGATGAGCTTCATCGTTGTGGTGTTGACACGGCGGTGGCGGCGTGCACCATGGCACCGAGCTCGAGCACAACTATGAATTGAGCTCGTAAGGAGCAATGAGTGATAGGGGATCGCTTAATGGTGTCTAAAGAAGGAAGAGGGAGCTTTGGGTGAGCTTAAGTAGGGACGAGGGCTGAGGAAACAAGAGGCGAGCTTCTCGCACCGAGATGCAAGGAAGAAAAGCGAGACAAAGAGGTAGATGACGGCGACACGCCGCACTGTGGCATGGGCTAGCAGCGGGTGATGCGCCGAGGTGAAGCGCGCGAGGAAACCAAGAATGGACGGCGAGGCGAGGTGGCGCGATGCATGCCGCCGCCGGACTCAAAGACTGAACGAGGGTAGGTGACGACCGACAAGAGGGGCCCGCTCGCCGATGAAAATAAAATGGCGCGAGCCCGAAGTCAAGTGCGCGCGCAAACCGTGGTTTGACTCGACCATTTTCGCCCGACCGCTGGATCCGAGATGGACGGCCGAGATTGATGTATGCATTCGACAGTCGGTTGCATGCGCGCACGCGGATCGCTCGACCTGACGGACGGCCGACGCCATCGACGCACGCGGTGCAACTAGTTGGTTCGACCGAGCCAGCGGTGATGAGCCTCGGACTCGAGCCCGAGGTTGGGTCCGAGCCCGAGGAACAAGATTTTAGTTTTGATTTAAAAGACAGAGAGGGTTTGGGAAATTTTTAGAGGTAGCTCCAGAGCTCCAAAATTTCTGAAATTTTTATGGTAGCTGCTAGGGACAGAGGACAACCTTGTGAAATTTTTCCAGGGTTTTCATGCACTAGATTTTTCCCACTAAAATTCACAAGCTGCTGTCCAGAGGTTTGACCAGATTTCTAAACTGGTTTGACTTGGGCATTTGAAATAGCAAACAAAATCTAAAAATTGTGAAATAATTCAGAGAGGTAGCTAGGATGATCAAGATGCTAGGAAAAATATTTGCAGAGGATGATCACAAGTTTGAAGGCTAATAATTTGATGACAACAATTTCCAATCACAAGAATTAACTTCTAGAAAATTAGAAATTGCTAGGGAAAATTTGGAAAACTTCCAATTGATTTGAAGAGACAACAAAAGTTTTTATTTCTCCTCAAAATTTTACATTTGAATTACAAACCCTAAGTTAGGGTCATATAAATCTCCCCTTACAGAATCTCGCCCAGATTCTCGATCATCGAGAAGAATGATGGGTAATCGCCGAGACGCAGCTTCCCGCTCCCACGCTTGATCACACGGTTCCTTGTTCTCGCTCAGCTTTCTTCGAGGATACGAACGGGCGCCACGATAAGACAGATCTTCCCGCACATCGATATTTTCCAATGGCGCTTCTCAACTGGAACACGAAGGCACTTCTTCAATCGTGACACATGGAAAACATCATGCACCCTCAAGTGTAGCCGCAAGTCTAACTTGTAAGCAACAGCTCCCACTCCGATGATGCGTAGGGTCCGGATACCGAGGAGCCGCTTGCCTTTGACACCAAACGACGATGTCCCTTCAGAGGTGAGACTTTGAGATACACAAAGTCATTGGGTGAAACTCACCACGACGACGCCCGATCCGCATAGCTCTTCCGCTCGATCGAAGCACGCGCAAGTGCTCACGAATCAATCGCACTTGACTTTCAAATTTCATTGATGGAATTGACCAAAGAACCGCTTTTCACCGCCGACTCAGCCAACTGTTTCAGCAGTCAGCGACTACAAGGCCTCAAATGGTGCCATATCGAGACTAGCCCGAAGTCGTTGTTGTAGGAGAACTCGCGCAGCTGGTAGGCACTTCTCCCAATTCTTTCCATAGGAAAGAACACAAGCACGGAGCATATCTTCAAGCACTGATTGACGCGCTCCGCCTCGACCATCACCGAGGATGATAGGTCGAGTCGAACGAAAGACGGTCCCCATGGCTTCCTCGCAGACTATGCCAAACCGAGAGGTGAACAGAGAACCACGATTCGACACAATTGTTCGTGGCACACCATGCGCATCACAATACGGATATGTAAAGATCCGCTAATCGATTCACATCAATCTTCGATCGCGACCGAAGGAAATGGGCCACCTTCACAATCGATCAATGATAACCCATAATGCATCCTTCCCGCAGGAGTACGGCACTCGTTGATAAAATCCATGCCTGCGTAATCCCACTTCCATTCTGTATAGGCAAGGGTCAAGAAGACCACTGACGATGATGCTTCGCCTTGACGCGACAACATATGTCACATCCGCCACTTAACCCGCAATCTCGCGCTTCATGCGAGTCCACCGTAATCTCCGACGCAGATCTTGGTACATTTTAGTGGCTCCAGATGGATGGATAAAGGCGAGTCATGGGCCTCCCGCAGAATCAAATCCCGCAACTCGGGACCTTTGGGACCACAAGCCGCTGCCAAACCATACAACACCGTGTTCATCTTCTCGGAAACACTTGGCCGATCCTTCTTGATGTTCTCGCTTGATTTTACCCACACCATCATCCGATTGTCGTGGCCGCCTTGATTTGATCCACCAAGGTTGGTTGCACAACCAAGGCAAGAAGGGAACCATGCTCAACCAAACCTGTTGAGACGCTGAAATTTTCGCAAGAAGTGCAGTTGTCGCTCTTGGATCATCAAAGTATTGCAATACACTTTTCGCCAAGTGCATCAAGAACTACATTGGTCGTGCCAGATGATACCGAATACCCATGTCATAATCTTTGATTAATTCTAGCCATCTCCTCCGCTCGAGGTTCAAATCGCCGAGTGAATAAGTATTTCAAACTCTTGTGGTCGGAATACACCTCACAATTTACCGATCAAATAATGCCGCCAAATCTTGAGTGCATGAACCACCGCAAAGAAGCTTTCTAAATCATGGGTGGGATAGTTGAGCTCGTGAGGTCTCAATCGCTCGATGCATAGGCAATCGCTTTGCCTTCCCGCATAAGAACACATCCAAGTCCTCGACGAGAGGCATCGCAATAAATATCGGCTCTTGTGGATATCAGAAGAGTAAGAACTGGGTGAAGTCAATCGCCGCTGAGCTCCCGAAAGCTCTCATCACAAGCAGAGGACCACACAAACTTTTATCCTTCTTGAGCAATTCATCATTGGCTTTGCGATCTTGGAGAAATTCTCGATAAAGCGCGGTAGTAGCCCGCTAAACCGAGAAAACTCCAGACATCGTTGATCGACTTGGGTGACTCCCAAGATAGAACATCGGCCGACCTTGCTGGGATCCACAAATATGCCTCCAAACCGAAAGAACATGGCCCAAGAATGCCACTCCTTCAACCGTAACTCACATTTCATTTAACTGTGATATAGCCGTGCTCCCGCAATTTGCCCAAAACAATCTTCAGATGCTCAAAGATGCTCGCTTCAGATTGGAATAGATAAGAATATCATCAATAAAGACCACCACAAATTTATCCAAATACTCCATGAATACCGAATTCATAAGGTTCATGAACAAAGTCGAGCATTGGTTAAACCGAAGACATGACGGTGTACTGCATGTTCCATAACGAGTAGTGAAAGCCGCCTTCTAATATCTTCGATCTGATCCTCGACTGATGATACCCCATTCTCAAATCAATCTTTGAGAACACCTGGCTCCAGCCAATCGATCGAACAGATCATCGATGCGAGGCAAAGGATATTTGTTCTTCACCGCCACCTCATTGAGAGGACTGTAATCAACACACATGCGCAAAGTCTTGTCCTTCTTCTTCACAAAGATCACCGACAACCCCAAGGAGATGAATCGACGGATGAAACCTTTTGCTTGGAGCTCACCAAGCTCGCTTCTTCAATTCTTCTAGTTCATTGGGAGGCATCCGATACGCGCGCTCAAATTGGGGCGATGCGGCAGCAACTCGATGACAAACCTGTGTCTCGAACCGAGGCATCCCTGCAAGTTCGTGAAAGACATCCCCAAAGTCGATACTATGGGAACATCCTCGAACTCGCAAGGTCAAGCTTCGCCTAATACACATAGATGTGTCCCCGGCCGCGCAAAATCCAACCCGCGCCTCAAGGGCCGTGAGATAGACAATCTTCCCGGCGCAATCGACCGCCCCAAGTGTTGGGACAACCAATCCATGCCAAGAATCACATCCGCATTTGCCGAATCGAGCGTAATAAGATTTGCCAAAAATCCTACCCCTTTGACCTCAATAGGAACACCGCGCATTCCATATCGCTCTCATTTCCAACCCGAGAGCTAATGAGTAAAGGAATCCCCAAAGGAACACAAAGAAGACCACTAGCAAGCAGCAAATGATCTTGAAATAAAAGAATGCGATGCTCCGTAATCAAATAATATCGCAGCAGACGAGAATTAACAAGAAGTGTACCCATCACGACATCCGCGCCCCGAGCCTCCTCACCAAAGGTGGTTGACTGACACGCCGCCGCACTCGGGCTTCGATCATCTTCCGTCGTGGATGACCACTCTCGCCCGCGCCCTCCATTAGGACGAGGCTACCGCAACACTCGAGGCGTGCATTCGCATAATGGCCCTTGTTGTGGCAACGAAACAAGTAACCTCGCCGCCGGATGGCGGAGACCGCCTGGCTGGATCGCAGCGCACGCGGGTCAAACACGCCCGCGTGGGCGAGGAGCCGTGCGATGGCCTGGTGCCGTGGAGCAAAAAGAGCGGCCATCGGTGCCGCCCACCGAGGACGCAACGAGGTCGGCGTGAGTAGACCGATGCGCCTCCATTTGCGCTATGGACTCGCCAGCCGCTTTGCCTTATGCTCGCAGAACAATGGCCTTATCTACCAAGGCTCAAAGTCGAGAAGTCTGGCAATAGATAGCTTGTCCCGCAGCCTCGCATAAGCCATCCATAAACTTCTCCCGCTAGCCTCATCCGAGGCCACCTCTCCGAGCATAACGAGCCAAATGATTGAACTCGCATAAGTACTCGCCACGCATTTGCGCTTGCTTGAGCGCGAGGAACTCCTTCTTCTTCAGCCTTCATCAGCCATCCGGGATGTGGCCCGACAAAGGCTGATTCGAACTCCTCCCACGCGACCACATGGCTCGCGGGTCGCATGGCGAGATAGTTCTCCCACCATGAGAGTGCCGCGCCTCAAGCCGGTGGACGCGAAGAGTGCCTTATCCTCGCGCGGCATCGAGCTATGTTGAGCTTTCGCCAACCATGCGCAACCAATCGTCCGCATCAAGAGGGTCCTCGTGAGCGGAGAAAGTCGGCGGCGTGGTACTGAGGAACTCGCAAGTCCTCGCGAGTCCGTGGCCGCCACCACCAAGCAGGAGTGGAGGTATTCCTAGCACAACCTCCAAGATGCGCTGTCGTCCATGCGGCTCGCTGACCGAGCGAACCTCACCATGGCTCTGAGGAGGGGAAGCTCCTCATCATGACCAAATGGCATGACTCGCCGTTTCTCCCGCCATCCTGCTTTACTAAGACAAGTTAGCAACAAACTTAAGAGCAAGAAAGCCCAAAATTCAAGAAAATGCTCCTAAACAAACACAAGGCAGATAAAGTTCGACTAAAGAAAATCGACACATAACTACTCCCTTCACATCTTACCCTATTATCCCCACAAGTTTTAGTGGAATTAAACTTCATGGTTCTCCCAAACTAATTCCACCTGTAGTAACTATCTTTTGAAAGGTGAAGAGAGAAACCAAGTTTCAAAACTTAAATTAGAGTAAGATGAGAGTAGAAAGCTAAGATAGGTAAGGAATAAAATCTAAGATTCGCTAGGTTTTCATAAACCTTTTATGATTTGAAAATAAGACTTTCAAAATATCCTAAGGACGCACCATGCTTGGTTTATTACTTCGTAATGGCTCGATACCAACTTTGTGAGGACCCCAATTTATTTGGTTTGTAATGCTTAACCAACCACTTGGTCCTAGCATCACAAATCAAATAAATCGATCCTCGAGATATGTATACTTCCTGCAGCAAGATACACACCCCTGCACAAAATTAGACATCAACTCCATCCCACACATAGAGTCCAAACACCACACTTCCAAACGGAAGATAAACAAATAGTAAAGATATTATGCATAATGGCCGATCGCCACAAGATACACAAATAACAAAAGAGAGACAATGAAGCAAAAGTGCCATAAGATGGCTATAAACAAAGCCAATCGTGTGCCTTCACCCACAAGGCATCCGACCGACCGCCAAGACTAGTCGCCCACTAAACGGCAACACAAACTCCACGTATGAGGCCCCGAGGCTCACCTTCTTCCTCACGCAACAAAAACATCAAGCAAAGCACCCGAGTACAAAGATTGTCTTTGTACCCGCAAGACCGACGTGTGAACTAGCGCACTGCTAATATGCTACATGCGTGCTTGTTTAGTGGGGCCATATGTTTCATTTGCATAAAGCCAATTTTCATTTGCAATAATGTAATACAGCTTTAAAGGCAAGTTTGCAATTCATTTATAAGATTGAAATAGCAAAAGGATATTAATAACAAAGCTAAAGATAAACAACCTAGAAGTGACTATCCCAATAGTCACCTCAATAATAGCACTAATCCCGCATTCGCACTCACCCATCAAGTTTTAATTTAAATGTTGTAGTCTAGTTCTTACGGGGCGATCCGAGCGTGTCCATAACCTAGGACGAGGCTATTCAATAGTTTTAACCTGCAGGTGTACCAATGTACCCACACTTCGCATCGCTTTAAGCCAAAGCACACTCCAAGGTATGTCGGCAATGACTAAGTCCTACGAGACTTTTTCCAATATTGTGTATTAACTACGAGCCGCTCAGTATGGATAGAAACCCATACGCTACATGGTAAAGCCAAAAGACAACTACCCACTCGTGATAAAGCTTTTCTGACAACTACCATGCTCCCACCTCCATCCCTCCCGCGACCTCCCGCGACCCGGAGCCAATACACGCCAAAGTACTAGGTCAAGAGAGGTCCCATATACTCTAGTGTGGTTAGCACGCAAAATGCTCATCACGGTGGCGCAAGTAACTCGGTCTCATCGACTCCTGCACCTTTCCAACACACCCAACAGATCACACCAACATACCATTGTGCCCAAGTCTAAATTATTTTGTTTTCATTTTTAGTTTTGCAATTAAACATAGCGTAAATGCTAAAACATAAAGCTATAGTAAATTTTGTGTGATCAAGGTTACCGACTAAAGTCGATAACCGCCAGTTCTACCGATAGCTACATGTCTAAACAAGTTGACCGATCTACTAAGTGATAAGAGATCATCCAAATGATCTCTAATCACAAAGAAATAACCTAAGCTCGTGTAGTAGAGATCAATATTTTGTCTACTGTGATATGCAACTCTGGATTTAACTAATCAATTTAACACAAATTAAGCAATGCATACATACAAATTGAAACAAAATATTAATCTTTAAAATACCGGGATTATCATGATCAAACCGCTTGCACGTCGCTGCTGTTCAATGCTCAACTTTGCTGCGAGGATCGCTTCGGGTTGCCGCAAATATCGAATCCTAACGATTGAACAAAACAAATAATAAGAACGAATAACACCGCCAAGACTCAAAGATCAAATACAAACACCATTTTATACACAGAGGCTAAACCATCACAAAAAGAATGACAATTAATCGCTACAAAGACCCACTCACTTATTTGCTAGGTTAATCACAAAATCAAACCTCTAGCATGATTTAAACTTTGGACAGACTTGAAGGTGATTATGTGCACATCTATTATTTAATCAACAAGTTAACACATCAAGAACAAATATTATCGATGAGAGCACGTAACCTATAGGAAGCTATTGAAAACATTAACTAGATAATCACCAACCATTGGATGCTAATAATTTTCTAATTGAGGTAGGGCTTTAATAAAATTCAGCTACTAACACATCTAAGTATCACACCAACATATAGGAAGGTTAACCATAACAACATGCTATCACTACAAGGCCTTACTACACCGGTAAAAGTAGGAAAACAAGTACGAGAGACAAACCACTAGCTCCAATAACAACTTCTTAGATCACTCATGCCAACAAGGGTTTTAAAATCTAGAACCGCTAACTAACATAATTCCTTACCAAACACTATTTCTTAAGCAATTTATCAAGTCTAACAGACCTACATAGCATAATCATGAAACCAAATTTCAGTTTAGTGACAATGAAAAACGACAACGAGGATCAAACAGAGAACTAGAACTAAAATGCTTTCAAACCTCCAATACCAAACTTTGATCATGCAATGAGAGTGAACTAATGAACAACCGAAAGCATGATTAGCAGCTAACTACAAAGTTTCGTGGAGGTGGGCTCCACCTGCCCCACGTGGCAAACCAAGAACAGAGCAACTCGGGTGGCGCTGATCAAGTCGACGCCGCGATGGAGTGGCGGCGCGGTGTGCGACGGCCAAAATGGGTTGCTTGAGGACCACCGGCCGAGGTGGTCGCGTTGGCCGAGAAGACCGAGGTGGTGCGGCGACGAGCACCGCGGCGCAGTGGAGGTGATAAGGTGCGGCTACACCGCAGAGGTAGACAACAAGAATTAGCGCGCATGGGCATCGATGAGTTACCAGAACTCACCGAATGACGCGAGCTCAAGAGGTCGCCGAGATGGCCCGGCGAGAACCAGGGCCAAGCGCATCCGTGGGTCACCGAGGAGGAGCAACCTGAGCAAAAATAGAGGAAAAGAGAGATGGGGGTAGCTCGAGTGAGTGCACTAGATGAAGCTAGCGCGAGCAATTGCTCTAGGAACTAACTCACCGGAGATGGGGACGAAAAACCCAACTTTCGGCCGAAGAAGGGGGACACCAAAATTCAACGGCTCCTGAGAATAAAACTTCAAATTAGTTGAGAGAAAGACATGACAGGAGTCTGGAACACGATCTCGACGCGAAAAGGAGAAGATGAGCTTCACTGGGTTGTGGTGTTGACACGGCATGGCGACCAGGCACCGTGCAGAGCTCGAGCACAACTATGAATTGAGCTCGGAAGGAGCAATGAGTGATAGGGGATCGCTTAATGGTGTCTAAAGAAGGAAGAGGGAGCTTTGGGTGAGCTTAAGTAGGGACGAGGGCGGAGGAAACAAGAGGCGGAGCTTCTCGGCACCGAGATGCAAGGAAGAAAAGCGGCGACAAAGAGGTAGATGACGGCGACACGCCGCACTGTGGCATGGGCTAGCAGCGGGTGATGCGCCGAGGTGAAGCGCGAGAAACCGAGAATGGACGGCGAGGCGAGGTGGCGCATGCATGCCGCCAGCGACTCAAAGACTCGAACGCAGGTAGGTGACGACCGACAAGAGGGGCCCGCCTCACAATGACAGTAAATAAAATGGCGCGAGCCCGAAGTCAATGCGCGCAAACCGCTGGTTTGACTCGACCATTTTCAATCGCGACCGCTGGATCCGAGATGGACGGCCGAGATTGATGTATGCATTCGACAGTCGGTTGCATGCGCGCCACGCGGATCGCTCGACCTGCACGGACCACCGACGCCATCGAGCGCACGCAGTGCAACTAGTTGGTTCGACCGAGCCAAGCGGTGCGTAGTCGGACTCGAGCTTTGAGAGGTTGGGTCCGAGCCCGAGGAACGTTGATTTTAGTTTTGATTTAAAAGACGAGAGGGTTTGGGAAATTTTTAGAGGTAGCTCCAGAGCTCCAAAATTTCAGAAATTTTTATGGTAGCTGCTAGGGACAGAGGACAACCTTGTGAAATTTTTCCAGGGTTTTCATGCACTAGATTTTTCCCACTAAAATTCACAAGCTGCTGTCCAGAGGTTTGACCAGATTTCTAAACTGGTTTGACTTGGGCATTTGAAATAGCAAACAAAATCTACAAATTGTGAAATAATTCAGAGAGGTAGCTAGGATGATCAAGATGCTAGGAAAAATATTTGCAGAGGATGATCACAAGTTTGAAGGCTAATAATTTGATGACAACAATTTCCAATCACAAGAATTAACTTCTAGAAAATTAGAAATTGCTAGGGAAAATTTGGAAAACTTCCAAATGATTTGAAGAGACAACAAAAGTTTTTATTTCTCCTCAAAATTTTACATTTGAATTACAAACCCTAAGTTAGGGCTGTTACAGAGCCGCAACCCACGGGAGAAAGACACATTAGACAGCCTAACCGGCCTGCTAATGCTCCCCTCCAACACCACAACACACACACACACAAGAACACACCCACCAACCAGCTCATAATTAACACCTCCCAAAGTACTTAGTCAAGAGAGGTTCCATATCCCCCTCGTGTGGTTAGCACGCAACAATTGCTTGGATCAATGGCACAAGTAACTCGGTCCTTAGGGACTTAGGCACCATTCCATTCACACCCAACAGATCACCCAACATACCATTGTGCCCAAGCCAAGATATAATTTTTGTTTTCAGTTTTTGATTTGCAAATTGGTAAAACACAAGGGTTGGATATAATGGAATAATAATAGCAGTAGTGTGATCAAGATCACCGACTAAGTCGATGATCGCCTAATACTACCGATAACTAGGCATGGCTAAGCAATATTTATTCGAAATCTACTAAGTGACAAGAGCTCATCCAACGAACTCTAATCACAGCAAATAACCTAGGCTTAGGTAGTAGAGGATATTGATTTACCTACAGATTATGCAACTAGGGATTAACTAATCAATTTAACAACCAAATAGCAATGCATACATACAGTTTAAACAAAGTATTAGACTTTAAAAGTAATGAGATTGAATGGGAAATGATCAAACTGCTTGCCTGCTTGCTGTTGCTCAAATTGTTGCGGAGGGTCGTTCTCGGGGTTACCGCAAATGTCGAAGCCTAAGCGAGAAGCAAAAAGAAGCAAGAACAACCAATAAGACGAGCAACACTTAAACAAAAGAGCAAGCAAAAATTATCCAAATGCGACAAAATTTATACACAAGGTAAAATACTAATATACCTAGTCATAGAAACTGGAAAAACCTAATTTGGATTTGTGGTGCAAAAGATATTCCCTAAACACCTATTTTCGGCCATAATTAGGTACTGTAGCAAAAACATTTTCTAGAAAGATTTTGAAGCTGAAACTTTTATGGTAGCTACCTACTGGTATAGTGATAATCCATATAAATTTTCAGGTTATTTGGAGTTATAACGAATTAGTTATGATTTTCTAAGTTCTAAAACTAGGACATCATTTATATGAGTAGCAAAGACCACTAGCAAACTGGTCCTTCACTAAAGTTCATCCCTAAAGGAAATTAACAAAATTTAGTTCGCTCTATTTGGACTTACAGGAACAAGTTATGGATTTTCTAAGTTTTACAACATTTTTTGGAATATTTAATAAAGGTTTGAAAAGGCTAAAATCGATTCCCAACATTTACGGTTCTTAACAGGCACTGAAATATTTCTACATTAATCTCTAGCCTAAAAGAAAATTAATACTACTGAAATCACCCAAAAGGATCCATAATGAAAAGATATGAATTTCTAAAGTTTTAACAACAATTTTTAGTGGAAAGATAAAGCTACGGAAATTATATCCCTTAACCGAAAAGAAAAGCGTGGCTCAATGTGGGCGATTAGAATCCGACGGCCCACGCGCGGCCGATTCGGCATGCGCGCGCGCGCACCGTTGGATTTGATTCCAACGATCCGGATCATTGTGACCTTGGACCGCGAATGCTCGCACCACTGGGCCGTTGATCAAGCGATGAAGGGTGGGATTGAGGAGCCGGACGGTCCAATTGCTCCCGATCCGACCACGGATCCAAGATCGAGCGGTGAGGTGGATTGGGCGTTTACGATTTGAGCAGGGCTCATCGACAATAGGGGCCCACCGGTCGGCGACTCTAAGTCACATGTCGGGTTTTAAGCGCCGCGCACGGGGGTTTGGTGGCGGGCCCACCTGTAAGTGACTGAGGAGGTGGGTTTAGGACAGCTAATGATTACTATCCCATGA
This sequence comes from Ampelocalamus luodianensis, assembly GCA_036346255.1. Classification (NCBI taxonomy): domain Eukaryota; kingdom Viridiplantae; phylum Streptophyta; class Magnoliopsida; order Poales; family Poaceae; genus Ampelocalamus; species Ampelocalamus luodianensis. The sequence continues at coordinate 54,612,609 of CM070621.1, forward strand.
TTAACAATGATTAGCATTAATGAACGTCATTACTGTGTCCGAACGACATTACGGCACTGCCGTTTTCGTCCGACAAAACGACCGTTGCGGTCCCGAGCTCGCCGCCGGCGACTCCGATCGTGGCGGCGCGAGCCAAGGGCCAAAATGGGATCGCAATACCAATGCGCACACATTGGTATCACTCACACTGAGCGATAGTGCCCCAGAACGGCGGCGAGTTGGCGGTGAGCACCGGTGACCAAAACGGCCGAAAGGCGAAAATGCTCAAAAACTCCGCAGCCGTCTAGGTAAGCGGGCGCCAAGGCTTCTAGGGACTACTAGAAGTGTACCTGAGCACTGGTGGAGCTCGGAGGTGGCCGAGGTGGCTCCGACGACGAAGAGCGGCGTCGGCACCGAAGAAGAAGTGGAGATGACGACCTGAGCAAAAAGGGTGAGACCGGGTCATCACAACAGCTCCACAATAGCTCATATATGCTTCATGAGCAAAGAATTAGGAAATGAAGCTCCTTACCGGAGATGGGGAAGAAGGGGGTGCTCACGGCCGAAAAGAACAAATCCCAAAATCGAGCTGCTCCTGTGAAAAGCAACTACAATTAAGTTAGGGGTTTTGCTCCAAGAGGTCAGAGGCACACATTGAAGCAACAAGAGAGGAAGAAACGTCACTGGAGCACCGGTTGCACCACGAGCTCGAAGCTTCAATAATGGCGGCCAAGGGTGATCTTGGCGATTGAGCTCAAGAAGGAAGAGAAATTGCCGATTGGGGTTGCGGAAAGGTGAAAGGAGGGCAAAGGAAGGGAGCCGGTGCATAAGTAGCGAGAGGGCTCGGTCCACAACGGCTCTCACACAGGAGGTCAGTGCGGTGATGGGAGGCTGAGCGGCGGGAGCGAGTAGAAGAGACTTCCGTGGCAAGCCCCGAGCACAATAAATGCATGCAGTGGAGCGGTTGGGAAGGGACTGAGACGCGCTCTCCCGCCGACTTCACCACCGCCTGATCGCCGCGTGGGCAAGCGGAGGAAGAAGATGACCAGGCGGCGGCGCCGGGCCACGGTCGGCACGAGGCGGTTCGAGCCAACGCGCCCGATGGGTTGAGCCCAACCACATTAGATGTTGGCGCGGATTAGACTTGAGCGGCCCGATTGCGCGCACCACTTTGACAGCACCGGTGCAACGGTTGGCTCGGCGAGTCAAAAGACTCGAGCAGAGCGATCTTGAATCAATTTAGGTTTTTAATTTTAAAGGCTGAAACTTTGGGGATTTAATTGAGGTATCAAATCGACTCCAAAATTTATGAAATTTTAACTGGAGCTTCTGACTTAAGGATTAACCTTCCATAAAATTCCCAGAGGTTTTTGTGCACTGGAATTTTCTCAAGAAATTCCGAGGCTAATTCAAAGGTTTGACCAAGGTTTGACTTGCCTCTAAAATATTTCAAATAATTTCCAAAAATTATGAAATAATTCAGAGGTGTTACCAAGCAACCCTAGAACCCAGGAAAAATTATTGCCAAGGGTTTGACACAAGATTTGACCCAGAAGGTTTTGACTTGAGATAAATGAGGATTTTGATTTTGAATTTCCCAAAATTCTTTTTACAAGAATTTCAGAAAAGTTTCAAGAGTAAAGGATGAAGGAAAAGTTTTTAATTTACCCTCATTTTATTACATTTGAAACACAAGCCAAAATGGGGATGTTACAATACAGCACATTCATCATTTTCTGTAGGCCACACCTTACATCAGATTGAGGTGAAACTTTGTGTGGTTCCTATTTCTGTGCTCTGCTTCGTGAAAAAATAACAGAAAAAAAAATATTTCGGCACCTGGTTTTGCCTGAGAAAAAAAAGGCACCTGAGAGCCCTCCGTACCTAAAAAAAAGAGAGCACAGTTTTAGGTGACAGATATTGATTTGTCTTTGTCCTTACCTAGCCATCCTTGTCTTGTCCTTACAGCCATCCTTGTCTTTGTCTTTACCGCCATCCATGTTCTTGTCTTTGCTTTACTATTCGGTCTTGACTCCTTATTCATCATATCATACATTATAGGACACATTTGGACCAACAACTAGGACCGTGTTTTGGACATTTACTCAGCATTACTATCATTATTGATTTGTGTTCTATTAACATATTTGGCCTTCAAGCTCCATATACCTACTTCGGATAGCACGACTTTTGACCCTTGCAATCGCGGGTCACACTCTCAGTATCACGAACGACCACGGTTGTACCACCTACGGTTTGCGTTGGTAAGAACACATGTAAAAGCTTGGTAAGCCACTTCCTTTGCGGGTTCCCACTGTCCTCCTTTGTAGTTGATAGGGATAATCATTTTGTTTTCCCTTTGTTTTCCCTGTGTTTCCACTAACCATGGCAGGGACCGAAGGGGACGCGACACCGGTCGACTTCAACGAGTGTGTTAGTCGCGGCCAGCTACAAGCTGCGCTCGACAAACAAAATGCTTCATTCACTGATCTCGGCGCACGAATGGACACCATCGTCGCCGCCATTGCCCAGTTGAACACCACAGAAGGCATTGAGCGGGTGGAGCGGCGGATGACTGACCTCACTAGTTAGATGGACACATTGGAGGCACGCGTGCCACCTGTCAATGACGGCCATCATCATGATGATGACACAGTGCATGATGCGGTTGGCAACATTGATCAGCGGGAGACACAAGATGCGCGACTACGTCGGCGTCTTCAGCAAAACAGACATGGTATGGGAGGTAATAACCAAAACCGTCATGGTAACGATGACCCTTTTGCTAAAGTCAAGTTTACCATCCCATCTTTTTCTGGCCTTTATGATGCTACAATATATCTTGATTGGGAGATGACGGTAGAGCAGAAGTTTAATTCTCACTTGGTTCCTGAACAACATAGAGTTAGACAAGCTACTAGTGAGTTTAAGGACTTTGCTATTATCTGGTGGAATGAACTGGGTACCATGCGCTTACAACCTGACACATGGGAGCGGTTAAAAGAAGCTATGTGTAATCGTTTTGTTCCTCCCTCATATAAACGTGATTTGAGAAAAAAATTACAGCGCTTAGAACAAGGTGATAGTTACATTCGGGACTATTATCTTTGAGCTTCAAAGGGTATGGTGCGTTGTGGGGTTGTTGAGGAAGCAGAGGATAAGATTTATCGTTTCTATGGGGATTCTGTGAAATTCAGAACATTGTTGATTATAAAGAATTTACTCATCATCAACGATTGTTCCACTTGCTATGCTTGCGAGAAAAGAATTGCGGGGGCGCAAGGAATCGGCGGCAAGCACGGACGACCCTCCTACGCGCCGCGACGACTACATCGACGGATGCCCAAGTCTTCTTGAGTTTCGTTCTCCTCCACCACCGATGAACAAGATTGCTGCAGCGCCACCAAAGCCACCTTCCACGACACGCCTGCAGATTCTACAAAAATTCTTTGCGAGCTCTAGCCAAGAGTTCTTCTTACGTGCCTTCCGCGGGCGTTCCTCCGGCATTCGGTGCCACGCTGCCATGGACTTGGTCGTATGCGGAGAATTCCCTAGCCAGCGGGCATACATCGCCACGGAAGATGGAGGCTACATCGGCGCCGGATGTCGAGGAGGATGATGGCGTTGCTGCCTCCTCGGCGACAATGGCGGTGGTCATGGCGACTGTTCCTTGGTGGGGCGTCCACGGCGCTACGGAGCATCATTGTGCAACGAGTCCTCGGCACACAAGTACAACAACCCGATAAGCTTCAACGCCATAATTTGTTTCATACTTTCTTTGCAATCAAGAACCGGCGCGCACGTGTCATCATTGATGGGGGAAGCTGCAACAACTTGGTGAGTTTTGATTTGGTCAAGAAGCTTGGCTTGACCACGCGACCGCATCCACATCCATACCATATTCAGTGGTTAAATGACTCTGGAAAAGCTAAGGTAACACAAACATGCCGAGTCCATTTTTCTATTGGTGGTTATGCTGATCATGTTGATTGTGATGTGGTTCCCATGCAAGCATGCTCTCTTTTATTGGGTCGACCTTGGGAATTTGATAATGATGCTTTGCACCATGGTAGTAGTAACAAATACACTTTTATGCATAAGGGAAAGAAAGTTACTTTACTGCCTTTGACCCTTGCTGAGATTATAGAGGCCGATAGGGAGTGAGTGCTTCTTGCTAATGATCCAAAGGAACATGATAAATCTGAAAAACATTCATTATGCTTGCCACAAAATCAGACCTTGCTGAAATTGATGATATTAATGATACATGCTATGCTTTTGTGTGCAAAGATACTTTTTTCTCTTGATAATATGCCTTGCACTTTGCTGCTCTGTCACTAACCTTTTGCGAGATTTTAGAGATGTTTTCCTGATGAGATACCTCTAGGACTTCCACCCATTCGAGGATTGAGCACCAGTTGACTTGACCTGGAGCGAGTTTGCCAAACCGTCTGCGCGTCTGGGACCAATCCCGCGAGACTAAGGAGATTCAGCGACAAGTCTAAGACCTTTTGGACCGTGGTATATGCGTGAGAGCCTTAGTCCTTGTGTTGTTCTGTTCTTTTGGTACCCAAAAAGATGGTTCTTGGCGTATGTGTGTAGATTGTAGAGCCATTAACAACATTACTATAAGGTATCGTCATCCTATTCCCAGGCTAGACGACATGCTTGATGAGTTGTGTGGTGCTATAATTTTCACAAAGATTGACTTGCGTAGTGGATACCACCAAATAAGAATGAAACTTGGCGATGAATGGAAAACCGCTTTTAAAACTAAGTTAGGCTTGTATGAGTGGTTAGTCATGCCTTTTGGTTTAACTAATGCACCTAGCACTTTTATGCGATTAATGAGCGAGGTTTCGTCCTTTCATTGGCAAATTTGTGGTCGTTTACTTTGATGATATCTTGATTTATAGCAAGTCCATGGATGAACATTTGAATCACTTACGTGCTGTTTTTAATGCTTTGAGAGATGCACGTCTGTTTGGTAACCTTGAGAAGTGCACCTTTTGCGGATCGAGTCTCTTTCTTGGCTATGTTGTGACTCCACAGGGGTGAGGTTGATAGAGCCAAGGTGGAGGCGATATGGAGTTGGCCCACGCCCACGACGGTCTCCCAAGTGCGGAGTTTTCTTGGCTGCGCGGTTTTTATCGCCGCTTTGTCAAGGAATTCAGCACCATTGCGACACCGTTGATTGAGTTGACAAAGAAGGGGTCGTGTTTCATTGGGGCCATCACAAGAGGAGTCCTTTAATCTTTTGAAGGACAAGCTTACACACTCACCATTGCTCCAACTTCGGATTTTGGTAAGACTTTTGAGTGGAATGTGATGCTAGCGGAATTGGTATTGGTGGTGTTTTGATGCAAGAAGGCAAACATGTTGCCTACTTTAGTGAAAAATTGAATGGTCCTGCTCTTAATTATTTCACGTATGATAAAGAATTGTATGCTCTTGTTTGTTCTTTAGAGGCGTGGCAACACTATTTATAGCCTAAAGAATTTGTCATTCATTACGATCATGAATCACTTAAGCATATTTATAGTCAAACCAATTTGAATCGTAGACATGCTAAGTGGGTTGAATTTATTGAATCTTTTCCTTATGTCATTAAACACAAGAAAGGGAAGGATAATGTGATTCTTGATGCTTTGTCTCGGCGCTATACCATGTTGTCTCAACTTGATTGTCACATTTTGGTCTTCAAACCATTAAAGGACAATATGCTTTAGATGCTGATTTTAAGGATGTGTTGTTGCATTGTAAAGAGGGACAAGCATGGAATAAATTCATGATCAATGATGGGTTCTTGTTTAGAGCTAACCGCCTATGCATTCCAGTTGGATCCGTTCGTCTTTTGTTGTTGCGGGGCGCATGGCGGCGGTTTGATGGGACATTTGGTGCTAAGAAGGCGGAGGGCGTTCGGTCACACAATTCTTTTGGCCAAAAATGAGCGAGATGTTGAGCGGTTTGTGGTTCGCTGCACTACATGTCAAAAAGCTAAGTCTCGCTTGAATCCACATGGTTTGTATATGCCTCTTCCTGTTCCTTCTATTCCGTGGGCAAATATTTCGATGGACTTTGTTTTAGGATTGCCCAGGACTAAGAGGGGGAGGGATAGCATTTTTGTTGTTGTGGATCGTTTTTCTAAGATGGCTCATTCTATACCATGTCATAAAACCGATGATGCCATTCATATTACTGACCTCTTTTTCAAAGAGATAGTTCATTTGCATGGTATGCTTTCTACTATTGTTTCAGATCGTGATGCCAAGTTTTTGAGTCACTTTTGGCGTACTCTATGGAACAAGTTGGGTACAAAGTTGTTGTTCTCTACAACATGTCACCCACAAACTGATGGCCAAACCGAGGTGGTGAACCGCACATTGTCTACCATCTGAGAGCTGTTTTGTGAATAATTTGAAGCTGTGGGAAGAGTGTTTGCCGCATGTTGAGTTCGCATATAATCGAGCGGAACACTCCACCACCAAGGTAAGTCCTTTTCAGGTAGTATATGGATTCAATCCACGTGCCCCTCTTGATATTTTACCTTTGCCTACTAGTGAGAGAGTTCATAATGATGCTAAGGGCGTGCTGATTTTATTGTCAAAATGCATGAGACTACTAAGGCAAACATTGAAAAGATGAATGAAAAATATAGGATTATTGGTAGTAAAGGTAGAAAGGAAGTTAAACTTGAACCGGGTGATTTTGTTTGGTTGCACTTGAGAAAGGATAGATTTCCTGAGTTACGAAAGTCAAAATTGATGCCTAGAGCTGCTGGTCCTTTTAAAATAGTTGAGAAGATAAATGATAATGCATATAAACTTGAGTTGCCTTCCGAGTTTGGGGTTAGTCCCACCTTTAACATTTCAGATTTGAAGCCATACTTGGGAGAAGAAGATGAGGCTGAGTTGAGGAAAACTCCGCTTCAAGAGAGGGAGGATGATGAGGACATCACTTCTTCGGATACACACAACAATCCTCCATTTGACATTCAAGGACCAATCACTAGAGCTCGCGCACGACAATTGAATTTACAGGTGAGCTCGTTCCTAAGTACTTCTTTTTGTTCATTTGAGAATCGATTGCTACCTAATGATTTAATTATGATTAGTAACCATGGAGAGGACCTGGAAGTACTTGGAGAAGGTCTACGAAGCGCACAAGTCCAGCAAGGGCGGTCGAATCATATTGGAGGCCCACCTCAAGCCGACTTCGAATCAAATTCGGAGTCCAGGACCAGGCTGCACTAAAATGGACGCCCAGATCGCATCCGGGCTCCGTTTTGGATGTTCCACATATGTATCGAAAGCTGAGAAGATGACCTTTCCAATGGCTCTGGTCCCATGTCAAAATTCCTTCTGAGTCAACGGGAATCGTCGAAACAAGTGGGCATTCAGAATCTGTCACGGTGCTGCGTCACCGTCTTTTGGGCCGTTCGGCTTTGTATCGTGTTGGAGCCCATTAGGGCGCGTCCAGGGGTTTTGCACGCCCCTCAGTCCTCTATATACAGCCTCCACCCCCACCATTAGGGTTGGGTTTTGCTTATATTAATTCTGTCTTGAACAGTTTCGCCGTTCATCGGTTTGTGAGACCCCAACTTTCGAGTGCTAAAACAATACATCTGCAATTCCGTTGTGTTCTTCCTTGTTCTTGCTTGTGTTCTTCGATTCGCAGGCGAGATTAGCCTTCTTGGCGAGTCAACGGGTTGCGCCACGGTTGATAACCTGAGGAGACGTGGTGCTGCAATTGCGGGGTTCGGAACGTGTTGTTCGGAAGCCGAGTCGATTTGTGTCGCGCCTCCACCAAATCGAACTTATCCATAACCTGTTGGAAGATCGGGACCCCGTTCCTACCAGCGCTGTGGTGAGGAAGGACACTACAGCAACTAGTGTACTACAGCTTGTCCAAACTACGACCAAGGCCACCTACCCAAAAACTGTCCGACTGCCAAAGTAACTTGTTTCCTCTGCGAGGGAAACAATCATTATCCCAAGGAGTGTGGTCTGAATCGGGTGATCACCAAGTTAGTAGAACTGCAATAGCATATTCTTCGTGCATCTGTAAGCCTCACAACCACCGATGCCGCCAAACAAGAGAAGTTCTTGGATGGTTTGTCTAAGGAGCTGCGAGACAAGTTAGCAGTTTATGGCTTCCCTGACTTTCAGACTATGGTCGACAAAACCATTGTTGCTAGGGGTAGGGAGAGAGCGCTAAAGGAATTTTGCAAGAGTCAGAAGAAGGCTCTTGTGGAGATCACTTGCTTCTTCTACGGCATCAAGGGCCATTATGCGATTAATTGTCCTAAGAAGATTGGAACAACCCCTCGCCCTCCACAGGCTGTGTTCCAACGACGTGCACCTATGAGTCAGCAAGGTGGCCTTCGCAATTTAGCCGAGGTCACATGCTTCTATTGCCGCAAGAAGGGGCACTACGCCAACAATTGCCCGGTGAAGCATCAAGATCAGAAGGCGGCTCGTGGTCAAAGTCAACTCCCTCTCCGCCGGGGATGCACAGGAGGCACCTGACGTCGTGTTGGGTATGCTTCTTGTCAACTTTCCTCCTACTTCTGTTTTGTTTGATTCAGGAACTTTTCGTTCCTTTGTATCTTAGTCTTTTGCTGCTATTGGTGATCTTTTTCTTGCTCCTCTGTGGGTCCTGTTGCTCATTTGCTCTCCGGGCTTGAGAGCTGAATTAGAGTGTCGGGATGTTCCTGTTGAGATCGAGGAAGTGGGATTCTGTTGGCATGGACTTTATCACCGGTCTGCCCTGTACATCTTCAGGGAAAGATGCTATTTGGGTTGTCATCGATCGGTTGACTAAAGTGACCCATTTCCTTCCTGTCAAGACTGACCTTCGTGTAAGTCTCTTGGCGGATCTCTACATAGCTCGCATCGTGAGTTTGCATGGAGCACCCAAGACGATCGTCTCATATCGTGGTTCCCTTTTCACCTTTCAGTTTTGGAGTTGTTTGTAGAAGGCTATGGGGACTCGTCCTTCCTTCAGCTCAGCTTATCATCCTCAAACTGATGGCCAAACAGAACGAGTCAACCAAGTTTTGGAAGATATGCTCTGTGCTTGTGTTCTCTCCTATGGTAAGAATTGGGAGAAGTGCTTGTTGTTCGCCGAGTTTTCATATAACAACAACTTCCAAGCCAGTCTCAGCATGGCACCTTTGAGGCCTTATACGGGAGAAGGTGTAGAACCCCGTTGAATTGGTCTGAGACCAGCAAAAGATCTTTCTTTGGCCCGGACTCGATCAATGAGGCCGAAAGCCAAGTTCAATTGATTCGAGATCGATTGCGCATGGCTCAATCTAGGAAAAAGAACTATGCATATCGTCGTCACCTGGAGTTGAGTTTTGAGCCCAACGACTTTGTTTATCTCAAAGTCTCTCCTTTGAAAAGCCATCAACGTTTCGGCGTCAAGGGCAAGTTAGCTCCTCGATATGTTGGTCCTTACCGCATCATCGAGAAGAAAGGGGTTGTTGCTTATAAGTTGGACTTGCCTGCTGCACTTGAGGGGGTACATGATGTGTTTCATGTGTTCCAGTTGAAGAAGTACCTTCATGTTCCAACCGAGGAAGCTCCGTTGGAAAATCTCGATGTCCAAAAAGATTTGACCTACCACGAGCGCCCTGTTCGCATCCTTGAAGAAGTTGAACGAAGAACAAGGAATCGGGTCATCAGGTTCCTTAAAGTTCAGTGGTCAAATCATTTTGAGTATGAAGCAACTTAGGAACAGGAAGATCGTCTGCGTGCGGACTACCCATCTTTCTTCTCCGAGTGAATGGAATCTCGGAACGAGATTCTTGTAAGGGGGGGAGGTTTGTAACATCCCAATTCTTGGCTTGTGTTTCAAATGTAAGAAAATGCGTAGAAATTAAAACTTTTCTTGCAACTTGAAGTTTTTTTAACTTTTCTGTAATTCTTGTAAAGGAATTGTGGGAAATCAAAAACCCAAATCTCCCATTTGACTAAAGTCATAAACTCCTTGTTGAAAATCTTGGGTTTACTCCCTGGAAATACCTTTCCTTGGTTGTGTGACCCCTCTGAAAAATTTAACAATTTATAGAAATTGTTTGAATATTTTAAGAGGTAGTCAAACCACTTTGACTTTGAGTCAAACCCTAGCTCAGAACCTTAGGAAATTTTTTGAGAAAAATGCTCTACATAAAAATCTCTAAAATTTTATAGAAGGTCAATATCAGAGTTAGCAAGCTACTGTAAAAGTTTCATAAATTTTGGAGTTAGTTTGCTACCTTGAAAAATTCCCCAAAGCTTTCTAGTCTAATTCAAACCGTAACTTAAGTCACTGTTGGGCTCGAGTCAAACCCGAGCCCAACCACTTGACTTGGTCGAACCAAGTCATTCAACTGCTCTCGGGCGTGGCCAGTTGAGCATGATCCTTTTGGGCCGTTGGATCTCGGTCCAACGCTCCGGACCTCCCCCTCACCTGGTCCACCCTCGTGTCTTTTGCAAAGACCACCCTGGGTCATTTGCAAAGACCACCCCCTTGGCCTCGCCAGGACCACCCCGTGGCCCTTTTGTAAAGACAACCCTTGGGTGTGCGTGTGTAGCGCATGGGTGATCGTGGGCCGTCCATGTCTTGATCTGTGTCTCGGATCTCCTAGGACGTTCGGGACCTCCGAACCTCACTTCAAATCGTGGCCCTCCGTTTCTAATCCTACCGACAAGACCTCCCCAACGCGATCTCCTAACTTAACCTAACCGCTTGCTATTTTGACCAGTCCACCTTAGGTTCTTTCACTAGCAGGTGGGACCCTCTAAGCTGGTCATCATCGTCTTCATGCGCATGCATGTGTGCCAGAGCGCCATGGCGTGGGCGCAGAGCCTTGTCACCTCCATTTCATCCCCGTCAACGTCTCCTTGTCCTGTGCATTTAATGTTTGTCAGTAGCTTTGCACCAAAAGTCTCCCTTCCACCTGCTCAGCGTGTCCATGGCAGAGCCATGAACCAGGACCATGACAAACCCTAGCTCTCCTTGGTCTTGTCCCTCCGGCTATAAATAGCCTTAGAGCTCCATCTTTATCCTTTTTCCTCACTACAATCACCTCCCACAGCTTTACTTTAGCTCAGTGAGCTCAAAATCCAGAGAATACACCTAGGTCGCCTTTGTGGTGACAAGAGCTTAGTAGCACCATCGTGCTCGGTGGTTCCTTTAACCAATCTTTCGTGTCAATTTGAGCCTCTTGTCATCTTAGGTTTTCCCTAACTCAATTCTTATTGACATCCTCGAGTCGACAAATTTGGGGTTGAAACGTTTTCGATCAAGATTTACCCCCTTCTTCCTCAGTGCCGGTAAGCATCTCAACTTTTCAATTGATTGCTCATGGACCTTCTATGAGCTATATTGAAGCTATCCTTACTCTAGTTTACCCTCCTTTTTGCTCAAACCTCCCTATCTCCATCGTCTCCTTCAACTTCGGCAAGCTACTTGGTCACCAGAGCTTCCCCGGCTATCTTCTTGCCTTCCCCGTTCTCAAGTAACCTCTTATTAGTCCCTAGAGGCTTGGGCACCTGCTTCTCAGAACAATGCGGAGCTCATTTTTGCTTTTCGAGTTTAGCCGTATTGGTCATCACCGCCTGTCTCTGGCTTGTCGGCGTTCTAGGCTGCCGCCGCCATCGAGAGTGGGCCTAGTAGGTGCGCAAAGCTATTATGCACTTAGTAGTTCCCTTGGTTGGCGCCGGCGAGGTCGTCATCGCCGGTGGCAAGCCGTTGTTTGCCCTCGGGCCTTTTGTCGGACGCAGCAGCTCTGTTGCGTTGTCATTAGGACAACATTAATAAAACAATCATTACTAACCATTGGGTTGGTAGTTAATGGCTGTCTAAAATGGCTCTTGTGTCAATTACATGTGGGCCATATCCCCCGTCGTCGTGAGCTAGACTACCTTTTTGACAACTTCAGGACCACCCCCCTTGGACTTTTGCAAAAACAACCACAAAGGCCTCCCTCGAGGTCCTCTTTGCAAAAGACCACTCCCGCGAACTTCTGAAAAGATAACCCGAGGACCTCCTCTGGTAGATCTTGGCCGTCCAGGACCTCCTATAGTAGATCTTGGTCGTACAGACCTCCTCTTTTAGATCTTAACCTCTTAGGACCTCCCTGTAGAGATCTGAATCGTTAAGACCTCGGGTGAGTAGGTCTTAACCGTCCAGACCTCCCCTCGTGTAGATCATGACCCTTAGGACCTCCCTCAGTGTAGGTCTTGACTGTTTAAGACCTCTTCTGTGAGATCTTAGCCGTCAAGACCTCCCTCAGTTTAAGTCTTGGTCGTTCAAGACCTCCTCTATGAGATCTTAGCCATCAGGACCTCCCTGAGTTAGATCTGGACCCTGAGGACCTCCCTCAGGACCTCTTCACTTTAAGGGTTTAGCTTTTTCTGGCACTAAAAATTCTTCAAATTTGTAAAATGCATAAGTTTTTCTCTGTAACTTCAAATTGAACAAACTAAAATTTGTTAGGTTCCTCTGTTAACATGCTTTAGTGTAGAATAGGTTTTCATTATATCTTTGGTTCTGAAAAATGCTATGTCCTAGTTTCATAACTTAGAAAAATCATAATAAATTCATTTTAACTCCAAAGGAAGTAAACCCAATTTTGCTGACCTTAGAATGTCATTATCTGCCTACCATAAAAATTTCATTTTAGAAACTTTCTGGAAATTTGTGCGATGAACAGTAACAGATAGCAATTAAAATTGAATTTTCCAGTAGATTGAAAGTATTTAGGCCATAACTTTTAAATGCTTAATCCAAATTGAATGATTCTTGTTGCTAAATTCATTTCAAATCATGCTCTTCCTGCTCTATAAATTTCATGGATTTTGGAGCAATTTGGATTTTGAGTCTTTTCGGTGTTCGTCGTTCTTATTGGATTTTCTTGCTCTTTCGATGGGTTTCGACGATTGTGTTGAGTACGAGAGTGACCCTCTGCAGCAACCAAGTGATCCCCAACTAGGCAAGTAGATGTAGCATCATTTGATCATATTGCTCCCATTACTTTTAAATTCTAATATCTTGTTTGCAAAGAATAAGTATGCATGCTTCTTTGTGTCAAAGTTAATTTTGTCATTTAGAGGTTGCTAATCCTATTACATAGTTTCCCTGAAATTGTTCACCCCTGCCACTGCCCTAAGTTATTATCCTCACTGGTGAATTAGAGCCCGGTGAATGATTTATACTCTTTTATGTCTTTACGATATGATGCTTAGCAATGCTTAGTTACCGATAGAATCGGGCGATTATCGACTTAGTCAATGACCTTGATCACGCAAAACTTGTTATTACTTATGTTGAGTACCTTGTGCCTTGTTTATTTGTGAAAACTAAAACTGAAAATAAAATATTTTAGACTTGGGCACATTGGTATGATCGTGTGATCTTATGGTGTAACTGGAATGGTGCCCGAGTCATCAAGGACCGAGTTACTTGCACCATTGATCCAAGCAATTTTGCGTGCTAACCTCACTAGAGGGATATGGGACCTCTCTTGACTTAGTACTCTGGGAGGTGTTAATTAATGAGTCGTGTGGTGGGTTGTATATTTGATTATATGCAACATGGGACAAGGACAGGAGGGGAGCATCTGCAATGGCTTGAGCTGGGCCGGTGCATCCTACTCTACGTATGGGCCCTTAGTGGGAGCCCGTAACGGCGGTTCGCTAGGTGATAACCCCCATACGTGCGGCTCTTGATTAGCACAATCCATTGGAAAGCGTCTCGTAGGACTTAGTCGTGCCGGCATAGCTAAGGAAGTGTGCTTAATCTAGTGGCAAAAAGGTGGTCTGATGTGTGGGTACATTGGTACACCCCTGTAGGGTTAAATCTATTCCAATAGCCTCGTCCTAGGTTATAGACACGCTTGATTATTTCCCGCAAGAACTAGACTACAACCTTTTAATTAAAACTTGATGTGGGTGGTACGAATGGATAATTCGTGCTATTGTTGTGATGGCTATTGGGTTAGTCGCCTCCAAGATGTTTTATTGTTATTACTTATTGTCTCGCTGTTATTTGGAACAAATAAAATCAGATTGTGCAAACTACCTTCAATCTATTATCTATTGCAAATAAAATATGTTCTATGCTGAAAATGAACCTTTAGCCTTCTCCTTTGATTAAAGTCTGCATGTAGTAATATCTAGGTTCGTTACTCGTAAGTCTTGCGAGTACATTTTTGTACTCATTTGCCTTGCTTAATTGTTGTAGAGGAGGTTGATCCCCAAGGGGTCGACTTTTGTGAGTTTTTCTGTGGTGCGTGCGACTAGCTTGGCGGCCCGGTCGGATTGTCTTGTGGGTGTAGGGCAAACCGGTTGGCTCTTGTTCATAGCCATCTTATGGCATTTTGCTTCCGCAGTTCTTTTAGTTCTTGGCCAGTTGGCCTCCCTTTTTGTATTAACTTTGATGTATGTCTTTTGCTTGTAAAGCTTTAGTTCGGTTATATGGAACTTGTATGGAATTGATGCAATGTTTTGTAGAAGAGTGTGTATGCTGCAATTCTGGGAAGTGTACATTTTTCTGAGGCACGGGATATTTTGTTTGTGATACTAGAGTCAATGAAATACTAAGCATTACAAGCTAAATACCCCGGGATCTCAGATCTTCACTCCTCTGAGTGGAGGTACTCTAAGGTCAACGAACTCTCCTACTTCAAAAAATAAATCCCTTCGACAGTTGTCATCATAACTCTTCTGTCAGGACTGAGCCACTCTCAATCTTTCTTTTATCACTTTTACCTTATTCTTAGCATCTTTGATTAATGCAGTCCAAAGAAGCGGTGCTCGCCTACTTGATCCCAAAGAAGAGGTGCGACACTTCACGCCATAAAGTGCTTCAAGTGGTGACATACCACTACTACAAAACAGTCATCTTGTACGCCTCATCATGACGGTTTCAAAGGAGCCGTCAGTATTGAACTTATCTGAGCGGTTCCCTTTAGAACCGCGTGATAGTGCCTCATCACGAGCGGTTCTTATTACCAACCGTCGTGATACTTCTGACGGTCCATAATAAGAACTGCGCGATACTTCCTGACGGTTCATAATAAGAACCGCTCGTGATAGTGCCTCATCACGAGCGGCTCCTTCTACCAACCGTGCGTGAAGTATCACGAGCGGTTGATAGAAGGAGCCGTCG
Organism: Ampelocalamus luodianensis; assembly: GCA_036346255.1. Taxonomy (NCBI): domain Eukaryota; kingdom Viridiplantae; phylum Streptophyta; class Magnoliopsida; order Poales; family Poaceae; genus Ampelocalamus; species Ampelocalamus luodianensis. Next base: position 54,627,747 of record CM070621.1, read on the forward strand.
TGATGAGGACACCTCATCACGCAGCGGTTAGTATAACGAACCGTCTATGATACTTCACGAGCGGTTCGTGATACCAACCGTCGGTGATAACTACCTCATCACGAGCGGTTGGGATTAACAACCGTATGTGATTTTGATTTACTATGGCTTAGAATTTTTCTTACTCTCTGATTTTACCATGACTTGAATTTTCCTTACTCTCGATTTTACCATGACTTGGAATTTTCCTTACTCTTAGAGTAAGGAAAATTCCAAGTCATGGTAAAATCGAAGATCTATAACAGATTTTACCATGACTTAGAATTTTCTTACTCTCTGATTTTACCATGGCTTAGAGTAAGGAAAATTACCATAACAAGTAAGGAAAATTCAAGTCATGGTAAAATCGAGATACCATAACTTAGAGTAAGGAAAATTCAAGTCATGGTATACCATGGCTTAGAGTAAGGAAAATTCAATTCATGGTAAAATCAGAGATACCATGGCTTAGAGTAAGGAAAATTCAAGTCATGGTATACCATGGCTTAGAGTAAGGAAAATCATGGTAAAATCAGAGAGTAAGAAAATTTTTAAGCCATGGTAAAATCAGAGAGTAAAAAAAAATTTAAGCCATGGTAAAATCAGAGAGTTTTAAGTCATGGTAAAATCAGAGAGTAAGAAAAATTCCAAGCCATAGTAAAATCCAAATCATTTTAAGCCATGGTAAAATCAGAGAGTAAGAAAAATTCCAAGCCATAGTAAAATCCAAATCACAGACGGCTCTTAATATCAACCGTGCGTGATGAGGTACTTATCACAGACGGTTCGTATTAAGAACCGTGCGTGATGAGTTACTATCACTGACGGTTTGTGATCTGAACCGTATGTGATTTGTCATCACTGACGGTTTTGTATGAAACCGCTGCGTGATTCGCAATGCTGGAATTTGAAATTTTGAGCAGCGTGCGCGGGAGGCAAAATATGTCCTTATATATTATGGCCGACCTCCTCTGGCGCTTCGATCTCGCACTCCAGATCCGGTCCTCCTCTGGGCTCGGTCCTCCCTTGCTCCGGCAGTCCTCCTCCGAGCTCCGGCTGGTAGCTGCTCCTCCGGTCCTCCCGCTGCTCCCTGGCCCCCGCTACACCTCCAGGCTCCGGTCCTCCCTTGCTCCCGCAGTCCCCAAACTTCGACATGGTCTTCCTCCCCAACAGTTGAGAGTTGACGCCGACACCAACACTGACCTCCTCTAGTCCTTCTCTGACGCCGACGTTGAGCTCCTCTAGTCCTCCTCCGACGTCGATGTCTGTTGGTACTTTTGTATATGAGGTTCTATTAGATTCAGATCCAGATTTGTATGTATGAGCTTGTGGTACTTGTGTTAGATTCATATCAGTTTACATTAGATTCTCCTCCGATTCTACTACATTGGTACTTGTGTATGATCGAGTGTATGTGTGTATCCATGAATCCATGGCTTGAGAAATTTATTGGGAGGCTTAGGAGTTGGGAATCCATGTATGTGTATCAATGAATCCATGTTTGGGAGGCTTCGGAAATGGCGGTGTATGTGTATGAGTGTATCCATGAAAAATGGCAATATATTTTTGCAATCAAAAGCTATCACAGACGGTTTGGAACAAGAGCGTCAGTGAAAGCAGTATCACAAGCGGTTCGAACAAGAACCGTGCGCGATAATTGATTATCACTGAGCGGTTCTTGTTCGAACCGTCGATTATCCTGAGCGGTTCTTGTTCAACCGTGCGTGATACTGTTTTCATAGACGGCTCTTGTTCGAACCGTCGTGATAGCTTTATCACGACGGCTCAAAACCGTCGTGATAACCGCTTTGTTATCACAGACGTACTTTTACGACGGTTGAAAACCGCTCGTGATGATGGTTCGAACAAATGCGTGATGAGGTTTTCTGTAGTAGTGTACGCAAACTGGCTTGATAGCTATTGTTGTACAAAAATTCTGCATAAGGAAGATTTTGATCCCAACTCTTTCCATAATCTAAGGTACAGGCTCGTAACATATCTTCCAAAATCTGGTTCACACATTCCATTTGGCCATCTGTTTGGGGATGATATGTTATACTAAAATTGAATCGTGTTCCCTAAGCTTTTGGTAAGCTCTTCTAGAATCTTGACGTGAATTGCGAACTATGTTGGACAATATCTTCTTGGGTACTCCATGCATATAGACGATCCTGATCATGTACAATTTTGCCAGTTTGTTGCCTCCATACTTGGTCTTGACCAGAATGAAGTGTGTCACTTTAGTCAATGGGTCAATCACAACCCAGATAGAATCATATCCTAACTAGGTCCTAGGAAGTCTAGTGATAAAGTCCATGCTGATCTCTTTCCACTTACATTCTGGAATTGGTAACGGCTACAATAATCCAGCGGGTCTCTGATGTTCTGCCTTAACTCTCTGGCATACATCACAATGTGCAACAAACTCAGCAATTTATCGATTCTCGCTTCAGATCCTAGTATATGCTAGTACTTTCGGGATGAATGGAGTACGGAGATTCAAGAGCTTCTTGAAGAATCAACTATTTTCTATTCTGATGATTAGGTACACAGATGTTGTTTCCAAACCAGATTGTACCTTGCTCATCCTTAGAAAATCCTCAATCTTTGCCTCTTCTCATGTTCTTCTTTATTTCCTTAATATCTTGATCTTCTTTCTGATTTTCTCTGATCTGAGTTTGGATGGTCGGTTGAACTGCTAGGGTGTTCACATAGCCCTAGCTGAAAATCTCTAGGTTCATATGCCTCAATTCTTCGTATAATCTTGAGTGACTTTCTTGAACCAATATAGTGTTGCAATACCCTTTTATGCTCAGGGTATTTGTCATTACGTTTGCTTTGCCGAATGATAATGGATTCCAAGGTCATAATCCTTTATCAATTCTAACCATCTCTTTTGCCCCAGATTAAGTTTAGATTGAGTGAAGATGTATTTTAGTCTCTTGTGGTTCGTAAAAATCTCGCAGCGATTACCAATAAGATAGTGCCAACAGATTTTCAAAGCATGCATAATTACTGCTAAGTCCAAATCATGTGTCGGGTAATTCTCCCTTCTTGAGGCCTCAACTGTCGGGATACATAGGCTACCACTTTGCCTTCCTGCATAAGCACGCATCCAAGACCTTGACGAGAGGCATCAAAGATAACCTCGAAGTCCTTATGGATGTCAGGCAAAACCAAAATTGGGGCGAAAACTAGTCTTTGCTTCAACTCTTGGAAACTTTGCTCGCAAGTCTCTATCCATTCAAACTCCTTCTCCTTCTTTAATAGCTGATTCATGAGTCTAGCTGTCTTGAAGAATCCTTCAATGAATCTGTAGTACTATCCAGTTGAACCAAGAAAATTTCTCACTTCAGTGACACACTTGGGCTACTTTCAATCCATTATGGCTTCAACCTTGGCAGGGTCTACTGCAACTCCTTCTACTGTCACAATATGTCCAAGGAAAGCCACTTGGCTTAGCCAAAATTCACTTTTGCTGAACTTGGCATAGAACTGATGTTCATTGAGCTTTTCCAGCACCTTTCTAAGAAACTTTTCATGCTCTATCTCATCCTTGGAGTAGATAAGAATGTCATCGATGAAAATAACCACGAACTTATCCAAGAATTCTATGAATACTTTATTCATCATATTCATGAAGTAAGCCAGTGCATTTGTCAGTCCAAAAGACATTACTGTAAACTCATACAATCCATATTTGGTGGTGAAAGCGATCTTGGGAATATCTTCTGGTTTGATCTTCAACTGATGATAACTAGATCTTAGATCAATCTTCGAGAAGACACTTGCTCCTTTCAACTGATCAAAGAGATCATTGATCCTGGGCAAATGATACTTGTTCTTGATCGTGACCTCATTGAGTGATCTGTAATCCACACACATTCTCATAATATTATCTTTCTTTTTGACAAATAATACCAGTGCTCCCCAAGCTGATGAACTTGGCTGAATGGAACCTTTGCTTTGTAATTCATCGATCTTCTTTTTCAGCTCTGCTAACTCATTAGCAGACATCCTATAGGGTCTCTTTGAAATGGGAGCCGTCCCTAGGACTAATTCAATTATGTCAGACCCGATAGTAACACCCCTAAATCCTCTGTGTATTCTACACTAGTCTTTGGAACAATAGCTAGTGTATATAATAAACAAATATGGTAACATTCATAATTCGCACAACTTTATTAATAAATATCAGAGTTTATTACAAGAAAGGATGGCAAGCCATCAATAAAGAACACAACGGAAGAGAAGAAAAAGTAATAGAGCCCAGCTAATCTGCCACAGGCAATCGACTGGGGTAGCGGCCTATTCATCGAGATCCACACCATTAGTGAAGTCCTTCTCTTCTAAACAATATTTTATTAAGCAAGAGTGAGTACAAAAATGTACTCCGCAAGCTACACCCATAACAGAGTTAATGCATGCATGGATATGATCAAAGGAATGTTTATAGGGTTATTTGTGTAAAGCAACATTTGACATTTTAAATACAATAGCTAAGTTCAAAAGCTCAAGTTTTACAATATCTAAAATTTAGTTTTAACTAAATTAATAAGGCTAGTGACACCAACCTAACACTAACTTAAACACAGGCACCAACCTGGGGCTTCAACCCACAATTTTCTCATGGAAACACATCCATATCATAAACTGTTTTAAAAAATATTTTGAAAATAAAACCAAAGTCTAATTCAAAAAAGGCTTTGCTCAACATGTCCATGATCATGGACACTGCTATTCGAATAGATTGACACTCTGTAGAGATTGTACAACTTTACCCACAAGAGATAATTAACTTTTAATATCAGTCTGACACACTTCCATAAGTGTGTGACTAAGTGATTATCATGAAGCCTTTACAATACACTATGCCAAAGTAGTTATGCCCGCTATAGTTTCACTTCTTTTGGACAGAACCATCCGGCAGAAGCCCCCTCTTGTGCCATGTGGAAATACATAAAAAGTAGGTCATTCTGACACCCACACATCAACATGGCATAACTAACAATGGAATGTTACAAATTAATTAGCCCAGTCTGTCCTATAGCAGACTTGTGATAGTACAGAATGGCCTAACAATCGGTAGCTCGCAGACCAGTCCTTAATTGACTGGGCGACTTCCAAAAACAATCCCTAGGCCTCAACCATTCACTAAATTGACCTGTGCATAAACTTGCACCAACCAACTATACATTTCGCCCAAGTCTAAACTAATTTTTATAATTTTATTTTATTTTTCAAATCATTCATAAATTTCTATGGCACACCAGTGTCATAAACACATTTTTAAACCATAGTTGAATATTTGGATAAAATCCCCTAAATTGAATATTTTTGATCTAAAAATGACTAGACATATATTTTTACCAACATGTTCTAGTTCATACTATTGCATCAACTAGATTTTCATCTAAGGTGTCAAGATATGTCTGATTCAATTTCAAAATTGGCTAATTGGGAATAACTATAATTTTAAAAAAAGGAATTTAAATTAACTTGAATAGAAATAAGGTTGCAATAATATTTTTAAACAAAATTTACATAATTTAAAATATTGGGACAAAATATGATGAAATGATGTAACTTGCCTTGCTCAATTAATTGTTGTTCTGAAACAGCGTTGAAATCTGACTCTCCGAAGTCGTTGAAATCTATAGGTGAAAACGAGCCAAATTCAAACAAAATTCAAATGCACCGTAAAGAATTGCTGACCAATCCATGACCTGTAAAGAAGTCTCAAGAACCTTGCAGCTTAGCCGTGCTAATGTGCCGTGTATCAGACGCTGTAGAGAGAGCATTAGATTCACTCAGCACGAAACATTCAGCTCATTTAATGTCTTGCTTGTAAGCCAATGCAGCGATGTGACCAGAATTTTCCTTTTAGACCAACGTGACCGACAAAGATTTGTCACTGAAAAGTTAGTAGTACATTATTGCTCAGCATGCCACGCTATAAACAAATATATATCCAGATATTCCTTTAAATCTTCGGCATGAATGCAGCATGCAAGTAACTCCCTCCATGTGCTACCTCAGTACAAAAATAGACGTCGTTTTAGCACAGTGGTTTTAGTTTACAAATGTTTTGTTTTGGCTTTCGAAGTAACTTCTTCTACCAAATACCGTTATTAATCGATTGTTAGTAGAGATACATATACAATCAATAGGGGCGTGATATGTCAAGCTAGCAATAAGTAATTTATTCCTACCATGCTATGTACGCATGAAGCTATAACGGCAAGTAAATTGGACAGAGGAATAGTCATGTAACCTCAATCAACCTCTACATGTAGGACACATGTAGAAGAATTTTCTTTGATTAGCGTTAGGTCATATGAGGATGTTGTAAAGCAGTAGTAACTTCTAGAAAAATAGGTAGGTCGTTCGTGGCCAACTGAGATGACACCCGGGTCATCTAGCTAGTCTAGTATCGAAGACTTGAATCCTTATCAACTTCATGCTGGATGGACTGTATATTTGTGTTTTTTTCTTCTTGTACATGAACATATTAATTAATTTTCTATTTATATAGGTCTTGTATTTGCCATCCTCATCTTTTTTCAGGAGAAAAACTGTGATTGTGGCATTCAAAAACACACTTTACAGATCAATGCTTTCCCCCCATATCATGATAGCCCTTTCCCAATCATCCGAATGCTTTCTACCAAACCGTCTCCGACATAAACAAAAATGAAGTGACGAAGATTCTAGCAGATGAAATGTAGGTCCTTATCTACAAAAGATTAGAATACCATTTCCTGTGCAAAGTGCAAACTAGCAACTGTGCATATCCTTTTCTGTGATATATGTATTCTTTAAAGATTGTGCATCACCCACCAAATGATTGAGGAATAAGAACAAAAAAAAATCAAAAAATTATATTATTATGGTGGCCTCTACCTCTTGCTTTTCTCAGATCCAAATCTTTCACGTAATATTTGTAGCTGGGGAAAAAGTTTGTGCCCTTTCCTTCTATAGAAAAGAATATATGTCCTGTAGGATATTTATTTCCTCAAATGGGGTAAAATAATCCAAAAGCTTCACCTGTAGGATATTTATTTCCTCAAATGGGGTAAAATAATCCAGAAGCTTCGCTTTTGGCAATCACCGCTCTAAACTTTTTCTTATGGCACATTACTCTTAAGTCAAGTTCCATGATATGGGCTAAACAATTTATTATTTAATTTGGAGCTGCTGTATGCATGATGTCATGCTCAGCTGGTTACAAATTCAAAGTATGGTACAACAAAAACCGCAGGAATTGAATCTCACCTCCAATGGAATCCCACTGGAATTAAAAAAACATAAGACATGATTCAATTTGACGACACAAAAGTTTTAATAACTTCAGGTACGTTTACTTGTGTGTCATGCCTACGAGATCGCTCTGAAGATTGAAACTTAAGATGATTTTAAATACATGGGTTGAATTGGAAATTGTAACTGAGTCTTGACGAGTAATTGGCATAAAGTGATTTTTCCTCTCTTTTTTGGGGTTTGATGCACTAATTGACATAAAGTGAATTTTCCTTTATTTTTTGTGGTTTGATGCACACTCTTATTTACAGTCGAACATAAAAAATCATTTTAGAAAAAATAATATGTGGTTTACATTCAGTTCAACTTTTTTTTAGCCTTGTTTTACTTTCGTATAGATACGTACTTTCTTAGTTTTCAATATAGTTGACACTTTTTTATCAAAAAATTTCTTCATAAATACTTGAGGTTTTCCTATTTTCTAGGTATACTTTCTTGAATTGCTCATACTAACTCTAGTCATCTTCCTCCACTTTATCACAAGTTTGTGCTTGTGATATTATTAGAGGATATTATTTCTTACATCTATGCAAAGCATGAGTACCTTAGCATGCCTGATTACTACATGACCAAATAAATCGTGATTGGTGGGTATAGGTGGTTATGCCAGTTCACTAGAGCTAGGGTAAATCCATCGTGGTGTACTTTGGTCTCATCCATCGTCGTGTACTTTGGCCTCATCTATTTGTTTCGTGCTTGGAGTAAATTTCCATTAGTGAGTCAACCGTTTGTACTCCAAGTAGTAAATCATCTAGATTAATTGCTCCGATAATGACCAAAATTCAAATCCCACCACCCTAATTTTAAAGGTTGTTTGGGTTAATTTCTTGAATAGTGGTTCATGAACTTGTTGACCAACTTTCCTTGTATTTTTTTAAACGCAACTGATCTCTACTTTCTATTCACAAATTTAACACTAAGAATTAAATTCCATCGATGTCGGATTTCTGAATTCGGAACTCTCTGTGTATATCTATACTAGTCCTTGGATCAGTTGCTAATGTACACAGTTACATTATTGAATGCCAACGCATATCTTGCAAACATCAAACTATTGTATAATATTGAACAAAAGAGTAATGACCTTATGGTTAAAGCTTACAATTACCATCCTTTCAGGCTAAACAACTCGAATAAACTACAGCGGAAGAAGGTAACTCCAAGTGATGACCTGTCCATATGCTCACAGGCAATCGACGGGAGTCTTACAACCTAGTGGTCCAGTGTAATTCATTGTAGCCACACGTATAGAAGTCATAATCCACCTCGGCATCTTTGAAAGCTAGCTTCTGAGATTTATCTTGAGTGCAGCTTGCGAGTACATAAAGTATTCCACAAGTTTTGGGGAAAAAATACAATATGCAAGGCTTAAGAATGGAGCTTATATGGTTATTTTGCACAAAGCAATATTTTGAGTTTGAACAGTTTTTGAAAAGCACATTTGACAAAAGTAGTTTCAATCATTACACTTAATTATTTCACTAGTAGAGGTTCTAGCTACCAACCACTAGTATCAAGGCTTTATCCACCAAGGTTCAAAGGATAGGGCTCTAGCTACCCAACTGGCTTGAGCTGCCTAAATATCTACCCGAGAGTCCCAAGTGCTCCCTAATTCCCAAAGTTTATATATTTGGAAGCAAAACCAAAATCTACCATGTGAAAATGCACCTTGCCCACCCTTAACTGTGGGTACGGCTATTCGAACAGTTTCACTCTGCAAAGGTTGTATAGTTTGATCCAAATGAGATAATCAACTTATAATGTCGGCCATGACACGCTTCCTTGGGCGTGCGACTAAGCAATTATCACAAGGCCTTTATAATACCACGCTCTAACACCAACCCACCTGATGAGCTTGACCTCAAGTTATTGACATCATTTACCATCAATCCGGAGCTCAACATTGTGGGGCATAACCTGCCCGGACATAGATGCCTGTTACCATCGCTTGGAGCAAGCCCCGACAGACATGGACACCTAACAACTATAGCCTGCAGGCGTAGTACTAGAATATGGTAAATTAGTTTGCCAGGTCATCCGCATTCTGGACATGTGGTTGTACGGTAGTAATCAGTTTGAATATACACAAGCGTCGGTCCTTAATCGACCCAGGCGAGATAGTCAACAACTCAATCCATTCAGTAATATACCTTTGTTTCTCTCAAAATTCTCTAACAATTATAAGCAAATCAACAGCTTTACCCTCCAATTACTCCAAGAAGTAGTGATATAACTATGACCTTGTCATATGTCCAAATCCTACTAAACTCTGATTATGTCGATATTTGAAATGACTTTTCAAAATTTATTCACACTGTTGATACTTCCATCTTTCGTAAGTTAGTGCACCAAGCATACATCACAATTCTAACCTCAAGAATCCTCCAACCAAAACTCCAATGTCATGATAATGGAATTCTCCACTCTATTACTTGTAATATCTTTATTCAAATATTCATCATCTTAACCAACCAATTTATCATAATTTAATTCAACTAATTTTTTAGACAAACTCCAATCTTAGTAAGGCATCCTTCAATATTAAAATCGTACTCCCATTAATAATCAATCATACCCCGCATTAATAATCCTCAACTAATAAAACTATTTACTTGTAATATTCGTTATAGATAATAATCTCCTTATACAACCTTCGAAGGTACCCCGCATTATCAATAATAAGGGAGATTATAAATACCTAGTGGTGGTAAGTTATTCTACGACCACCTTTTATGGTCGTAGATCATCCTACTACCACTTTTTGGTTATAAGTTCTTCTACGACCACCTACTGATCGTAAATTCTACTACGATCACCTTATGATCATAAGCCTTACTATGACCAGGTCAATCACAACCACCCTATGGTTGATAAATGTTGAACCCAGGAGTAAAAGGATCCCAAGTTCTCTGTGTTTTCCACACTAGTCCAGAAACAGCTAGTGTACACAGTCAAACAAAAGATGATAGCAATTCAACATCATGCATTTTATTGAATAATAATAAAAGTTTATTACAAAAGGGCATAAGGCCAAAAGAAAAGTACAATAGAAAGTGTAAATAAATAAAGTAGTGTAATATCCCGAGTATTTGTTAGTAAATGTAATAAAGATTAGAGAGAACAACATAAATTTGAGAGAAAATTACACAAAAATTCATAATTTTGAGAGAGTTTTGGGGCGCCAACCCATAGTCATCCGGGGGGGGGTTGTGGAGAGCCAGCCTTAGAGGCCCATTGTAATATCTCGGAAAAAAAAAGTACTTGAAATAAAAAGTCGAGAGCGATGAAAGTAACCATGAAAGAACTGTTAGGGAAAAGATTAAATAGGGATTTAACCAGGGAAAAAATGGAATTTTGGGCAACTCAGGCTAAGGCCTTCGACCACCGGTTTTGGCCCATTAGTGGAGGAGGGGCAGCCAAACCCTAAGCCACCCCCCCTTGCGCCTCCTCCTCCTCCCCATTTGGGTAGCCGCCACCCTCCTTCCCCACTCCCTTGCACTGCCTCTCCACCCCGTGCGCCTCCCCAACCCCCATGGCTGCTGGTCAAGAGAAGGAAGAAGGAACCCCCTTGGGTGGCCGCCAAGAAGAGAAGAGAAGAGGAAGGGAAGAGAAGATAAAAGAAGAGAAGAAGAGGAGGGAGAGGAAGGGTTTGCAACCGGAGAACGTGGTGATCGTCGATCCGCTGCGTGCACTCTCCATTCGGCAAGGGTAACCGTTGTCCCTTCCGTTGGGTCGTTTTCTAGTTGTTTTATTTTCGGATGTCAGTTCGTCGGTGTTCTGCAGCGGTAAAGGTTGACGTTTTTGTTAGGTTAAAGGCAGAATTGGGTCTGGGTGTCTCCTAGAAAGTTGTATATATCATAGTTATCTTTCATTGCCGACAAGAATCAAGTCATTCGGACTTCGGTAGCCAAAGTTATGAATTTCTTAGTATTTCTGTGTTTCTGGAGAGAAGCAGAATTACTAGTGTTGGTTAACCTGATAGAAGCGAATATTTAGAGGGGTTTCCAGAGGGTCTCACCATAACGAAAAACGAGGCTAATCCTCTTAGCTTTCAGGAAAACTAAAGATCACTAAATTCGGACAAACGTAGAGAAAGTTATGATAGTTTCTTTGTCGCTGTTCAGAAACCCGACGTGAAATGTTTGCTCTGATTAAATGGATTGGTAGGACTAGTAGATGGCCGAATCAGAGGGTCTCTCCAACTAAGTTTATTTAGAAATTTTAATTACCTTTCCAGAATGTCCAAGATCATCATATTTGGACACCCGAGCAGAAAGTTACGTATTTTAGAAGCTAGCTGTCTGCAGTGACTGATCACTAGAAATTATGAGAATTAGAAAATGCTAAGATGTTAGCGAGTTCAATTGCGATGTTACTTATGATTTTGGTCCAGAATGTTGGTCTTAGAATGGGGTTTTCTTCATGTCCAGGTGGAAGCGTGATTCCAAGAGTAGCACCCTCTTCGCGTCCACCGTTCTCGCACGGTTGAGGCAAGTATTCGGGTTTATGTGTAGTATTGGTTGCATGTCATGATTGAGTGGTGTATTGTTCATCATTGCCACATGAATGTGTTGTGGAGATGATTCTAGTTGTGTTGATGCTTGCAAGTTATGTTTAAGGTTCCTTCCGATGCTATTGTTTACATACTCGATTTCATATTGAATTATGTTATTGAAAATATGATGTTGTAGTACTTATGCATGTTGGAGCATATTGAGACTTGGTCACGTGGTGATCAAGAGTACATTGTTGAGGTCCTGTTATATGTAATGACAGGCTTGAGGTCCCCACATTCATGGAATGTGGGCAATGGATCTGAGGTCCCGTCATTGTGATGACGGCAAAGGTCTACATGTGGTGTATAGGCTCTTGGTCCTGTGCGAGGGAGCACGTGCATGGGTATTCATTGACGGATGAATACCCGCATTACCGGTAAAATGCGAAAAGAGATAAAGATCAAAGAGTGCATAGCATTATCATCATTTTAATATTTGAAATGCTATAACGGTGTTGAATAAAGTTGTTTTTAGATGTTATGTCTATATGAATGTTGCAACCTTGTTGATACTTGCTGAGTCGTATGGCTCACCCTTGCTTTGTCTTGTTATAGGTACTTCTGGCAAGAACGTCATGCATGGGAGGGAGTAGACATTGGAAAGCACGCACTACCTCACAACATTTATGCAATTGCTATTTAGTTTCACTCAAGAATAAATAACTGTGTGGAAACCATCTATGGATGTTTTATGATGTTGGTTGTCGGATTATTCATGGTTATGAGAATGATGTTAATTGCTTACAATCGTACGATTATTTTATATGCATGAAAGATTTGGATTATAGAAGTAATAATAAATGCCATGGTTATCTGTTAGTACCTCGATTTCGTTGTTTATACAAAGGAAGTTCTGTCGAAAAATTTATAGATTGTTCTAGTTAGTTTAGTTCTTGTAGCATTCTAGGCTCATTTGGAGCTGGGGTGTTACACCCATGGCCCATAGAAGGCTGGTAGCCTACTTGAAGGCAAGGAAGAGGGGATCAAGCCACAAACCCTAGCACGCTCTGAGTATTTTCGTCATCGCTATAGTGTCGTCACCTATCAGTAGTACCGTCTTTGCTAAGAGCCACGCTTTGCCCTCGCTGCCATCTCCAGTGTTTCCCCTGCAGATTGGCCGGCCATAAGGAAGAGGAAGGAAGGGGAAGAAGAGAGGAGAAGGGAGAGGAAGAAGGGTTTCTTCATGGGGTTTGTTCAGTGTAATCTTGAGGGTGTTCAAGGGTAATCTCGAGTCCTTGTGGTTTAATTTAATCATTCCCTATGGATCAATGTTGTATTTAGAGGCGTTTACCCTGCTGCGATTAAATTCAGAATTTCCTCCATTACTTGTGCGTTAGTTTTGGCATAGTTAGATTCTGAATTTAAGGATTTCGTCTCCTAGAGATTTGTGGGGATTGTTCTCAGCTTTCAATAGGTTCAAAGATCACTAAATCTGAGTTGTGGTTTAAACGTTACGTTGATTTTACTGCTACTGTCCAAAAATCCTGACGAGAATCAACAGACGTCTTGTTTATTAATTAAGGTTTTGTTAAAGGCCGATTCAGGGTTGTTGCCCAAAACAATTTTTGTAGGTAATTCCATTAGCTTTCAGTATTGATAAAGACAACCCTTTTTGGATCTGTATAACAAAAGTTATGTATGTTTCAATTTACTATCCAAAACGTATGTCAGATTCTAACGGTAATTTTGAGCTGTGGGCTACAATTTGTTAAAGGTATAATCTGAGGATCGGTACAACTATACTTTTGAAGTCCATATTCTTAGCTTTTCAAATTGATAGAAAAATCAATATTTGGTTCAGCTAATTAAAAATTATAGCATTTCTTATCTCTTTGTATTTTCTGATGATTATAGTTCTAGAGTTTCATCTGTTTTTAGACACGTGTTGGCGATTTAGAAAGTCTTGCCAACTAGGTTATTGTAGAGGATTTCATTATCTTTCCAGAGGATCTGATATCACGCCTTTTCGAGTTTCAGAGAGCAAGTTATGAAGTTTTTAATACTGCTATCCAGTATAGCTTCCTGTTAGCATATTTTCTAGTTTGAGTAGATCAAGTTGGTAATCTTGGGTTTGGAAAGATGAGATAGAACGTTGCGAGTAATGTCTTGTTATGCACGTTTGACTAATGCCGAGTATTATTTGCGGTGGCCAGGCGGTGGTGAACCCTAGGGCTAGAGCTTTCTGTCGTTGTCTTCCATCTCACGGTTGAGGCAAGTGCAAGCAGTGATAATGATATTGCGATATTTCATTCATGTTAATTGCCATGATTTAAGTATGAAGTTTTATGTTTGATAATATCGCTGAGCATTAACTATTCATGATGAATTGAGTATGTGAGTTCAATTTGCATCATGGCATTCATTTCTTAACCTTGGACTACGTGGTAGCCAAGGATTGTTTCTTGAGATCCCCGTCATGCACTAGACGGGCATTGGGTCCCCGTCATGCATTGGACAGGCTAGGTCCCCACACTCATGGAGTGTGGGTATGATGTCCCTGTGCCTGAGGGCACAGGCTTGAGTATGCATCGACGGATGCAATACTCGGCATTACCGGTAATTGTAAAGAAGTTGAAGAAAGAGCATTCTTGACATATGCATTGCATACACGTATAAGAATGGATTTGTTATCCATTGCTGATGTTCATAAATAGAATTGGTATCCTCATTGTCTAGTTATGAGGTTATGTTTTATTACTATTGTACTTTGTTGAGTCGTGGACTCACTCTTGCTGTGTTGTGCTTTCTAGGTACCTCTCGAGGCAACGACATGCATGGGAAGGGGTAGACTTGTTGCACCTCACGATTTCACAATCCATTACAAATAAATTAGATCGTTCATCTAAACTTCAAATTTATGATAACTCTTTAGATTTAGACTGTGACCACCCTTCGTGGTGGATGTTCTATTTGTGTTCATGGATATTCTATATATGCTCTTTAACCCCGTTATTTGAGTTCATTTAATTCTATTTGATGGATTAAAATGATTGATTGGATTATTCTATCATCCTTGTAGTTTTGCTAATCATTAATGCTTTACTTGCATCTATTTGAATATTGGTTGTCTTAATGTAGCAAATGTTGGATTGTCTTAGAATAGTTTGATAAAGAGAAGGCGTCATGATTGATTTATATTCAATTAATAGATGATATTCTTATTATTGATTAATGGTAGATTGTGCTAGTTCTTGATTATTAGCATTGTGTCATTCATGAATGAATGTTTGGTTGATTGTTTATTAAAATATTGGAATTAATTGGTTTAGTAGAGTAGTTTGGTAGCATTCTAGAAATCGGTTGAGCTGGGGTGTTACAAGTAGGCCACACAACTCGCCACAGGCAATCATTTGGGGGCACAGCCTAATCCTCCATGTCCTCACCATCAATGCAGCACTCCTCCACTGATCAACAATTTATTAAGCAAGGGTGAGTACAAAAATGTACTCCGCAAGTTACACCAATAACATAATATAATTCATACAGTTATATCAAAGGAAGGCTTATATGGCTATGTTTTGCATAAAGCTACATTTTCAATTTTAAATATAATTACTAAGTTTCAAAGCAGTTTAGCCTATATCTAAAATCAATTTTTTTTATTCTTCAATTTTTGAGTGTAGGATAAACCTCTATACACAAATGGCGAAGGACTAACCCCCTTACACCATGCTCTATACCCAAATTTCCCATTTCGATGAACTATCCAAAAAGATCCGAGTTTAAAATTATTTTAGAAAACAAAACCAAGTCTAATCCACGAAAGAATTTGTTAAGCATGCCCATAACCACGGACATGGCTATTCGAATAGTTTAATAATCTGCAAAGTTTGTACAACTTTACTCACAAGAGATAGTTGGCTTAACATATTGGCCAAAACACGCTACCATTGGCATGCGACTAAGTAACTATCACAAGGCCTTTACCCTACACTATTTCAACGTAGTTATGCCCGCTAAGGTTTCGCTACCAGCAGAATCAATCTACTTGTGGCAGCATTTGTGTGATATATTGCTGGCAAACATCCAGGGCACCTACAAGTCTCCTAGAAAAGATGACGACCTACACTGAATGCGACAACATTCTCATGATACTTTGTGTTAATTCATAACACGCTTGAGTGCAGTCCGAAATTCAATTCCTAAAGTCTCGCTTCTTCATTGTTAGAGCATTCAAACAGGTGTCCAAAACCGAGGATCACGAGAGGACATTGCTCATAACCATCCCGATATCATTCTTGAACTCTACGAGATGGTGGACGCTCGCGACCGCTTCAAGTAGTCGAGTGGAACTACACGATCGATCGAGACGACAAAGGTATTCGAGTGCGGTGAAGGTACCAAGGAGAAGTACAAGCCATCCAAGAAATCCAAGAGTAAATCCAAAAACAAAAAGTCACAAGCCAAGAGCTCAAAAGAGGTATTAGCCGTGAGTGACAATGAGCGTCGAATCTCTAAACAGTATTTCGACTAGGCCAAAGGCAAATGCCCTGAACAGAAAACTGATAAGCCAAGTTGGTGCCCTTTCCATAAAAAGGAAGTCCACTACCTCTGCAACTACCGAGTTTTCCAACGAAAACTCGAGGACTATTACTCTGGCAAATAACCACTTCCTACCCTCGAAGAAGTAGGGCAGACAAGTGGTCGAAAGCAGTCAAAAGACTACGAGGAGATGTTGTACCCGGACCCCGAGCACACCATCGATCACATTTATGGGCGGTCATCGACATATGAGTCAAAACAACAACTCAAAGCAGTCGAGCATGAGGTAAACTCAATCGACCCTCCTCTTGTCAATAAGTTACCAAAGTAGTCGGAGGTCACCATCTCTTTCGAGAAGAATGATTGTCTGATCCTGTCCACTCGACCTGGTCATTTTTCAATCGTGGTCGATCCCACCATCAACAACTGTCAAGTTAATCGGGTGTTGGTTGATGATGGAAGTTCATTGAATATACTCTTTACGAGTGCCTTGGATGAGATGCAAGTTCCTAGGATGAAAATTAGGCCTATACGGTACTCTTTTCATGGGATCATACCAGGGTCTTCGGCCAAGCCTGTTGGCCAAGTCTCCCTACCTGTTACATTTGGGTCACCAAACAATTTCAAAATGGAGAAAATCTCTTTTGACGTGGTCAACTTTGATATGGCATACAATGCAATTCTTGGTCGACCAACCCTGGCACAGTTCCTAATGGTTGCTCATTGTGGTTACCAATGTCTAAAGATGATAGGTCCAAAAGGAGTCATCACAGTACTCTATGACAAGAAGATGACGCTAACATATGACCGTAAGTCCCTTGATATGGTTGGCCAGATACTAACTCGAGAAGCAAACAACGTGCAACATCAGGCAAAGCACTCGATGCCAAAAGTTGTGTTTGTGGCATTTGCATTGCATAAGCATATGAGCTTATTTGATATGAAATATTGTGATTGAGTGATTGTGTTAAAAATGAATGTCGGTTTACTGTCTTATTTGCACTTTGCTGAGTCATGGACTCACACTTGTTGTATGTTTATCTTTTAGGTACCATACAGATGTCATGCATGGGAAGGGCTAGTAATAGGGATTGATGCACTCTACCGCGAACAACTTCATGAATGATAAATTTTGGATTATGATTTCATAATTGAGCAAACTGCTAAGATGATTTTTATTGAATGTGTCTTTTTGCACCTGTTGCTTTGTAATAGATTTTGACTAGCGTTGCCTAGAGGTTTCTATGGATATGATTTAAGTTGGATGTTTAAAATGTTTGATTATGTTATTGATAATAGTTAGAATCTCTTGTTGGTTAACTTTTCAAAGGAGGTTTTGCCAAAATTTAGTGTGATATATTAGGTTTTAAATTATTATCTTGTTGTTTTAGTAGCATTCCAGGCTCATGCTGGGCTGGGGTGTTACAGTTGGTCGGGTGATTTGGTTGGACTAGGTCAACACGACCAGTTGACTGAGTTTAAATACAAGACCCTTTTCTTTGACCGATGTTTTAAAATAGCAAATAAATTTATAAAAATTTGAAATTTTTTAGAGGAGTTCCTGGGTTATTATAGAACCCATATAAATTTTCTAAACACACTGTTCACAAAATAATTGCTTAATTTAAAATCCTTAATAGTTGATGTTAAACACTATAACTTAGATTTTTCTCAAGGCCAAAATCAACTCTAAAAATTTGATAAAAATCATATTAATTCATGATAATTATTCTAGTATTTGAATAAATTATTTTATAGAGGTCTTTACAAGCATTTTATTCAGATTACTTTTGGAGTTTCAATTTGAGTTACAAATTGTTCTTTGGTTTGAATATTTCTAATGCAACAATTTATGCCTATGCTCAAAAAATAATATATGTATGCTCATGATATTCATCTAATTTCCATTTATTGAAAATGGGGCCATGATAATTTCGATGTATGGATATGATTTCATCAATGTTGACACTGTGTGAACTAGCTACTAATCATGGGACTAGTTCTTAATACACAGAGGGCTTGGATTCAGAAATCCAGGGCCAAACACTTCACAAGGTCGCCTCATTCCCCTGTTCCAAAACCATAGGGTGTCATCTCGAGTGCGCCGCCACATCGCCAAATCAAACCTGTAACACCCCAGCCCAATATGAGCCTGGAATGCTACTAAACTAACAATATAACGAGTTAAAACCAAGACAACTTACTAAATTTTGGCAGAACCTCCTTTGTATAGCTAACTAAACCGGGGGTTCCAACAGGTACGAATATTAAAATTCAACAATCCAACATTCAGTATAATCAATAGGCATTCAAGATATGCTAAATGACTAAAGCATAATCATAGGTATCCAAAATATGCTTTCATCATTATTACAAATAATCCAACGCGTAAAGCATAACCATAATAAATCCTTTAAGTAATTGCTATTTATTAAGGCATGATCTGAAATCTAATCAACTATAAAGGTTCATGGCAGTGTGTGTGCGACATATGGCTACTCCCTCCCATGCATGTCGTTTTTGTATTAGATACCTAAAACAACAACAACAACAGCAAGAGTGAGTTCACGGACTCAGTAAGTACATATAAATAACATTACAATACAAAATTATAACATCAGCATCAACTTCCAGAAAATTTGCATTAAACCATACCACATGCATATGCAATGCTCAATGCATCCTTTCTCTTTAACTCTTTTTGCATTTTACCTGTAATGCAAGGTATACAACCGTCGCTGCATACCCATGCATGTGCTCGCAAGCACAGGGACCAAGAGCCCAATACTCCGCAAGTAATGGGGACCTCAAGCCCACACTCCACAAGTGTGGGGACCTCAAAGATATACATGCTTGGTCACCACGTGACCAAGCCTCAACATGATCTCAATATGCCCATGCACAGTTACTCTATTCATCATCGACATGCAATAGCAATAACATCATACATGAATAGAACTTAATCATACTTTGAGCATTCACCATTATTAATACACATATCATGCCAACAACCATGCATCGCTATCATATATCAAATACACGCAATCATGATCAAGCATTCATAATTAATCTATCAATCAATGTACTTGCCTCAACTATGCGAGAACGAAGGACGTGAAGAGGGCGCTGCCCCCAGAACCAATCCCCCACCCTTGTAGAACCGCTAAAGAACACAAATACCACCACGTGATCCCTCCCCTTCCTTCTTCCTCCCTTTCTTCTTCCTCTTCCATCTTCTTTCTTCTACCAGGCGCTACAGTACCACGACGCTACAGTGCCACACTAGTGCTACAGTAGCTGGGCTAGTGCAAGGAGGGGAAGAGGAGCAGGGAGGAGGTGGGAGTGGCTACCAAGGGAGGGGGAGAGGGGCGCCTAGGGTTTTCCCCCCTTTTATGGCCGGTTCCCCTCTTCCACCTATGGGCTGAATTGAAATAGGCCAAAAGCCCTAGCCCAGGTTGTCTGGTAATTGCAGAATCCCCCCTCTAATCCTCTGTTAAAACACTTTTATATTTGGTCTTTCTCTCTAATTTAATTTGGAGTATGACAAAACCCATCCAATCCAATCCAATCCACCGTGCCTACCCTGGTTGATAGGTGGGCCTACCCTGTCAGCTCCATCTTCAAGCTCTAGCCGCGCCCCTCGCCGCCATTCCCGTGCTGCAAGCTCTTAATTGAGTAGTTGTTTCTTCCCCATTTCTTGCGCAATCAAACATATTTAAGTTGCCACTCTCTCCCACATTCACTCCAGCCACGATCTTCATCTTTCACTCCCACTATCTCGCATTTGTGTCGCCGCCTGCGCTAGCTTGAAACCATCGCACACGTCCTCGCCGCTTCGGTGCCCCCTCGCCCCTATAAAAGGGAGCATACCCACATCTCACTCGTGCTCTCACCATGCCCGTAGCCACTATCTCCCTCTCTCACCACTGTATTTCGAGCTTGAAGCCGTCGGTGCTCGAGCCTCGCCATCACATCATCTATACGGGGAGCATCACCGTCGCATGTTCTACATGGTGCTCTCCTCGACTTCGTCGAAGAACCACCGGAGCACCTTCGCCGTCGTCGACCCGAATACGCCGCGCATTATTCTTTGCCACTGGCCACTCCTTCGCGTCCTATCACCACAATCGTGCAAATCAAGTCCAGCACCTTCCCCTCTCTCTTTTGCGCACTAGCACGCTCGTCGCCGTGGCACGTAGCGCTGGCAACCATTTGGTCCCGAGGGCCGCCGCCGCCGAAGTAACATGGCCACCACCTAGCACTACTTGGCAACCACGTGTGTGCCATGTTCGCCTCACCATCCTCGTCAGCGCCCACGTGCTTGCTTTTGTGGCTGCTTGCGTGGCAAGCACTACTATTTCACACGCCTGGTCCACTATGGACCCGGTGTATGGATCGAGGGCTCACATGTCGGTGACTGTAGAGCTTTTCCTTTAGAAACATAATTCGCCAAAAATAGAATTCAACTGCTGATATCATGCTTGCGCAATATTTAGGTTTTTCTTTAGAAAAACAATTCATTAATTCTGGAAAATGAATTTAGGGTAACTTCTTTAGAATTCAAAGTTATGAGGACTCGTTCTCCATCATACGAGCTCTGATTCCAATGATTCAAATTTCTAAATTCATCTAAAATTATAATTTAGCTAACTATACTGAAATTATAAAATTTGGAGTTCATTTTATTTTTATTTGAATTTAGCTTTTTTCACGTATAGACATCGACAACTCTAGAGTGCTAGTATTCTTCAACGAGTCTGATCAGCAACCACTTGAGTAAGGCAAGTTACATGTATTGATCATATTTGAATCCGAGTAATTTAAATTATTTAAATTATTATTGCAATGCTTATTTGTAATTTAATATAAATCCTTGTTTTAAAATTATAGTTATTCATAATTCCATTGTGTGGCCAAACTTTGATGTTCAATTCATTATACTTTGCCACCTTAGATGAAAACCTAGTTCATGCAATAGTATGAACTAGGAACCTTTTGGAAAATTTTACGCATAGTCATGCTCAGACAAAAAATGTTAATTATGGGAATTTTAGGCAAAATGAGCAATTATGATTTAAAAATGAGACTATGGCATTGCTTTTGCCATAGAAAGTTTGTAAAATAATTTGATATGAAAACTAAAACTAAAACTAGTTTAGACTTAGGTAAACTAAATAGTTGGTAGGTGCAAGTTTATACACGGGGTCAATTCGATGAATAGTTGAGGCCCAGGGGTTGTTTTGGAAGTCGTCTAGTCAATTAAGGACCGGTCTACGAGTTGCGGATTGTTAAGGCATAACCATACTACCACAAGTCCAGTATGAGACAGACCTGGCAAACTAACTTGCAATGTTTCACCGTCGTTGTGCCATCCAGATGTGTGGGTGTCAAAATGAAGTACTTTTTATTTATTTCGACATAGGGCAAGAGGGGGTTATTGTTTGGCATGAAACCTTATTGTAGCGAAACCTTAGCACATATAACTACGTTAGGATAGTGTAGGGTAAAGGCCTTGTGATAGTTGCTTAGTTGTATGCCTACGGAAACGTCTTTTGGCCGACATTTTAAGCAGACTATGTCTTGTGACTAAAGTTGTACAACCTCTAACAATAATGGTGAAGAGGTACTAGAACAGGCAACTTCAGCGAAAGGTGGAGCTCAGCGACAACAAACTTGGTGAAGGTATTGGCTACAAACTAGCATGTTAAGGATGATGAAGACGAAAGTAATTGATCGAAGACTCACCGGTCTGTGAGAAACAGCGGAAATGGAGGTGGTTGTCGAAGACAAAGACGATGATCCACCTCGAGTGCTCACTGCATGATTCAAGAAATGAACTCATAGTTTTGACCGTGAGGGAAAAGACATGAGATGGCGCAAGAGACTCACCACCGAGGCGAGAACACGACGTCAAGGATGAGTAAGTCCACCGAACTTGGGGAAGACGACGCGTCCTTGCTTCCCCGCTGCTCCAACTGCGTCGACAACCAACGGAAAAGCATTAGGGAGATGCGAGACAAACTATGACGGTGGACGTCAAGGGGAAAGAAGCCCACTGGCGGTAATGGTGGCTCAGAGCGGGCTCACCGGCATCACAGATGACGCTCGCGCTCCCGTTGAACCATGGATAAAGGACCACTGGTTTGCACGAAAATGGAACGAGTGGCAAGCTGGAGAGATGATGACGCTGGACAAGTTGGCGGTCGTGGCAAGAAAACGAGAGCGCGCGCTCTTGTTTCTCCGCCTATCAGTCAATAGGAGAAGACAAGGGAGTAGTTAGTGGCTATAGTGACCAGACGGCAATGGCGACACGGAGGCGACGACTTTGCAGGCTATGGAAAACGGTGGACGGCCGTCACATTGCAAGGGTCAGCAAGTGGAGTTGGTGCAGGCACGGACACAGGTGAACGCGAGGTGAGCAAAGAGCTCTAGCGCGTGGGTCCCACGCGTTAGTGGCTACGGAGACGGGCGATGGTGCACGAGCCACAACTGGGTCTGTCGGAATAGAAATGGGCTCGGCCAATAGTAAAAGATTTCGTCCCACAACTGGATTCAGATTTTAAAATAGTTTTCTAATTGTCTTAATCCCATAAAATAAGTTTGGGTTTCTAAAATAACAAACTAATTCCAAAAATTATGCAAATTTTTTGACAGGTTCTTTAGATTATTTAAATCTTAAATAAATTGCCCCTAGGTTCTTGTCAGGTTTTAATTTATTTTAAAAATTCAAAAACTACTGCCAAAAATTAAGAAAACATTTTCTTTAATCCAGAAAATTTCAAAAATTGCTCAAAAATTCAGGAATGCACACTTTGAAATCACAAAGTAGACTTTTGAAATTTTCGGATGTTACAAAGAAACGTTCGCTGGGGCATCGAAAATGGATATGTTGTTAACCATATAAATGGTTGTAGGTTTCCGTTTGTGCTACAGTTTAACAGTCGTTTAGTGTTTTCCTTCCTTTGTATCAGTTGATTTCTCTTCTTGAAACAAAGACAGGAAGTCGTCCCGGGTGTTCATGGAAAAACAATAAAGCAAGCTGCAAACACTCATAAACATGGTACAAAAATACCTTTTTTTAGTTTCAATAATCAAACATTTCCACACTTAGCATCCGCATAAATATATATATGTGGTACATACTAAAACCCTACTAATTAAAATCCCATGCCCACACTGTTCATGCACTTAAATCCACCTAGCTCAAGCTCAATTGTCTGAGCATAACGTAGATTATAGACAATACCATGCAAATAAAACGTACAAATCTCTCGGTCTCCACAAGCAAATCAAGCAAAGTGATATCGTAATTCATGCAACCCTAAATAACCATTACTTGTACTTCACCACCTTGGCTTGGCCTTACACACCAGCGGCTTCTCCATCTCCAGCGACATGTTCAGGCGCTCCGACAAGTCGACGCTGCTGCCATCCGCCGGTGCCCACTCGAACCGGTGCAGCAGCTGCGCGAGCCAGAGGTGGACGGTGGCGAGCGCGAGCACCTTGCCAGGGCAGACGCGCCGCCCCGCCCCGAACGGCGCGAGCCGGAGGTCGCTCCCAAGCACGCTCACGTCCTCCTCCGCGAACCGCTCCGGCCGGAACGCGTCCGGCTCCGGCCAGACCTCCGGGTCGTGCGCGATGGCCCACATGTTGACCATGGCCGTGGTGCCCGCGGGCACCAGGTGGTCGCCGACGTGCGCGTCGTGCACGGCGATGCGCGCCCACGAGAGCAGCGGGCCCGGCGGGTGCACGCGGAGCGTCTCCTTCACGATGCACTGGAGGTAGGGTAGGCTCGCGACGTCAGCGTCCGACACGGCGCTGCGGCGGCCGACGACGGCATCCAGCTCGGCCTGCGCCTTCGACTGGATGTCCGGGTGCAGCACCATCCTCGCCATGATCCATTCCAGCAAGATCGCGACCGTGTCTGTCCCCCTAAAGATCATCTCCTGTACAATATCAAAACATGGAAATTCATATACTAACACAATGCACAATTGTTGATTCATCATGTCAGGATGTAATTTGTTCTTACCCAAAGAACAGCAGCCATGTCAGAGTCTGAGAGCTTCTCCTTCTCGTCCAACCCAAGCAAGAGGTCGACGAAGTCTCCGGCCAGCTCCTCGCCTCCGCCATTCACGGTGCTGCTCCTCCTCTGCTTGTGCTCTTCTATGATGCTTCTCACGAACACGTCCACTCTGCGCACCAGCCTCGTGCACCTCCTCCTCACGCCTTGCAGGTCGAGCCACTTGAGTAGCGGCAGGTGGTCTCCCCAGTTGAACATCCCGAGCAGCTCGTACCCTTCCTTCACCATCTCCTCGAGCTCGACGCCCTCTTGGCTCGCGGCTTCGTAGCGCGTGCCGAAGACGGTGGCCATGACGTGGTCCAGGGACGCCGCGTGGAGCACGCGCCTCATGACGAACTCGCCGCCTTGGGCGGCCAGGCTCTCGACCATACTCTCTCCGATGACGAGGCGGCACGGGGCCGAGGCGGCGACGCGGCGGGGGCTGAACAAGTGGGAAGCGCTGACGCGGCGGAGCAGGCGCCAGTAGTCGCCGGACGGGGCGAAGCCCATGGCGCGGTGGAAGAGGAGGCCGCGCGCCGCGTCCTTGACGGGGCGGTCGGCGAAGGCAGAGCTGCTCAGAAGCTCCCGCGCCGTGTCCGGCCGGCTGGCCACGATGAAGCGGGTGAGGCCAACGGAGAAGGACGACAGCGCAGCGCCGCCCGGCACAGACCGCGACAGAGCCGCGAGCGCGCGGTGAGCGGCTGGTCCGGCGAGCGCGGTGATCGCACCCTGTGCTCCCAGCGGAGGGGGCCGGCGGCAGCGAGAGAGCGCCCACGCTGGGCCACCAGGGAGGAGCCACATCAGCGAGACTACGACGAGGAAGACGGCGAGGAGCGGGGAGAGGAAGGTGGTGGAGGCTGGGTGGAGGAGGAGGAGGTATTCATGGCTCGAGCTGAGAGTGGCATCCATGGCGAGAGTGTGGCAGTAAGTGTGGTGGTTCTTGGGGAGGGGAGGTAGGAAGGCAGGTTTGTGTGGGTGGAGGTGTGGAGGTTTAAATAGGAGGGGAGGGTGCGGGTTTTCTGAATTGTGAAGGCTGAGGAAAAAATCAACCTAGTGTGTTCCTTTAATCCCTTTCCTATCGTTTGGAACATTTTTATGAATTGTTTTACTTTTAAGGATAGATGTTCTACAGCCTTCATAAGCGTGTGTAATGGTATAGTGTAGTACGTAGTAGAGAGATGGAGACGTACAGAGTAGATCATAACGACCATTTTGTACAATAAAATCACAAACCGTGAAAAACATGACGTTGATGTTCACGTTGTCTAAGTGACTGCCTATACACTACTACTACGCTTACGGATGCACGGTTGTCAGTTTTTTTTTTTCAGGAATAAACCACTTTGCGATTGCTCTAGCTGTAAAGATTAGCATCAATTTAATTGCTGGTTATACACAATAAAATCAGAAATGCTATACATTACTACTACGAATATGGATGAACGGTTGTAAGTTTTTTTCACTCATAATGCACTGCGAACTGCTATACCTGTAAAGATTAGCATCTCAATTTAGTTGCTGGTTGTACTACAACAAAATAAAAAACCGCGAGAAAACATGAGGTAGATGTTCACATTGTCTAAACAACTGCTTATTTATACATCACTACTACGAATATGGATGAAGCGATTGTATCTTTTTTTTCACGCATAAAGGTCATTGCTAACTGCTCTACCTGTAAAGATTAGCATCACAATTTAATCGCTGCTCGGTCCTTGACCATGTTGGTGCATAACCCCTGGAATCACTACTTTTGGCCACGATTAGCAACAAATATAAACATCCCATAATTAAATCTCCATACCGTACGTTGCAGGACTAGCAATTGAAAACTGAATTAGTGTTGAACTACTTGCATCGTAACCGGATCCTCTAACTTACAGAGCCAAGTCACTGCAGCGTAAATTACTGTACAATACGCACTGTTTTGTACGGCAGCTTATGCGTTGTAGCACATGATCTGATCTGATCCATCCATCTTGGATCGGACAACTGAGATTCACTAAAAACAGAGGCAGCGTGCTTCTGTGACTCGCGGATCTCAATCCACTTGCATCCTACTTGTACCGCTAGTGGTAGTAGGACATGAGTACCTTGGGCGCCTCAAAGAGGTTTTTTTTTTTCATAAATGGCACTATTTGCATATGAGCTAAGTAAATCTAGCTCTTTTCAGACATCAAAGCCTAAATAGCATCACAAACTCGTCATGCGACATGTGTCATCGTCATGCGTCTAGTGAGAGGATTTCCCTCGAATTGCTAATTAATTATAATTAAATTAATTATGACTAACTAATTAGGACTAACTAACTACGACTAACTAATTATGACTAATTAATTACGACTAATTAATAATGACTAACTAACTACGACTAATTAATTATGATTAAGTAGTTATGACTAAATTATTACGGCTAATTAACCACGACTAAATTGATTAGGATTAATTAATTACGACTAAATTAATTTTGACTAATTAATTACAACTAATTAATTACAACCAATTAATTATGACTAATTAATTACGACTAAATAATTATGACTAATTAATTACGACTGATGCAGTAATTAATTAGTCTTAACATATATGTGTGGTTAGAGTTAACAATTATGACTAATTAATTACGACTAATTAATTACAACTAACTAATTATAACAAATTAATTACGAATGCAGTAATTAATTAGTCTTAACATATAAGTGTGGTTAGAGTTAACAATTACAACTAATTAATTATGACCAATTAATTACAACTAATTAATTATGACTAAATAATCACAACTAAATAATTATGACTAGTTAATTATGATTGATGCAGTAATTAATTAGTCGTAATTGTTAACTCCAACCACACATATATGTTAAGACTAATTAATTACTGCATCAGTCGTAATTATTTAGTTGTAATTATTTAGTCGTAATTAATTAGTTGTAAGTAATTGACCATAATTAACTAGTTGTAATTAATTAGTTGAAATTAATTTAGTCATAATTAATTAGGCCTAATCAATTTTATCGTGGTTAATTAGTCATAACTAATTATTCACAATTAATTAGTCGTAGTTAGTTAGTCGTTATTAATTAGTCGTAAGTAATTAGTTAGCCATAATCAATTTAATTGTAATTAATTAGCAGTTCGAGGGAAGTCCCTCGCTTGGCGCACGAACAAGAAAAGAACCCTCCCAAGGCCCGCGGACAAAGCCTCGTCCCCTCTCTAGGAGAGGGGACAAGGGGTCTGTGCACCCGAGGCGTGGACAAGAACATAGGCAGTCTGTTGATGAGTCTACAGTGCTATTTTGAACTTTAATCTCCGAAGAGAACTAGATTTGCTATTTAACGTATAAACAGTATCACACAAATGCCTAAACTCCCTACGGAAGAAAGTTAAGGTGGACCCGCGCAGATGGGCAGCAGAGAAGCGGCCCTCGATCCTGTCAGCGCGACAAAAGCGACCGACCGAATTTAAGCGGCGGCAGGAAGAGCGGCGCATGCGAAGCCGTCACGACGTACGGAATACTACTACGTACGTGCGCCGCCTGCGAGATCTATAGCTTGGCGGCCGTTCCAATTAACGCTTTTGGTCATGCCTACCGACAAACATAATGAACCCGTAATTAAATGCATGTACTCTCCCTCCATTCCGTTTTAGATGGAATTATTTGCAGTATTCGGAGATGCAACGGCATAAATGGTTTCCCTTGTTGCGCAATTGTAGAAATGGTTCGGACAGACGTCCCAGGGATGAACGGACATGCGACGTAGTGCCACGATGCTCTCGTCAGTTCAATCAGCGCGCGGCTGAGCCACGGCCGTCCTTTCCGCTCGTGGACAAAGACTGTGCAACGCGGCCGAACGTCCCGTGCGCAGACAAGGATTGTGCGTCACGGCGTCTGAACGTCCCACGCATGGACGAGACACGTGGCAGCGCCTGCTGGCCAGGTCCGAACGTCCCGTGTGTGGACGCTTTCACATCCATTTGCTTGGACAGCGCCTGTTCCATGCATGGCACCTCATCTCTCCACCTTTTGATTTCTGCGTGGAGATGCTAGCTACAAATTATTGCAGTACAAATTAATTGCATACATTAAGCTGATTAATTGCAATAAGATTAATTGCAGTATATGTGTTAAGCTGATTAATTGCAATACAAATTATTTCCATAGAATACAACGCTCCCACCCATTACTACAACTACTTGTCTACCACTTCTCCACACACACCAACTATATATGATGCAGGTGATTTGTGCAGAGGCACCAAATCAAAATGAATCACATAACACGGGATACAATATGGCTCACTCGTCTGAGCCACTACCACTTCTCTCTTCTCGCTGCGGCTGTGTCCCTGTGCGTGTTCGGGTTTTGCACCGGGCATGTCTCGTGGGATGTGTCAGCCAGTCCGTAAAGCGCGTATCGAATCAGAGGGTGTACCGAGACTGTTGAGTGCGCGGAGGTGCACCAGTACGCTGAGTTATGCAGCGTCGATGTCGTCCTGCTATGGCATGCGGAACTGGGGGCCACCTGCAATTATGCCATGAACAAGGGACTCCGTAAATTCATCCCTGAATTGGCCGCCCTCAAGGTACGCTGTCTGCAACTCCAGTCATGTGGAGGAGCTCTAGCCTTGGATGTCTGGTGCGCCAGCGAACCCGAAGGAGCTCTATCCTACGTACGCTCTAAACCCTGCCAACGGTCCAAACCCTGCAAACGCTCCAAACCCCATATACTGCTCCATCGTAGGAGTTGGGAGGCTCGTATTCTCATTAGTGGACGGATGGCAGTCACCCCGACGATCAACTGAAGGTTGTAAGACATAATGATGTTAGTCAAAATAAATACTCTAGACGTAAAGTAAGAATCTCATACCTCTCTGATGTGCAATGCGGATGACTGAGGTGGAACACCAGTCTGTGTAGAGGGTGCTAACGGAAGAAGTGATGCATCCCAACAAACCTATGATTGGAGAACGACATGATGTTAGCGGAAAGTAAGGCATAACCAAAAAATAGAATGTAGATTTGTACATGAGTTACTTCCCCATCGATCTGGCCCGGGGATGACTAATGGGGAGCACTACTACGCCCGCCGGTTCCACTCGATCGTGATGACCTAGCAGGTGAGCACGGACCCCCCTGGTGCCTGACACGAAGTACGCCGTCTCTCGAATGGCGCTCATGTTCTTCAGTGCATTCTTCCCCTGCGCACAAATGTACTTCAACGTGTTCAGAAGCCTTGGTATGGTGTGTGGGCTGCGGATGGTGGTCTCTCATGCGCTTACGATCTGCTACAGCCGCTCATACTAAAATGAAAGAGAACACATGTTCATGAACAAACATTACAAATATCATCAGTGAAACGAGCAAAGAATGTCGGTTCTTACGGTCTCGTCACGCCACGAGGCGCTGTGATGATCAAACGAGCAAAGGAGCCTCTTCTGGTGCGTCACTTACTCCGAACGCTGTGGTGGAGTACGAGGCAGTCTGGAGCGTGACACAGGTATCTACCACTCCATGTATTGGCGGTACGCCCGTACGTCATAGGGTCTCTGCTCTTGCATGACCTCGGCTTGCGTCATCTTCGCCTAGGCCGTAATCCACTCGTGCTGGACTACTTGCCAGTCCTCGGCGTGTCAGCCTGCCCTGGATTGCCTGCATTCGAGAGTGATTCGTGTCAGAACATAGAATGGGGGTATAAAATGCAAACAATTCTCAGATGGAATTGGACTCACAAGTGGACAGCTCGCTGCAGCATCCTGCCGTCGGGAGAGGGCACCACCAGGTACAAATCAAATTAACGCATTTCGCGCTACGACTAGGGGTGCAAACGGAGCGGATACGAATGGATATTGCTCATCCTGTATCCTTTTCCATATTTTTTTTTCGGATTCAGAATCGGACACGGACAGTACCGGATACGAATACGAATGCGGATAGCCTCGGTCACGAATACGGAGCGAATACATGCCGAACCGAATACGAATTGTCTCGGTCACGAATACTTATTCGGATATTGCGCGAAAAACCATATCGTCGCACAAATATAGCTCAATCAACCATACTACATGTCCAAAATGCAACTAGATTAGTAATTTAACAAGCAAATTTAAATACTTCACACGATGAGAGAGGGTAGTTAACTAGTTAAGCAAGTAGTAGTAACAACATGTTCAGAGGAAGGGCTATATTCAATACCTTGAATCTGTTACCGATAAGTGAGGCCATGTGACTATTGGTAATTTTCCTATCCCCAATAGAAGATTCCAGGTCCCATTCTAGATCAGGCATCGATGTAAATCCATACCAAAGTTGATCAGAAGGACAGATAAGATTTTTATCACCAGAGAAAGCGGAACCTGCGCAAGAAGAAAATGTATCACATTTGAATATTTATGGTGATTACTAGTAACATCTAAGCTCTTGAGATTAACTTTCTTATGTCCGCTTTCACCAAGTAGATAATACATAACAGGCCTACTAACATAATGCATCAAAAACACATAGGCAAAACACATGCGTGAAGACAACTAAGAGCAGAGCAAACCTATGAGACATGATCGGCTATTGAATGCAATATATTTTCCACCTTGGCATATAAGTTGATGTCCATCCAGTGCTCTTGGACTGACTAGCATCTGATACAAAACATCAGTGTGTCGATCACTATTCATACAATGAATGTCGATGCACCATAGTTTTGAGCCATTTTTCTTAGTTCAGTGTTTTATCATAATAAGATATTAATCAAGAAATAATAAATGAAGACATGTACATGAGGTGGAAGTTTTCCAAGACTGAAGTCAGCAAGTGTAATTTCACCCATGTAAGCTGGGGTCCTCATATCTGATAATGATCGCTGAACAAACAAAAATCAATAAATAAAAAAATGTATCCTTTATTATAATAGTTTAAACTTGCAGCTTGATGAGCATGACATGGGTTGATAAATTGATAAACCACGCCACAGAAACATCCTGATGACTTCAAAGAGTTAGCTTAGAGACATAGGAAAATAAAGGTCAAGTTACACAAGGGAAATAGAACTTACATGTAGATCTAGCAAGGTCTAAATAAGTGTTGTAGAGTTAGGCACGATTTGTACGCCTTCCAACTTGAAGACCGAGTTTAGTGTCAAGATATTTGATGATTTGATCATGTGAAATTTCACCTATAAATCAGTGATCAAAACAGCAAACAATACAAGGGCTGCCCATTAAGCCCATGTTAAAAAGTTTCTCTGAAAGGCAAACAACTTTGAGCTCAAACACAAGGCAGTGTAAAGTTGCTTTACGAATGAAAATAATTAGTGGATTGTTAATAGAAAGAAGATATTGATACCTTGAAATATAGGTAACTCATGTTTCTCCAATTTTCTTAACTAGCACACGTCATTATACAACCTATCAATGTAACTCATAGGTTTATCTCACAAAAAAGGTTATTTGTCAATTATTGCTAGGAAGTTAACCAAGAAATGAAGTTCTTTGCTTACTTGTGCGTCATATTTATCCTAATTTGAAAAATGAAAGTATACAAGAACAGAATAGATCAATGCCTTTTCTGCAAGTAAATAGGTAGAGCAAATAAATCATACTGAAGGAAAAAGAGTGAACCACTGGAATATGAGTAAATACACACATAGTGTAATACTCCGGAAGTGTGAGAAGCCAATAATCGGGATAAATTAATTTAATCGGTAGAGATTAATTAATCGGGGGAAAGTTTAATTCAGAAAATAATCAAAAATAAGAAAAGAGAGGGGGTTTTTCGCTTTTTCATGCCAACCTGGGCCTGGGCTTTGGCCCAGGTTGGCTGGCCGGCCAAGGGAGGGGGCGCCACTCCCCCCCAAACCCTAGCCGCCCCTCTTACCCCACCCCCTCCCTCTTTTCCCCTTCCTCTTTTCCCTTTGGTCCCCGCCCCTTGCCCTTGGGCTGCCTCCCCCCTTGCGCCATTGCCCCTGGCCACTTCACCTCTAGGATCCCTCCCTCCTTGCGCCACCACCACCCCCATTGGTGCTCCCTGCTGCCGGTCTTGGTGCTCCTCGCTGCCGGCCATGGGAGGAAGGAGCAAGACGAGGGAAGGAGATCAACTTCGCGAGGCAAGATCTTCAACCTTCTGCGATTCTACAATGGTAACGTCGCGTGTTCTTAGTTGGTTGATGCGTAGTAGTTGCGGGTGATGTCGTTTGGTAGATTGAATTGCGTCAGTTTATTAGATCGCGTTCTGTCCAGTAGATTGGACGACGGTTTTCATGTTGTTAGAGGAAGAATATGGGGAGCCAACCTCTTAGAGATAGTTGGGTTATGTTCTTAGCTTTGGTGGCGCCGATTTCACGGATTCAACGTGCGGATCAAAATATATGAATTGTTTAGTGCCGCTGTCCGCTAATCTATCAACATCCCGACGGTCTGTAGAAAACTGAGTTAATCTATTAGTTAAAGATGAAATCAGAGGATCTCAATATAACGAAAAATGTAGGTAATTTCCATACCTGTTCAGAGAGATAAAGAACACAAGATTTGGACTTTTTAGCAAAAGTTATGGTGGTTTTAGTGTACTGTACAGAGAACCTGACGTGTTAATTGATGTTCTGTAGAACCTGTAGTGCCCTCTTCGCGTCCACCGTTCTCGCACGGTTGAGGCAAGTATTCGGGTTGTAGAATATTCATGTTTGCTTGCTGAAATTGGTTGTGTCTTTCCCGTACTAGTCATACATGGATGATAGTGTGATATATATATATATATGATTGAGACTTGGTTACGGCAAGTTTGTGATTAAAGAGTAATTGTGTATGTGATAATGCTCTACATGTTATTCGGTAAATGTGATGTGGTATGTACTCATGTTTTTACTTGTTATTGAAAGTTACATTCTAGTACATACGCATGTTGAGAGCATATAGGTGTCTTGGTCACATGGTGACCAAGTACACACAGTTGAGGTCCCCGTCATGTAGTTGACAGGCTTGAGGTCCCCACATTCGTGGAATGTGGGCAATTGAATAGAGGTCTCCATCATGAAGATGATGGGCAAAGGTCCCTATACTGGTGGAGTATAGGCTCTTGGTCTGTAACAGCCCTAACTTAGGGTTTGTATTTCAAATGTAAAATTTTGAGGAGAAATAAAAACTTTTATTGTCTCTTCAAATCATTTGAAAGTTTCTACATTTTTCCCTAGCAATTTCCATTTTCTAGAATTAAATTCTTGTGAATGGAGATTGTTGTCAGCAGATTCTTAGCTTTCAAACTTGTGATCATCCTCTGAAATTATTTTTCCTACCATCTTGATCATCCTATCTACCTCTCTGAATTATTTCACAATTTTTAGATTTTGTTTGCTATTTCAAATGCCCAAGTCAAACCAGTTTGGAAATCTGGTCAAACCTCTGGACAGCAGCTTGTGAATTTTAGTGGGAAAAATATAGTGCATGAAAACCCTGGAAAAATTTCACAAGGTTGTCCTCTGTCCCTAGCAGCTACCATAAAAATTTCAGAAATTTTGGAGCTCTGGAGCTACCTCTAAAATTTCCCAAACCCTCTCTGTCTTTTAAATCAAAAACTAAAATCACTGTTTCCTCGGGCTCGGACCCAACCTCGGGCTCGAGTCCGACTCGCACCGCTTGGCTCGGTCGAACCAACTAGTTGCACCGCGATGCGCGATGGGCGTCGGCCGTCCGATGCGATCGAGCGATCCACGTCGCGCGCATGCAACCGACTGTCCGAATGCATACATCAATCTCGACCGTCCATCTCGGATCCAACGGTCGGGTGAAATGGTCGAGTCAAACCACCGGTTTGCGCCGCGCTTGACTCGGGCTCGCGCCATTTTATTTCGCCGCCGACAGCGGGCCCCTCTTGTCGGTCGTCACCTACCTCTCGTCGAGTCTTGAGTCGCGTGGCGGCATGCATGCGCGCCACCTCGCCTCGCCGTCCATTCTCGGTTTCTCGCGCTTCACCTCGGCGCATCACCCGCCGCTAGCCCATGCCACGTGCGGCGTGTCGCCGTCATCTACCTCTTTGTCTCGCGCTTTTCTTCCTTGCATCTCGGTGCGAAGCTCCGCCTCTTGTTTCCTCCGCCTCGTCCCTACTTAAGCTCACCCAAAGCTCCCTCTTCCTTCTTTAGACACCATTAAGCGATCCCTATCACTCATTGCTCCTTCGAGCTCAATTCATAGTTGTGCTCGAGCTCGGTGCACAGTGTGCCACCGCCGTGTCAACACCACAACCGATGAAGCTCATCTTCTCCTTTTCGCGTCGGATCGTGTTCGGACTCTGTCATGTCTTTCTCTCAACTAATTTGAAGTTTTATTCTCGGGAGCCGTTGAATTTTGGTGTCCCCTTCTTGGCCGAAAGTTGGGTTTCGTCCCCATCTCCGTGAGTTAGTTCCTAGAGCAATTGCTCGCGCTTAGCACCATCTAGTGCACTCACCGAGCTACCCCATCTCTCTTTTCCTCTATTTTTGCTCGGGTTGCTCCTCCTCGGTGACCCCGGATCGCCGCCGGGTTCGTCGCGGGCCATCTCGGCGACCTCTTGAGCTCGCGTCATTCGGTGAGTTCTGGTAACTCACGATGCCCATCGCGCTAATTCTTGTTGTCTACCTCTCGGTGTAGCCGCACCTTATCACCTCCACTGCCGGCGCCGTGCTCGTCGCGCACCACCTCGGTCTTCTTGGCCAACCGCGACCACCCTCGGCCGGTGGTCCTCAAGCAACCCATTTTGGCGTCGCGACGCCGCGCCGCCACTCCATCGCCGCGTCGACTTCAGTCCAGCGCCACCCGAGTTGCTCTGTTCTTCGGTTTTGCCCTGTGGCTGACAGTGGAGCCCACCTCCCTGAAACTTTGTAGTTAGCTGCTAATCATGCTTTCGGTTGTTCATTAGTTCACTCTCATTGCATGATCAAAGTTTGGTATTGGAGGTTTGAAAGCATTTTAGTTCTAGTTCTCTGTTTGATCCCTGTTGTCGTTTTTCTGTTGTCACTAAACTGAAATTTGGTTTCATGATTATGCTATGTAGGTCCTGTTAGACTTGATAAATTGCTTAAGAAATAGTGTTTGGTAAGGAATTATGTTAGTTAGCGGTTCTAGATTTTAAAACCCTTGTTGGCATGAGTGATCTAAGAAGTTGTTATTGGAGCTAGTGGTTTGTCTCTGTACTTGTTTTTCCTACTTTTACCAGTGTAGTAAGGCCTTGTAGTGATAGCATGTTGTTATGGTTAACCTTCCTATATGTTGGTGTGATACTTAGATGTGTTAGTAGCTGAATTTTATTAAAGCCCTACCTCAATTAGAAAATTGTTAGCATCCAATGGTTGGCTGATTATCTAGTTAATGTTTTCAATAGCTTCCTATAGGTTCTGTGCTCTCATCTGATAATAGCTGTTCTTGATGTGTTAACTTGTTGATTAAATAATAGATGTGCACATAATCACCTTCAAGTCTGTCCAAAGTTTAAATCATGCTAGAGGTTTGATTTTGTGATTAACCTAGCAAATAAGTGAGTGGGTCTTTGTAGCAGTTAATTGTCATTCTTTTTGTGATGGTTTAGCCTCTGTGTATAAAATGGTGTTTGTATTTGATCTTTGAGTCTTGCCGGTGTTATTCGTTCTTATTCGCTGTTTTGTTCAATCGTTAGGATTCGATATTTGCGGCAACCCCGAGAGCGATCCTCTGCAACAGGTTGAGCATTCAGAGCAACAGCAGCCAGGCAAGCAGTTTGATCATGTTTAATCCCAGTATTTTAAAGATTAATATTTTGTTTCAATTTGTATGTATGCATTGCTTAATTTGTGTTAAATTGATTAGTTAAATCCGTAGTTGCATATCCTGTAGACAAAATATTGATCTCTACTACCGAGCTTAGGTTATTTCTTTGTGATTAGAGATCATTGGATGATCTCTTGTCACTTAGTAGATCCGGTCAACTTGCTTAGACATGCTTAGCTATCGGTAGAATCGGGCGGTTATCGACTTTAGTCGGTAACCTTGATCACACAAAATTTACTATAGCCTTATGTTTTAGCATTTCTGCTATGTTTAATTGCAAAACTAAAAATGAAAACAAAATAATTTAGACTTGGGCACAATGGTATGTTGGTGTGATCTGTTGGGTGTGGTGGAAAGGTGCAGAGTCGATTAAGGACCGAGTTACTTGCGCCACCGTCTTGAGCATTTTGCGTGCTAACCACACTAGAGTATATGGGACCTCTCTTGACCTAGTACTTTGGCGTGTATTGGCTCGGGTCGCGGGAGGTCGCGGGAGGGACGGAGGTGGGAGCATGGTAGTTGTCCGAAAAGCTTTATCCTGAGTGGGTAGTTGTCTTTCGGCTTTACCATGTAAGCGTATGGGTTTCTATCCATACGAGCGGCTCGTAGTTAATACACAATATTGGAAAAGTCTCGTAGGACTTAGCCAGTGCCGACATACCTTCGAAGTGTGTTTTGGCTTAATGGCGATGCGAGTGTGGGTACATTGGTACACCTGCAGGGTTAAAACTATTCGAATAGCCTCGTCTAGGTTATGGACACGCTCGGATCGCCCCAAGAACTAGACTACAACATTTAAATTAAAACTTGATGGGTGAGTACGGATGCAGGGATTCGTGCTATTGTGGTGGTGACTATTGGGATAGTCACTTCTAGGATGTTTTTACTTACTCTTTGTTATTATTACTTTTCTGTATTTCAACATAAAAAAATGAATTGCAAACTTGCCTTTAAACTGTATTACATTATTGCAAATGAAAATTGGCTTTATGCAAATAAAACATATGGCCTCCACTAAACAAGCTTCGCATGTAGCATATGAGCAGTGCGCTAGTTCACACGTCGGTCTTGCGGGTACAAAGACAATCTTTGTACTCGGTGCTTTGCTTGATGTTTTGTTGCAGAGGAAGAAGGTGAGCCTCGGGGCCTCACTTCTGTGAGCTGTGTTGCCGTTTCGTGGACGACTAGTCTTGGCGGTCCGGTCAGATGCCTTGTGGGTGAAGGCACACTGATTGGCTTTGTTTATAGCCATCTTATGGCACTTTTGCTTCCATTGTCTCTCTTTTGTTATTTGTGTATCTTGTGGCGATCGGCCATTATGCGTAATAACTTTACTATTTGTTTATCTTCCGTTTGGAAGTGTGGTGTTTGGACTCTATGTGTGGGATGGAGTTGATGTCTAATTTTGTACCGGGGTGTGTATACTGCTTTCTGGGAAGTATACATATCTCGAGGATCAGTTTATTTGATTTGTGATGCTAGGACCAAGTGGTTGGTTAAGCATTACAAACCAAATAAATTGGGTCCTCACAAAGTTGGTATCGAGCCATTACGACCGTAATAACCAAGCATGGTCGTCCTTAGGATATTTTGAAAGTCTTATTTTCAAATCATAAAAAGGTTTATGAAAACCTAGGCAGAATCTTAGATTTTATTCCTTACCTATCTTAGCTTTCTACTCTCATCTTACTCTAATTTAAGTTTTGAAACTTGGTTTCTCTCTTCACCTTTCAAAAGATAGTTACTACCGGTGGAATTAGTTTGGGGAGAACCATGAAGTTTAATTCCACTAAAACTTGTGGGGATAATAGGGTAAGATGTGAAGGGAGTAGTTATGTGTCTGATTTTTGCTGGTCGAACTTTATCCTGCCTTGTGTTTGTTTCTGGGCTGTTTTCTTGAATTTTGGGCTTTCTTGCTCTTAAGTTTGTTGCTAACTTGTCTTAGTAAAACAGGATGGCCGGGAGAACGCGCGGCAGTCAGCAGGCTGGTCATGATGAGGAGCTTCCCCCTCCTCCGACCATGGCTGAGGTTCTCGCTCGGTCGAGCAAACCGCATGGACCAGACGCGCATCTTGGAGGTTATTGCTAGGAATACCTCCACTCCTGCACAGTGGTGGCGGCCACGGACTCGCGAGGACTTGCGAGTTCCTCCGTACACACCGCCGACTTTCTCCGCTCGAGGACCCTCTTGATGCGGACGATTGGCTGCGCATGGTTGGCGAGCTCAACATAGCTCGATGCGACGCGCAGGATAAGGCACTCTTCGCGTCCCACCGGCTTGAGGCGCGGCACTCTCATGGTGGGAGAACTATCTCGCCATGCGACCGCGGGCCATGTGGTCGCGTGGGAGGAGTTCGAATCGACCTTTCGTCGGGCCCACATCCCGGATGGCCGATGAAGGCTGAAGAAGAAGGAGTTCCTCGCGCTCAAGCAGGGCGCAAATGCGTGACGGAGTACTTATGCGAGTTCAATCATTTGGCTCGTTATGCTCGGGAGAGGTGGCCTCGATGAGGCTAGCGGGAGAAGTTTATGGATGGCTTGTCAGAGGAGCTGCGAGACAAGCTATCTATTGTAGACTTCTCGACTTTCGAGCCTTGGTAGATAAGGCCATTGTTGCTGAGCATAAGGCAAAGCGTGGCGAGTCCCAAGCGCAAATGGGAGGCGCATCGGTCTACTCACACCGCCTCGATCGTCCTCGGTGGGCGGCACTGATGGCCGCTCTTTTGCTCCACCGGCACGAGGCCATCTGCACACTCCTCGCCCACCGCAGCCGTGTTTGACCACGTGCGCTGCGATCCAAGACAGAGCGGCCTCGTAATCGGCGGCCGAGGTTACTTGTTTTATTTGCCACAACAAGGGCCACTACGCCAGCGCTTGCCCTCGAGTGCTGCGGTAGCCCCTCGTCCTAATGGAGGGCGCGGGCGAGAGTGGTCATCCACGACGACTGAAGATGATCCGAAGCCCGGGGTGTGGCGCGGTCGAGTCAACCACCTTTGGTGAGGAGGCTCGGGGCGCGGATGTCGTGATGGGTACACTTCTTGTTAATTCTCGTCCTGCTGCGGTATTATTTGATTACGAGCATCGCATTCTTTATTTCAAGATCATTTGCTGCTGCTAGTGGTCTTCTTGTGTTCCTTTGGGATTCCTTTACTCATTCGCTCTCGGGTTCGGAAATGAGAGGCGATATGGAATACTGCGGTGTTCCTATTGAGGTCAAAGGGTAGGATTTTGGCAAATCTTATTACCTCGATTCAGCAAGTGCGGATGTGATTCTTGGCATGGATTGGTTGTCCCAACACTTGGGGCGGTCGATTGCGCCGGAAGATTGTCTATCTCACCACCCTTGGTGGCGGGTTGGATTTTCGCGCGGCCAGGGGACACATCTATGTGTATTAGAGGCGGCCGACCTTGCGAGTTCGAGGATGTTCCCATAGTATCGACTTTGGGGATGTCTTTCACGAAGACTTGCCGGGATGCCTCGGTTCGAGACACGGAGTTTGTCATCGAGTTCTGCCCCGTCGCCCCAATTTGGCGCGTATCGGATGCCTCCCAATGAACTAGAAGAATTGAAGAAGCGACTTGGTGAGCTCCAAGCAAAGGTTTCATCCGTCCCAGTTCATCTCCTTGGGGTTGTCAGGTGATCTTTGTGAAGAAGAAGGACAAGACTTTGCGCATGTGTGTTGATTACCGTCCTCTCAATGAGGTGGCGGTGAAGAACAAATATCCTTTGCCTCGCATCGATGATCATTCGATCGGTTGGTGGAGCCAGTGTTCTCAAAGATTGATTTGAGAATGGGGTATCATCAGTCGATCGAGATCTGAAGATATTCCGAAGACGGCTTTCACTACTCGTTATGGTGCATGCGAGTACACCGTCATGTCTTTCGGTTTAACCAATGCTCCACTTTGTTCATGAACCTTATGAATTCGGTATTCATGGAGTATTTGGATAAATTTGTGGTGGTCTTTATTGATGATATTCTTATCTATTCCAATCTTGAAGCGAGCATCTTGAGCATCCGAAGATTGTTTTGGGCAAGTGCGGGAGCACTAGCTATATCACGAAGTTCGGCAAATGTGAGTTACGGTTGAAGGAAGTGGCATTCTTGGGCCATGTTCTTTCACTGGAGGCATAGCCGTGGATCCCAGCAAGGTCGCGATGTTCTATCTTGGGTCACCAAGTCGATCAGCGATGTACTGGAGTTTTCTCGGTTTAGCGGGCTACTACCGCGCTTTATCGAGAATTTCTCAAGATCGCAAAGCCAATGGTGAATTGCTCAAGAAGGATAAGAAGTTTGTGTGGTCCTCTGCTTGTGATGAGAGCTTTCGGGAGCTCAAGCGGCGATTGACTTCACCCGATTCTTACTCTTCTGATATCCACAAGAGCTTGATATTTATTGCGATGCCTCTCGTCGGGGACTTGGATGTGTTCTTATGCAAGAAGGCAAGGCGATTGCCTATGCATCGAGCGATTGAGACCTCACGAGCTCAACTATCCCACCCATGATTTAGAGCTTGCTGCGGTGGTTCATGCACTCAAGATTTGGCGGCATTATTTGATCGGTAATCGTGAGGTGTATTCGACCACAAGAGTTTGAAATACTTATTCACTCGGCGGATCTGAACCTCGAGCGGAGAGATGGCTAGAATTAATCAAAGATTATGACATGGGTATTCGATATCATCTGGCAAAGCCAATGTGGTTCTTGATGCACTTAGCCGAAAAGTGTATTGCAATACTTTGATGATCCAAGAGCGACAACTGCACTTCTTGCGAATTTCGTCTCAACTTGGGTTTGGTTGAGCATGGTTCCCTTCTGCCTTGGTTGTGCAACCAACCTTGGTGGATCAAATCAAGGCAACGACAATGAATCGATGATGGTGTGGGTAAAATCAGCGAAACATCAAGAAGGGATCGACCAAGTGTTTCACGAGAAGATGAACACGGTGTTGTATGGTTTGGCAGCGGCTTGTGGTCCCAAAGGTCCCGAGTTGCGGGATTTGATTCTGCGGGAGGCCCATGACTCGCTTTATCCATCCATCCGGGGCCACTAAAATGTACCAAGATCTGCGTCGAGAGATTACGGTGGACTCGCATGAAGCGCGAGATTGCGGGTTCGTGGCGGATGTGACATATGTTGTCGCGTCAAGGCCGAGCATCGGCGTCGGCGGGTCTTCTTGACCCTTGCCTATACGAGAATGGAAGTGGGATTACGAGGGCATGGATTTTATCACCGGTGCGCCCGTACTCTGCGGGGAAGGATGCATTATGGGTTATCATTGATCGATTGGCGAAGGTGACCCATTTCCTTCGATCGCGATCGAAGATTGATGTGAATCGATTAGCGGATCTTTACATATCCCGTATTGTGAGTGCATGGTGTGCCACGAACAATTGTGTCGATCGTGGTTCTCTGTTCACCTCTCGGTTTTGGCATAGTCTGCAGAAGCCATGGGGACCCGTCTTTCGTTCATTTCGACCTATCATCCTCGGTGATGGTCGAGGCGGAGCGCGTCAATCAGTGCTTGAAGATATGCTCGTGCTTGTGTTCTTTCCTATGGAAAGAATTGGGAGAAGTGCCTACCGCTGCGAGTTCTCCTACAACAACGACTTCGAGCTAGTCTCGGCATGGCACCATTTGAGGCCTTGTATGGGCGGCGCCGCAGAACACCGTTGAACTGTCGTGAAGCGGCGAAGACGGTTCTTTGGCGGATTCGATCAATGATGCGGAAAGTCAAGTGCGATTGATTCGTGAGCACTTGCGCATAGCTCGATCGAGCGAAGAGCTATGCGGATCGTCGTCGCCGTGAGTTGAGTTTCCAGCCCAATGACTTTGTGTATCTCAAAGTCTCGCCTCAAGAAGGACATCGTCGTTTCGTGTCAAGAACAAACGGCTCCTCGATATGTCGGGCCATATCGCATCATCAAGAAAGTGGGAGCTGTTGCATACAAGTTGGAGTTGCCGGCTACACTTGAAGGGTGCATGATGTTTTCCATGTGTCACAATTGAAGAAGTGTCTCCGTATTCCAGTTGAGGAAACACCATTGGAAAAAATCGATGTGCGAGGAAGATCGTCTTATCGTGGCGTCCGTTCGTGTCCTCGAAGAAGCCGAGCGAGCGAGGAACCGTGTGATCAAGTTCCTCAAAGTTCGGTGGTCAAACCACTCCGAGGATGAAGCCACTTGGGAGCGAGAAGATCGTCTCGGCGGATTAACCATCATTCTTCTCCGGTGATCGAATCTCTGGCGAGATTCTGTAAGGGGGGGAGATTTGTAACAGCCCTAACTTAGGGTTTGTATTTCAAATGTAAAATTTTGAGGAGAAATAAAAACTTTTATTGTCTCTTCAAATCATTTGAAAGTTTCTACATTTTTCCCTAGCAATTTCCATTTTCTAGAATTAAATTCTTGTGAATGGAGATTGTTGTCAGCAGATTCTTAGCTTTCAAACTTGTGATCATCCTCCGAAATTATTTTTCCTACCATCTTGATCATCCTATCTACCTCTCTGAATTATTTCACAATTTTTAGATTTTGTTTGCTATTTCAAATGCCCAAGTCAAACCAGTTTGGAAATCTGGTCAAACCTCTGGACAGCAGCTTGTGAATTTTAGTGGGAAAAATATAGTGCATGAAAACCCCTGGAAAAATTTCACAAGGTTGTCCTCTGTCCCTAGCAGCTACCATAAAATTTCAGAAATTTTGGAGCTCTGGAGCTACCTCTAAAAATTTCCCAAACCCTCTCTGTCTTTTAAATCAAAAACTAAAATCAACTGTTCCTCGGGCTCGGACCCAACCTCGGGCTCGAGTCCGACTACACCGCTTGGCTCGGTCGAACCAACTAGTTGCACCGCGATGCGTCGATGGCCGTCGACCGTCCGATGCGATCGAGCGATCCGCGTGCGGCGCATGCAACCGACTGTCCGAATGCATACATCAATCTCGACCGTCCATCTCGGATCCAACGGTCGGATGAAAATGGTCGAGTCAAACCACCGTTTGCGCCGACTTGACTTCGGGCTCGCGCCATTTTATTTACATCGACGGCGGGCCCTCTTGTCGGTCGTCACCTACCTCTCGTTCGAGTCTTGAGTGCGGCGGCATGCATGCGCGCCACCTCGCCTCGCCGTCCATTCTCGGTTTCCTCGCGCTTCACCTCGGCGCATCACCGCTGCTAGCCCATGCCCCGTGCAGCGTTAATCGCCGTCATCTACCTCTTTGTCTCGCCGCTTTTCTTCCTTGCATCTCGGTGCCGAGAAGCTCCGCCTCTTGTTTCCTCCGCCCTCGTCCCTACTTAAGCTCACCCAAAGCTCCCTCTTCCTTCTTTAGACACCATTAAGCGATCCCCTATCACTCATTGCTCCTTCAGAGCTCAATTCATAGTTGTGCTCGAGCTCAGTGCACTGTAGTGTCGCCACCGCCGTGTCAACACCACAACCGATGAAGCTCATCTTCTCCTTTTCGCGTCGGATCGTGTTCGGACTCTGTCATGTCTTTCTCTCAACTAATTTGAAGTTTTATGTGAGGACCCGGTTTATTCGGCTTGTCTTGTTTAACCATCCCCTTGGTCCTAACAAGTACAAATCAAATAAACCAAGCCTCGAGATATGTATACTTCCTGCAGTGCGAGATACACACCGTTACAAAATCATGCATCAATTCCATTCATACACATAGAGCCAAGCAAAAGCAACAAGCGAAAGACATAGATAATATAAAGAGAGTTATTACAAAGAGAGGCCGACTGCCAAAAGTCATACAAATAAGTAAATACACAATGAAGCAAAATGGCCATAAGATGGCGATAAACAAAAGCCAATCGGTGTGCCTTTACCCACAAGGCAACCAACCGGACCGCCAAGCTAATCGTCCCAGACAGCGCATAACACAACTCACAAAGTGAGGCCCTTGGGGCTCACCTTCTTCCTCTGCAACAATTAATATTAAGCAAAGCAGATGAGTACAAAACTTGTTTTTGTACTCGCAAGACTGACGTGTGAGATAACAGAACTATAATTAACTACATGCAAGCTTTATTTAAGTGGATGAGGCTCTGGACTTATTTTCAGCATAAAGCAAGTTTTCATTTGCAATAGGGTAATAGATTCAAAGCAAGTTTGCAATTAACTTTTATGGTTCAAATAAAAGAGAGACAATAATAGCAATAGATAGATGACAACACCAACCTAGAAGTGACTAACCCATAGTCACCACAACAATAGCATGAAGTACCCCTTCATACCACCCATGTCAAGTTTAAGTTTTTTCAAAAAGTTGTAGTCTAGTTCTTGCACGACCTTACCAAGCATGTCCATAACCTAGGACGAGGCTATTCGAATAGTTTTAACCCTGCAGGGGTGTACCAATGTACCCACACGATAGACCGCCTTTCCACCAGCCACGGTTAGCACACTTCCTTTGGTATGCGGGCATGGCTAAGTCTAACAAGACGCT
Source organism: Ampelocalamus luodianensis (assembly GCA_036346255.1). Classification (NCBI taxonomy): domain Eukaryota; kingdom Viridiplantae; phylum Streptophyta; class Magnoliopsida; order Poales; family Poaceae; genus Ampelocalamus; species Ampelocalamus luodianensis. Next base: position 54,672,398 of record CM070621.1, read on the forward strand.
TTCAATGGACGATGCTAATTAAGAGCCGCAACCACGGAGAAGGACACATTAGATGCCCTAACCGGTCTGCTAATGCTCCCCTCCAAACACCACACACAAGAACACACCCACCAACCAGCTCATAATTAGCACCTCCCAAAGTACTTAGTCAAGAGAGGTTCCATATCCCCCTCGTGTGGTTAGCACGCAATAAGCGCTTGGCTTAGTGACACAAGTAACTCGGTCCTTGGGGACTTAGGCACCATTCCAACACACCCAACAGATCACATCAACATACCATTGTGCCCAAGTCAAGATATAGTTTTGTTTTCGGTTTTTGATTTGTAAATCAATAAAACACAAGGGTTGGACATAATGGAGTAGTATAAGTAGTTGTGTGATCAAGATCACCGACTAAGTCGATGATCGCCCAATACTACCGATAACTAGGCATGGCTAAGCAATATTTATTCGTAATCTACTAAGTGATAAGAGTTCATCCATCGAACTCTAACCACAGCAAATAACCTAGGCTCAGGTAGTAGAGGATAACCATTTACCTACAGATTATGCAACTAGAGGTCTAACTAATCAATTTAACAACAAAATAGCAATGCATACATAGAAGTTAAACAAAATATTAGACTTTAAAAGTAATGGGATCAATGGGAAATGATCAAACTGCTTGCACGCTTGTCGTTGCTCAATTTGTTGCGGAGGGTCGTTCTCGGGGTTACCGCAAATATCGAATCCTAAGCGAAAGAGCGAAAACAACCAATAAGACGAGCAACACTTAAACAAAAGAGCAAGCAAAAATTATTCAAATGCGACGAAAATTATACACAAGGTATAATAGGAATATACTTAGACATAGGAACTGGAAAAACCTAATTTGGATTTGTGGTGCAAAAGAAATTCCCTAAAAACCTATTTTTACCATAATTAGCAATCGTAGCAAAAATATTTTCTAGAAAGGTTTTGAAGCTGAAATTTGTATGGTGGCTTCCTACTGGTATAGTGATAACCCATATAAAATTTCAGGTCATTTGAAGTTACAACGAATTAGTTATGATTTTTCTAAGTTCTAAAACTAGGACATCCTTTATATCAGTAGCAAAGACCACTAGCAAACTGGTCCTTCACTAAAGTTCATCCCTAAAGGAAATTAACAAAATTTAGTTCGCTCTATTTGGACTTACAGAGAACAAGTTATAGATTTTCTAAGTTTTTATAGCATTTTTGGAATATTTAAAAGGGGTGAAAGGCTAAAATCGATTCACAACCTTTACGGTTCTTAACAGTAGGAAAACATTTCTAGATTAATCTCTAGCCTAAAAGAAAATTAACACTACTAAAATCACCCAAAAAGGACCTATAATGAAAAAGATATGAATTTCTAAAGTTTTAACAACATTTCCAGTGGAAAGATAAAGCTTACCGAGGAAATTATATCCCTTAACCGAAAGAAAAGACGTGGTTGATTATGGACCGTCGATCCTGGATCGAGCGGCCCACAGCGCACGCACGCGCACAAAGCACCACGGAGGCTCACCGTTGGATCAAGATCAACCGTCCGGTCGAGATGGCAATCGGACCGAGCGGATGCCCGCCCATCCTGGGCCGTCGATCAAGCGATGAAGGGCTGGGATTGAGGGAGCCTTCGGACAGTCCAATTGCTCCCACGATCCCGGCCATAGACCCCAGATCGAACGGCTGAGGTTGATTGAGCCGTTTACGATTTGAACAGGGACTACTGACAATAGGGGCCCACTGGTCAGTGACGCTAAGTCACATGCCGGGTTTAAACACACGCGCACAGGGTGGGTTTGAAGATGGCGGGCCCACCGGTCAGTGACCGAGGAGGTGGGTTTAGGACAGCTAATGATTACTAACCCATGATTAACAATGATTAGCATTAATGAACGTCATTACTGTGTCCGAACGCCATTACGGCACTGCCGTTTTCGTCCGACAACGAACCGAGGGCGTTCCCCGGCTTGTCGCCGGCAACCCAAGGCACGGCGGCGGAAACTAGGTGCCAAAATGGAACCGCAATAGCATAACGCACACACCGGGACCATCCACACCGTCGGTGGTGTCCCAGAACGGCGGCTAGCCGACGATGAGCGGCGGCGACCAAAACGGCCGAATTGCAAAAACGCTCAAAGCTCCGCAACAGTCCAGGTAAGCGGGTGCCACAGCTTCTAGGGACTACTAGAAGGCTACCTGAGGGGTGCGGAGGTGCCGAGGAGGTCGGGCGACTCGGCGACGAAGAGAGCGGCGGACCGAAGAAGAAAAAGTGGAGATGACGGCTTTGAGCAAAATGGGGAGACCGGTCATCACAACACCTTCATAACACTCAGAGATGCCACATGAGCAAGGAATTAGAAAGAAGCTCCTTACCGGCGAGGAGGAAGAAGGGGTGCTCACGGCAAAGAGGAAATCCCAAAATTGAGTGCTCTGTGAAAAGCAACTACAATTAAGTTAGGGTTTTGCTCAGAAGTAAGGGACACAACCGAAGCAAAAGAAAGGAAGAAAAGCCACTGGAGCGCGGGTTGCACCGCTCCACTCAACAATGGCGGCGATAGGGTTACGGAGATTTGGGCTCAAGCAAGCAAAGGAGTGCAAGCTGGAGCTCAAGGGGTGTAAAGAAAGCTACTGAAGGTCTTGAGGGCTTAAGTAGCCGGGGACGAAGAGAGCAGCGCGCACACGCTCGGAATGGTCTTCGGTCCACAAAGCGTGCGATCGCTCGGGCGGCGGGGCGGGTAAGCTCGGCGACTCGAGCGGTGCACCGGCGTGCATTTAATGCGCTGCGAAGGAGCCGTTTAAAGGGCTCAAGGAGGTGACAAGGCACCCTCCTCTCACCGCCATGGCGTCTGACGCACGCTGCCGCGAAGGAGGAAGATGACCACGACGCGAGCGGCCCACGATCAGGCGGCACAAAGCGGCTCGAGTCCAAAGTGTTTTAGTGGGTTGAGCCCAACCCCATTAGATGCTTGGCGCGGATGAGATTTGAGCGGCCACGATCGCGATCGCTAATTGTAAAGATCGTGAACCGGATGCGGTCCGTGGCGGTTGGATCGAATCCAACGGTGAGAATCACATGGCAACGGAGTTGTCAGAATGCCTACACGAAAGAGAGCCGTTCGATGGAAATCCAACGGCTGATAACGCGCGCACGGTTGAACTGGCGCGGGGCGCGGTTAGTTGGCTCGGTCGAGACAAGTGACTCGAGCCCGAGCCTGACTCGAGTCCAATGAACAGTACGACCCAGTTAGGGTTTGATTTTAAACCCGAGACTTTGGGGATTTAATTGAGGTATCAAATCATCTCCAAAATTTATGAAATTTTAACTGGAGCTTCTAGACTTAATGATTAACCTTCCATAAAATTTCCAGAGATTTTTGTGCACTGGAATTTTCTCAATAAATTTCCAGAAGGTTAAAACAGAGGTTTGACCAAGGTTTGACTTGCCTCTAAAATATTTCAAATAATTTCCAAAAATTATGGAATAATTCAGAGGTGTTACAAGGCAACCTTAGAACCCAGGAAAATTATTTCAAGGGTTTGACACCAGATTTGACCAAGGAGGTTGTTGACTTGATAACAAATGAGGGTTTAGATTTGAATTTCCCAAAATTCCTTTACAAGAATTTCAGAAAAGTTCAAGAGTGAAAGGATGACAGAAAAAGTTTTAATTTACCCTCATTTTATTACATTTGAAACACAAGCCAAATTTGGGGATGTTACAAACCTCCCCCTTACAAAATCTCGTCCCCAGATTTGGTTCACTCGGAAAAAGAATGAGGGTAGTGCACGCACGAGACGATCTTCTCGCTCCCATGTAGCTTCATCCTCGGAATGGTTTGACCACTGAACTTTGAGGAACTTGATGGTCTTGTTCCTCGTTCTTCGCTCGCCTCTTCGAGGATGCGAACGAGTGCTGCTGGTAGGTCAAATCTTCACGAACATCAAGAGTTTCAACGGAGTTTCCTCGGTTGGAACACGGAGGCACTTCTTTAGTTGGGACACATGGAACACATCATGTACCCCGCAAGTGCAGCGAGCAACTCAACTTGTAGGCAACAGCTCCTTCTTCGATAACACGGTATGGACCGACATATCGAGGAGCCAACTGCCCTTGACACCAAAACGCGGTGACCTTTCGGAGGAGAAACCTTGAGATAAGCGAAGTCATTGGGCTCAAAGCTCAACTCACGACGACGGCGATCCGCATAGCTCTTTTGCTGGATTGAGCCGTGCGTGGCGATCACGAATGAGTGAACTTGGCCTCGGCCTCATTAATCGAGTCCGGCCAAAGAAAGGTCTTTCACCGGTCTCGAACCAGTTCAACGGGTCCTACACTTTCTCCGTATAAGGCCTCAAATGGTGCCATGCCGGGCGGCTTGAAAGCTGTTGTTGTAAGAAAATTCGCGAATGGCGAGGCACTTCTCCATGCTTCCCATAGGAAAGAACACACGCCGCGACATGTCCTCTAAAACTTGGTTGACCTCTCGGTCGACCATCTGTTTGGGGTGTGAAAATGAATTTGAAAGAAAGCGAGTTCCCATAGCCTCTTGCGAGCTATGCCAAAATCGAGCGTGAACAAATAACCACGATCGACACGATCGTCTTTGGTACACCATGCAAACTCACGATGCGGGCTATGTAGAGATCCGCCGAAGACCTACTCGAAGGTCGGTCTTGGCGGGAAGAAAATGAGCCACCTTAGTCAATCGATCGATGGCGACCGGATGGCATCATTCTTCTTTGGGGACCGGGTAGACCGGTGATAAAGTCCATCCCGCCGAATCCCACTTCCACTCGGAATTGGTAAAGGTGAAGCGTCGGCCGGACGATGTTCGACCTTGACACGGCGACACCGCGTCGCGCTCGGCAACGAACCTTGCGATCTCCCTCTTCATTCGGGTCCACCAAAATCTCTGGCGAAGATCCTGGTACATCTTCGTGGCCCCGGGATGAATGGATAACGGAGAATCGTGGGCTTCGCGGAGGATTAACTCCCGCAACTCCATGTCCTTTGGAACTACGAGGCGTTGCCCGAACCTCACGACACCAAGCTCATCTACGGAGAAGCACTTGGCTATTCCATTCTTGACATTTTCCTTGATGCGGTTTACTCCAACATCATTGATCGGCGCGCACTGATCCGATCCATCAAGGTTGGTTGTACAACCAAGGAAGCGAGGGAACCATGCTCAACTAAACCCAAGTTGAGACGCTGGAACTCCTCCAGAAGAGGGGGCTGATGCTCCTGAAGCAACAATGCATTGCAATGCGCTTTGCGACTAAGCGCATCCGCAACGACATTGGCCTTGCCCGGATGGTAGTGAATACCCATGTCATAGTCCTGATCAACTCCAACCATCTCCTTTGCCGGAGGTTCAGTGTCAGTTGGGTGAACAAATACTTTAGGCTTTGTGATCCGAATACACTTCACAACGATTACCGATTAAGTAATGTCGCCAAATCTTAAGTGCATGAATCACGGCCAACTCCAAGTCATGGGTAGGATAGTTGAGTTCATGAGGTCTCAATTGCCTTGATGCATAGGCCACTACCTTGCCTTCTTGCATAAGGACACAACCGAGGCCTCGACGAAGCGTCACAAAAGATATCGAAGCTTCGGACATCGGGAGAACAAGAACGGGAGCGGTGGTCAATCGCGCTTAAGTGCTTGAAACTTTCCTGCAATCGGCGGACCACGAGAACTTCTTGTCCTTCTTGAGCAACTCCGTCATCGGCCGCTATCTTGGAGAGTTCTCGATGAAGCGGCGATAGTATCGCTAAACCAAGAAAACTCGAACCGGTGACCGGCGTGGGTGACTCGAGAAAGCACGTCGCGATCTTGCTAGGATCCACGCCTCGCCTCTGCCGAAAGAATATGGCCTAAGAAGGCTACTTCCTTCAACGAGCAGCGCACTTGCCGAACTTTGCATACGACTTGTGCTCGCGAAGCTTGCCCAACACAAGCTTCAAATGCTCGGTGTGTTCCTCATCACTCTTGGAGTAGATAAGGATATCATCGATGAAGACCACAACGAACCTATCCAAATACTCCATGAACACCGAATTCATGAGGTTCATGAACAAGGCCGGGGCATTGGTTAAGCCGAATGACATGACGGTATACTCGTACAAACCATAACGAGTAGAAAAAGCCGTCTTTGGAATATCCTCCGGTCGAATCCGAACCTGATGATATCCCACTCTCAAATCAATCTTGGAGAAGACTCGAGCTCCAACAATTGATCGAAGAGGTCATCGATGCGGGGCAACGGTACTTGTTCTTTACCGTTACTTCATTAAGTGGACGGTAATCAACACACATGCGCAGCGTCTTGTCCTTTTTCGGGACAAAGATTGCTGAGCATCCCCAAGGAGATGAGCTAGGGCGGATGAAACCCTTCTCTTGAAGCTCTCCCAGCTGCTTCTTCAACTCCACCAACTCAATTGGATCCATCCGGTAAGGCCTCTTCGAAATCGGGCGATGCAGGAACCAACTCAATGACAAACTCGAGGTCTCGAGCTGGTGGCATCCTGGAAGGTCATCGGGAAGACATCAACGAAGTCACATACCACCGGGACTTCACTAATATCTAGAGTGGCTTCGCCGAGCGCGAAGAGATGCGGACCTGCTGCGGCCGACGGCGAACAACTCGCGCCGGAAGGACTAGTGAGGTAGATGAGTCTCCTAGCGCAATCAATTTGTCCCATGTCTTTGAGACAACCAATCCATGCCTAGGATTACATCTAAACTCGCCGATCGAAGGAGGATAAGGTTTGCCAAGAATCCTACCCTTCTATCTCAACGAGGACATCCCTACACTCAGTTCGACTCTCAACTCCAACCGGGAGAGCGAATGAGCAGCGGGACCAACAATGGAGTAAAAGAAGACCTCCACAGCAGAAAAGACTGAAACAAGCGAATGAGATGCGCTGAATCAAATATCATGCGAGGAAAGAGTTAGCAGAAAGGGTACCCAACACGACGTCGGGTGCCTCCCAGCCTCCTCGCGGAGATGAGGTTGGCGCGCCACTACCCACGCCTTGGGTAGCGGGGACAACCTTCCGATCTGGGAGAACCACCTCCCCGCCCGCGTCCTCCATTAGGGCGAGGCCGCTCGATCTGTTAGGGCAAGTATTGGCATAATGCCCTTCGGTTGCAAAAGCAAGTGACCGGCGGCCGGGATTGCGGGGCCACCTGGCTGGTTCGCAGCGCACGTGGCGGGGCACGGCTGCGGAGGGCGGGGCGGGTCGTGGCGGCCTCGGTGGTAGTGAAGCCACGAGCGGGCCTGGGGTAGGCCCGACACGAGGGCGAGAGGCGGCTGTGTGCGGACACCGGGCCTCCACTTGCGCTTGCGGGACTCGTGACGCCCTCGCCTTGTGCTCGCAACAATGGCCTTGTCCACCAAGGCACGAAAGTCGACAAAGTCCACAATGGAGGCTTTGTCTTGCGGCTCCTCGGACAAACCCTCCATGAACTTCTCTGCTTGGCCTCATCGGTAGCCACCTCGGATGGAGCATAGCGAGCCAAGTGGTTGAACTTCGTCTGTACTCCATCAGCGACTTACGCCCTTGCTTGAGCGCGAAACTCCTTCTTCTTGACTTCATCAAGCGGCGGGGATGTGAGCTCGGCGAACGCCGTCCGAACTCATCCCAAGAGGCGGTGTGGCGGCGGGCTGCATGGCCAAGAAGTTCTCCCACCAGAGAGTGCCTGAAGGGCGATGGGAGGCAAAGAGTGCCTGTCTGGTCGAGCATCGAGCAGCGTCGAGCTTTAGCTCAACTGGCGCGGCCAGTCATGCATCCAATGGGTCCTCGGACACGGAGAGCGTGGGGTTGAGTGCGAAGAAACTCAGCCAAACCCCACGAGGCGATGTCCTCCCGCCCGGATCACGAGGCACCGGCAAGAGCGGAGGTGTTGCGCGCAATAACATCCAGCGAGACCCTCTGTCCTCTGGCGGTTGCGCTCTATCAAGAAGGACCTCGGCCATGGTCGGAGGAGGGGAGCTCCTCATCCAAGCATTTCAGACCACGGCCGCTCTGAGTACCTCGACCATCTGATTCAAGAAATTTAGGTTAGAAACCAAAACACTAATACTAGAAGTTGATGGAGCGAAAAGCTAACGATTAGAGGAATGAGACATCACCTAACCGAAAGCCAAAAACAGCAAGTAACAACTTTAAATGTTTCCAAAGAAGCTCCAAATCAACAAAAGAAACATTAAACCAAGCTCAACTTCTCACTGCCATTAACCCGTATTGAATGAGCGAGCAATGGTTTGAGAAGATAGAATTTCAGCACGCTACCTCAAGTCTAACATTTCTAGAGCAAGGTTAACTTAGCGAAATAGGTGTTAGATACTTAGCTAACTAGTATCACTTCTTACCCTTTTATTCCCACAATATTTTTAGTTGATTATCCTCTCATTTTCTACCCTATTTAGAACCTTTGAGCTGCTGTCCGGAAATGAATGATCGCTGTCCAGATTTTGCATCCAAGCCTCCTAATTGAAATCTTCAACTTCTAAGCTTCAAACCTTGTAGAGGCGGCTAACATTTCAATTTGCCAAGCTCATTGGTCCCAAAACCCAGTGTCGATAATGACTATCTTTTGAGAGAAGGAAAGGGAAAACACCTTTTTAAAACTCAATTTAGAGCAAGACGAGAGAAGAAAGCTAAGATAGGTAAGGAATAAAATCAGAGAACTTACTTAAGCTTTCATAAATCATTTGATACTTTGAAATTAAGTTTTCCAAAATATCCTAAAGACGATCAAGCTTGAGTTACTACGGTCGGAATGGCTCGATACCAACTTTGTGAGGACCCGGTTTATTCGGGCTTGTCTTGTTTAACCATCCCCTTGGTCCTAACGGTACAAATCAAATAAACCAAGCCTCGAATATGTATACTTCCCGCACTGCAGTATACACACCCTGTTACAAAATCATGCATCAATTCCATTCATACACATAGAGCAAGCAAAAGCAACAAGCGAAGACATAGATAATATAAAGAGAGTTATTACAAAGAGAGGCCGACCGGCCAAAAGTCATACAAATAAGTAAATACACAATGAAGCAAAATGGCCATAAGATGGCGATAAACAAAAGCCAATCGGTGTGCCTTTACCCACAAGGCAACCAACCGGACCGCCAAGCTAATCGTCCCACGGCGCGCAACACAACTCACAAAAGTGAGGCCCTTGGGGCTCACCTTCTTCCTCTGCAACAATTAATATTAAGCAAGCGGATGAGTACAAAACTTGTTTTTGTACTCGCAAGAAAGCGACGTGTGAGATAACGAACTATAATTAACTACATGCAAGCTTTATTTAAGTGGATGAGGCTCGGACTTATTTTGACATAAAGCAAGTTTTCATTTGCAATAGGGTAATAGATTCAAAGCAAGTTTGCAATTAACTTTTATGGTTCAAATAAAGAGAGACAATAATAGCAATAGATAGATGACAACACCAACCTAGAAGTGACTAACCCATAGTCACCACAACAATAACATGAAGTACCCTTCATACCACCCATGTCAAGTTTAAGTTTTTCAAAAAGTTGTAGTCTAGTTCTTGCACGACCTTACCAAGCATGTCCATAACCTAGGGCGAGGCTATTCGAATAGTTTTAACCTGCGGGGTGTACCAATGTACCCACACGATAGACCGCCTTTCCACCACCACGGTTAGCACACTTCCTTTGGTATGCGGGCATGGCTAAGTCTAACAAGGCGCTTTCCAATGGACGATGCTAATTAAGAGCCGCAACCCACGGAGAAGGACACATTAGATGAGCCTAACAGGTGCGCTAATGCTCCCCTCCAAACACCACACACAAGAACACACCCACCAACCGACTCATAGTGGCACCTCCCAAAGTACTTAGTCAAGAGAGGTTCCATATCCCCTCGTGTGGTTGCACGCAATAAGCGCTTGGCTTAGTGACACAAGTAACTTTCGGTCCTTGGGGACTTAGGCACCATTCCAACACACCCAACAGATCACATCAACATACCATTGTGCCCAAGTCAAGATATAGTTTTGTTTTCGGTTTTGATTTGTAAATCAATAAAACACAAGGGTTGGACATAATGGAGTAGTATAAGTAGTTGTGTGATCAAGATCACCGACTAAGTCGATGATCGCCCAATACTACCGATAACTAGGCATGGCTAAGCAATATTTATTAAGTAATCTACTAAGTGATAAGAGTTCATCCATCGAACTCTAACCACGACAAATAACCTAGGCTCGGTAGTAGAGGATAACCATTTACCTACTGATTATGCAACTAGAGGTCTAACTAATCAATTTAACAACAAAATAGCAATGCATACATAGAAGTTAAACAAAATATTAGACTTTAAAAGTAATGGGATCAATGGGAAATGATCAAACTGCTTGCTTCGCTTGTCGTTGCTCAATTTGTTGCGAGGGTCGTTTCGGGGTTACTGCAAATATCGAATCCTAAGCGAAAGAGCTAAAACAACCAATAAGACGAGCAACACTTAAACAAAAGAGCAAGCAAAATTATTCAAATCGATTTAAAATTATACACAAGGTATAATAGGAATATACTTAGACATAGGAACTGGAAAAACCTAATTTGGATTTGTGGTGCAAAGAAATTCCTAAAAACCTATTTTAAATATAATTAGCACTGTAGCAAAAATATTTTCTAGAAAGGTTTTGAAGCTGAAATTTGTATGGTGGCTTCCTACTGGTATAGTGATAACCCATATAAAATTTCAGGTCATTTGAAGTTACAACGAATTAGTTATGATTTTCTAAGTTCTAAAACTAGGACATCCTTTATATCGTGAGCAAAGACCACTAGCAAACTGGTCCTTCACTAAAGTTCATCCCTAAAGGAAATTAACAAAATTTAGTTCGCTCTATTTGGACTTACAGAGAACAAGTTATAGATTTTCTAAGTTTTATAGCATTTTTGGAATATTTAAAAGGGGTGAAAAGGCTAAAATCGATTCACAACCTTCGGTTCTTAACAGTAGGAAAACATTTCTAGATTAATCTCTAGCCTAAAAGAAAATTAACACTACTAAAATCACCCAAAAAGGACCTATAATGAAAAAGATATGAATTTCTAAAGTTTTAACAACATTTCCGGTGGAAAGATAAAACTAATGAGGAAATTATATCCCTTAACCGAAAGAAAAGACGTGGTTGATTATGGACCGCCGATCCCGGATCGAACGGCCCACGCCAGCGCGCCACAAAGACCCACGAGGCTCACCGTTGGATCAAGATCCAACCGTCCGTCGAGATGGCAATCGGACCGAAGGATGCCCGCCATCTGGGGCGTCGATCAAGCGATGAAGGGCCGGGATTGAGGGAGCCTTCGGACAGTCCAATTGCTCCCACGATCCCGGCCATAGACCCCAGATCGAACGGCTGAGGTTGATTGAGCCGTTTACGATTTGAACAGGGACTACTGACAATAGGGGCCCACTGGTCAGTGACGCTAAGTCACATGCCGGGTTTAAACACACGCGCACAGGGTGGGTTTGAAGATGGCGGGCCCACCGGTCAGTGACCGAGGAGGTGGGTTTAGGACAGCTAATGATTACTAACCCATGATTAACAATGATTAGCATTAATGAACGTCATTCGTGTCGAACGCCATTACGGCGCGCCGTTTCGTCCGAACAACGAACCGAGGGCGTTCCGGCTTGTCGCCGCAACCCAAGGCACGGCGGCGAAACTAGGTGCCAAAATGGAACCGCAATAGCATAACGCACACACGGGACCATCCACACCGTCGGTGGTGTCCCGAAGCAGCGCTAGCCGACGATGAGCGGCGGCGACCAAAACGGCGAATTGCAAAACGCTCAAAGCTCCGCATCACCGGTGGCGGGTGCCACGGCTTCTAGGGACTACTAGAAGGCTACGAGAGTGCGGAGGTGCCGAGGAGGTCGGAGCGACTCCGGCGACGAAGAGCGGCGCGGCACCAAGAAGAAAAAGTGGAGATGACGGCTGAGCAAAATGGGGAGACCGGGTCATCACAACACCTTCATAACACTGAGATGCCACATGAGCAAGGAATTAGAAAAGAAGCTCCTTACCGCGAGGAGGAAGAAGGGGTGCTCACGGCGCAAAGAGGAAATCCCCAAAATTGAGCCGCTCTGTGAAAAGCAACTACAATTAAGTTAGGGTTTTGCTCAGAAGTAAGGGACACAACCCAAGCAAAAGAAAGGAAGAAAGCCACTGGAGCGCGGGTTGCACCGAGGAGCTCCAAGCTCAACAATGGCGGCCGATAGGGTTCTGGAGATTTGGGCTCAAGCAAGCAAAGGGAGTGCAAGCTGGAGCTCAAGGGGGGTGTAAAGAAAGCTACTGAAGGTCTTGAGGGGCTTAAGTAGCCGAGGGGACGAAGAGAGCAGCGCGCACACGCTCCGGAATGGTCTTCGGTCCACACGTCGCGCGGCCGCTCGGAGCGACGGGAGCAGGTAAGCTCGACGACTCTGAGGGCGGTGCACTGACGTGCATTTAATGCGCTGCAGAAGGAGCCGTTTAAAGGGCTCAAGGAGGTGACAAGGCACCCCCTCCCTCTCACTGCCATGGCGTACAGGCACGCACGCGCGCGGCGGAAGGAGGAAGATGACCAGCGACGCGAGCGGGCCCACCAGTCAGCGGCACAAAGCGGCTCGAGTCCAAAGTGTTTTAGTGGGTTGAGCCCAACCCCATTAGATGCTGGCCGCCGGATGAGATTTGAACGGCCACGATGCGATCGCTAATTGTAAAGATCAAGTGAACCGTGCGGTCCGTGACGGTTGGATCGAAATCAACGGTGAGAATCACATGGCAACCGGAGTTGTCCGAATGCCTACACGAAAGAGAGCCGTTCGATGGAAATCCAACGGCTGATAACGCGCGCACGGTTGAACTGGCGCGGGGCGCGGTTAGTTGGCTCGGTCGAGACAAGTGACTCGAGCCCGAGCGACTCGAGTCCAATGAGCGATGACGACCCGCTTAGGGTTTGATTTTAAACCCGAGACTTTGGGGATTTAATTGAGGTATCAAATCATCTCCAAAATTTATGAAATTTTAACTGGAGCTTCTAGACTTAATGATTAACCTTCCATAAAATTTCCAGAGATTTTTGTGCACTGGAATTTTCTCAATAAATTTCGTAAGGTTAAAGCAGAGGTTTGACCAAGGTTTGACTTGCCTCTAAAATATTTCAAATAATTTCCAAAAATTATGGAATAATTCAGAGGTGTTACAAGGCAACCTTAGAACCCAGAAAATTATTTCCAAGGGTTTGACACCAGATTTGACCAAGGAGGTTGTTGACTTGATAACAAATGAGGGTTTAGATTTGAATTTCCCAAAATTCCTTTACAAGAATTTCAGAAAAGTTCAAGAGTGAAAGGATGACAGAAAAAGTTTTAATTTACCCTCATTTTATTACATTTGAAACACAAGCCAAATTTGGGGATGTTACATTTTATTCTCAGGAGCCGTTGAATTTTGGTGTCCCCTTCTTCTAGAAAGTTGGGTTTCGTCCCCATCTCCGGTGAGTTAGTTCCTAGAGCAATTGCTCGCGCTAGCACCATCTAGTGCACTCACTCGAGCTACCCCCATCTCTCTTTTCCTCTATTTTTGCTCAGGTTGCTCCCTCCTCGGTGACCCCTGGATCGCCGCCGCTGGTTCTCGTCGCCGGGCCATCTCCGGCGACCTCTTGAGCTCAGCGTCATTCGGTGAGTTCTGGTAACTCATCGATGCCCATGCGCGCTAATTCTTGTTGTCTACCTCTCTGGTGTAGCCGCACCTTATCACCTCCACTGCCGGCCGCCGTGCTCCGTCGCCGCACCACCTCAGTGCTTCTCCGGCCAACCCGCGACCACCCTCAGCTTCAGTGGTCCTCAAGCAACCCATTTTGGCCGTCGCACAGCCCGCGCCGCCACTCCATCGCCGGCGTCGACTTCCGTGTCAGCGCCACCCGAGTTGCTCGTTCTTCGGTTTTGCCACGTGGTGACAAAGGAGCCCACCTCCCCAAACTTTGTAGTTAGCGCTAATCATGCTTTGGTTGTTCATTAGTTCACTCTCATTGCATGATCAAAGTTTGGTATTGGAGGTTTGAAAGCATTTTAGTTCTAGTTCTCTGCTTGATCCTCGTTGTCGTTTTTCGTTGTCACTAAACTGAAATTTGGTTTCATGATTATGCTATGTAGGTCCTGTTAGACTTGATAAATTGCTTAAGAAATAGTGTTTGGTAAGGAATTATGTTAGTTAGCGGTTCTAGATTTTAAAACCCTTGTTGGCATGAGTGATCTAAGAAGTTGTTATTGGAGCTAGTGGTTTGTCTCTGTACTTGTTTTTCCTACTTTTACCAGTGTAGTAAGGCCTTGTAGTGATAGCATGTTGTTATGGTTAACCTTCCTATATGTTGGTGTGATACTTAGATGTGTTAGTAGCTGAATTTTATTAAAGCCCTACCTCAATTAGAAAATTGTTAGCATCCAATGGTTGGTGATTATCTAGTTAATGTTTTCAATAGCTTCCTATAGGTTACGTGCTCTCATCCGATAATAGCTGTTCTTGATGTGTTAACTTGTTGATTAAATAATAGATGTGCACATAATCACCTTCAAGTCTGTCCAAAGTTTAAATCATGCTAGAGGTTTGATTTTGTGATTAACCTAGCAAATAAGTGAGTGGGTCTTTGTAGCGATTAATTGTCATTCTTTTGTGATGGTTTAGCCTCTGTGTATAAAATGGTGTTTGTATTTGATCTTTGAGTCTTGCTTGGTGTTATTCGCTTCTTATTCGCTGTTTTGTTCAATCGTTAGGATTCGATATTTGCGGCAACCCGAGAGCGATCCTCTGCAGCAACAGTTGAGCATTGAGCAACAAAGAATAGCAAGCAGCTTGATCATGTTTAATCCCAGTATTTTAAAGATTAATATTTTGTTTCAAATTGTATGTATGCATTGCTTAATTTGTGTTAAATTGATTAGTTAAATCCGTAGTGCATATCCTGTAGACAAAATATTGATCTCTACTACTGAGCTTAGGTTATTTCTTTGTGATTAGAGATCATTGGATGATCTCTTGTCACTTAGTAGATCCGGTCAACTTGCTTAGACATGCTTAGCTATCGGTAGAATGAAGGCGGTTATCGACTTTAGTCGGTAACCTTGATCACACAAAATTTACTATAGCTTTATGTTTTAGCATTTCTGCTATGTTTAATTGCAAAACTAAAAATGAAAACAAAATAATTTAGACTTGGGCACAATGGTATGCTGGTGTGATCTGTTGGGTGTGACTGGAAAGGTGCCCGAGTCAGTTAAGGACCGAGTTACTTGCGCCACCGTACTGAGCATTTTGCGTGCTAACCACACTAGAGTATATGGGACCTCTCTTGACCTAGTACTTTGGCGTGTATTGGCTCCGGGTCGCAGGAGGTCGCAGGAGGGACGGAGGTGGGAGCATGGTAGTTGTCCGAAAAGCTTTATCCTGAGTGGGTAGTTGTCTTTTCGGCTTTACCATGTAAGCGTATGGGTTTCTATCCATACGAGCGGCTCGTAGTTAATACACAATATTGGAAAAAGTCTCGTAGGACTTAGCCGTGCCAGCATACCTTCGGAAGTGTGTTTTGGCTTAAAGGCGGTCTGAAGTGTGGGTACATTGGTACACCCCTGCAGGGTTAAAACTATTCGAATAGCCTCGTCCTAGGTTATGGACACGCTCGGATACGCCCCCCAAGAACTAGACTACAACATTTAAATTAAAACTTGATGGGTGGTACGGATCTGGGGATTCGTGCTATTGTGGTGGTGACTATTGGGATAGTCACTTCTAGGATGTTTTTACTTACTCTTTTGTTATTATTACTTTTACTGTATTTCAACATAAAAAAAATGAATTGCAAACTTGTCTTTAAACTGTATTACATTATTGCAAATGAAAATTGGCTTTATGCAAATAAAACATATGGCCTCCACTAAACAAGCCTGCATGTAGCATATGAACAGGTCTGCTAGTTCACACGTCAGTCTTGCGGGTACAAAGACAATCTTTGTACTCAGGTGCTTTGCTTGATGTTTTTGTTGCAGAGGAAGAAGGTGAGCCTCAGGGGAGGGGGTAGTTGTTTGGATGCACTCGCTACCACTCATCCTTAAGGCGACTGCTATTTAGTTTTATTCAAATAATAAGTTAACTGCTTGAGAATCACTTATGGATGGTTTTGAGTTTCAGATTAATTGTAATAACGAGAATAGCACGTTTGGTCTATGTTATTTAGATTATCCTGCATGCTTGAATGAACTTGAATATGGAGTTTATTATTAACTGCTATGATTAATTGTTGGAACCTCGGTATAGTTAACTATACAAATGAGGTTCTGCTGAAAATTAGTAATTGGTCTTAGTTTAATTTGGTTTAATTTAATTTTAGTAGCATTCCAGGCTCAATGTTGAGTTGGGGTGTACACATAGTTACATCTTTTAGATGGTACTGTAATCACTAAATAGTACCTCAACAGGAAGTGTATGATTTTCCTTCTCCAAGAACTGATCAACAGATTTCACTGCATTTGTAATGCCTCCAGCAATAGAAATATGATTATTCTTTATCATAACCATGTCAAAACGAAACAATATAATTTAACCCAAAAAAAACTTGACATGGGATAGGAATGAAAGAGGAAACATGTTCTACCCCATCAATCATATTCCTCTCAAGTCTGAAAAAAAACAACAATTACTTATACTATGCTATATTTAGATGAATCACTAGTTAACATGCATTGGAGAGACAGCTTTCCCTGAAACAAATCTTCTCACAGATTTCCTGCATACTACACTAATGCATGTCCACAATCTATTAAGCAACCTTGTGAAGATGCCCTGCTGACAAAACAAATTTATGTCCAAAGCCAAGATTAAAAATAAATAGTCCTGATGATCTATGTATATAATGATAAAAATTTTGGCAACTGTTAGGTTAAAAGGGTGCTTTACTAGAGTGACCACTTCTTGGACATTGGAACTAAGAAACCCTTATCCACAGAAACATACTAACATGAATTAATCCAAACAAAGCTCAGTTTATTCCTGATCCAAACTGGTGTTTTAAATCACCATTCCCTAATCCCATGACCCAAAACATTATGAAGCCAACTGCTTGATCAGAGTCAGAGGTAATGCTACAGATTCATTAAGTGAAACACATGCCTTAATGAACATTCTAGTCATCCAAATGTATAGATTAATCCCCAAAGAACAGAAAAATCAAACCCAAGGATGCATACAAGATACAACCTTTAACTTCAGTTTTGGGCCAAACCTATGTGCTCACTCAACTCCAATAGGATACTAAAAGCACCTCAATGAAATGAAACCATCACCCACTTTTCACCCAGATGCATCCAAAAGTGCGATCATAACAAAAAAAATCAAGTTGTTGTTTGTCGCAGTAGATCCAGGATGCAACTTTTACCAGAATCAAGCATCCTTGATCTACTCACCCCTGTAAGACACTAGAGGTGCGAAATTTAGCACGACTAATAACGCGTAAAAGCAGAAAAATTAGAGAAAGGATCGATTTGCTACCTCAATTTACTTTCGGATCGAGCATGGGGAAGAGCACCCCGCCGACCGCGGTGGCCGCGTGAGGAGTCGCGAAGCCGAGCAGCTTCTACAGGTTGGTCCTGATGCTGATGGAGTAGAGGAAGACCATGGAGCAGTCGGTGGGGTCGTTCTCGAGGATGCCGCGGTGGCTCATGCACTGGACGAGCGGCACGGGCGTGAAGAGTAGCTTGGCAACGGCGCGGCCCTCGAAGAGCGAGTTGAGCAGACTAAAGACGATGAAGAGCACAGCGGCCATGATGGCGCCGGATTTGAGCTTGGCCAGTGACAGCTCATGCGCGGCGTCCTTGATAGCATTCATAGAAAAACATCAACATCCAATATAACCTGGGCAACGGCGGTGAGGGAGAGGAAGGGAGGCGGTGGCGACGGGACGAAGGTGGCTGCGAAGTGCGGAGGGAGGGGGTCTCCGGGCTTCCACCTGAGTAGTGGCGGCGAGGGAGGGGAAGGGAGGCGGCGACGGCCCGGGCTTCCACCTGGGCAGCGGTGGTGAGGGAGGGGAAGGGAGGCGGCGGCGATGGCGACAGAGGTGGCTGCGGAGGGAGGGGGTCTCTCAGTCTCTGGGCTTCCACCTGGGCAACGACGGCGAGGGAGGGGAAGGGAGGCAACGGCGACGAGGGTTAGGGGAAGGTGGGCGTGGGAGGGAGGAGTGCCGGAGTGCGGGATGAATGGGAGGATTGGGAGCGATTTTGGAGCTGGGGCTGGAGGGCGCTGGTCGGGCGGGAGATGTGGGCGTCACTGTGTTAGCTCAGCTCTATGTGCGCGCGAGAGCAGGATACACTCGGATAGCGTGCGGATAGTTGCCGGATTTATCCGTTTTCCCCCCGGATAGTCCCGAATAAGGCGGATAAATGCTTGTCCGAATCCAAACCAGCATCCGGCGCAGAAAAACCAAATCCGAATTCAGGAACAGTGCCCGGGTATCCGAAAAAACAACCAGATCTTAGCCACATTTATTCGGTCGATCGGGAACTATCCGTTCCGTTTGCACCCCTAGCTGCGACACGTAACGCTCCACTATGTGGGCGAACACTAGGTGGTAGGTCGTCGCCCACAATATTGCACCTGCACGCATTGCACAGACAGTCCGTGGGGTGCTACCATGTGCACGAACACTGGGGTCCACAGAGTTCATATGATGTCGTTGTCGTGTAACGACTCGAACTCATTGTGGAACAACGAGTAACACCCCGTCGGTCTGCCCTTGGCCTAGCAGTGAATAAATCAATAATGATGATGAAAATCAACTAAATTATTTACAACTGACTAACTACGATTAAATTAATTGTGGCTACTAAAGTACGACTAATTAACTACAACTGAGTAATTGCAACTAATTTATTACGAGTAATTAACTAACTAATTAAAATACGTACGATTAATATAACAACAACTAGTTCATTAGGGGCTAATTTATCGCAACTAACTAAATAACACAAATATAATAACACTTAAACGATAAGTACTATATTAATTACACCTAAGTAACTACACATTTAATAAAGACAATTCATACGAGAAAAAATTTACCTGCTAATATGACCGCTAATGACAGCACGCAACAATCTTTAACTGTGCCCGAAAATGAAACCGACCGAGACGGTGAAAATGAAAGCAAGCTGAAAGTGAGCGAGGAAGTGTGTGAGCGAAGAGTCTCGCTCGCTTGCTCAGAATTTATAGCGCGAGCGAGACGAAAACGCGCGCTACTAATTACGGGAGGGTTTTTTCGTGCGGGTGCATGGACGCGATTGAAAGACATGTGATAGAAAAGAAAGAGAATAAAGAGAGATTCTCGGTCACTTCGTTTGTTTTTGGACATTTCAAACGCACGGAGGTAGGGGTGGATACGGCCTGGTAGACAGTTGTCCAGATGGCAGTTGTCGCCATCTGAACGTGGGAGGGACGGACCCAGGTTGTGCGCACTACCACATGGCGCCCATCCGCGTGTGGGACGGGCGATCCACGTTGTAAAAACATGGGAGGAGCGGACTGGGCTGTGCGTGCTGCCGTGTGGTCCTCGTCCGCGCGCGGGACGGACGGTCCACGCTATCCGACCACTCAACGAGCGAACACAGCAGTGGCGTTGCTGCGTGGCTCTTCCGCCGTAGGATGAGCGGATGCACTCAACCGCGCGTGGGGCGGACGAACGAGGGTATCGTGGCACAACGATGCACATTCGTTCGTCCCTAGGACGGATGTGCCTACCATTTTTGCATTTTGGATCCAACGCATGCCATTTATGCTAATTCGTCTCCTAATACTACCATTTAGGCAAAAAAAATCTTTTAGATGACATTTTAAATACCTGTAGTTCACCTTTCAAATGTTGATCGCTAATATACACTTGGAAACAATATTATAAGATATGTTAAAAAAATGTCGGACCCTTGGGCATGGAATACCCGAAGACCCTATGTGTGTACCATACTAGTCTCAAGATCAGTGGCTAGTACACACATTCAAAATATTTGGCATTCATATCCATACATTCACATATACAAAGTAGAGAAAAAGGGTATTTAACTTAAGTGTGTAAATTTATTACATCAACGGCCGATCGGCCAAATAAAAACAGGTATCAACAGAGTAAAAGTAGCAACAGAAGAGGTAATGAAAGTAAATAAATTCCAATGGCATGCCCATCCAACCCTCAGGCAACTGATAAAAAACAAGGCCTAGATAGACCCGTAACTGAATTATCCAGTTCCGGGAGTGAAGAACGTATCGTCGGGTGTCAGCTCATCTTCAAACTCTAAACAACAATTATAAGCAGATTGAGTACAATGCATACTCAGCAAGACTTGTAGTGCATTGCAAAGTTTATATAAATGTAAGGCTATCAAAGGAGGCTCTACTCTACAAGTTATTTTGCAATAAGCAAATTTTATTTGCAATATCCATATGTAGTATTTTGCAACTGGAAGTTTAAATGATCAGTTAAATAAATACAAGACAGTAGGTAACATAATGAATACAATAACAACCAGCAACCTTCCTCGGCTGCGAGCAACATTTCATTTTAACAACAACTCGCAACCCTCCCCGGTTGCGAACAATGTTTTATTTTCAGCCATAACATGATAGTTAACTCAAATAAAAACCCACAATTCATTACCCATGTCTTTACAATTTTGTTCATTGGGAGCAGTTCCTGGAGGGATTGCAATTGGGCTTCCCCATGTTTTTACTCCAAGCCTGCAGTTATAAATAGCTGTTGGGAGTAAGATTATGGTTTTTTACTTTCCCCAATTGCTTCCTTTCATTCAAGCTCTTGTTTTCTCAGCTGTCAGCCAAATCCACAACTTTTCTTCCCAAGTTTTCCAAATCCAAACTAAATATTTTGAGAAGAAATGGCTAAATCCATATCCAAGTGGGAGAAGTCGGAGATGGATATTCAGAAGATGACTGCTTTGGTGGTTGCCCAGAAGATCCCTTCAAGTTCTCTGGTAAAGTGTATGAATACGGAGGGTCGTAGGCTGCCTTTGCATCCATTCCTAGCAGTGGTGCTCGAACACTTTGGGGGTGGAGTTGGTGAACTAAGTTTCCAATTCCATCATAATGTTGAGTGTGGTCGTGTACCTCTGTGAGGTGTACTTGGGGATTCTTGCAGATCTGGATCTCTTCAAGTATTACTACGGGATGAGCAAGTAGCATAGGATCACGGGCAACCATGCAATTCAACTCCACCATGGGAAGTCGAAGGAGTGCATCCCGATGTACACTCGATCATCTTAGATGGGATGGAGCAACAAGTGGTTCTACTTGGTCGAAACGAAGGACGACCGCCTTTTCTTTGCGGGTAAGGCCGCAGAGAAGACGAAGTCATGGGATATGACCTCAAGTGGTCAAGGTCGAATCGCCCTGTGGATTCAAGCCATCAAAGACTTGATGGAAGGAGGGTTAACCAGATGGCATGTGGTGAAGGATTTCATCACATGTTGAATCTGCCCCTTGGAGGATCGAGCATGTCCCATGTGGGAGTACTCGGTGGTCGAAGATTCGACTAGAGAATAAAAGGAGGGTAAGTGTACAATCACCTCTAGCTCTTTATTTATGATTCAAGCACATTTGTTGATTATATTATTCCATTTGTAGATTTACCGCAAAAGGAAATTGTTGCTCGGGACAAATTCATTTGTGAGAAGATGCCGCCAAATATAGAGGAGGCTCCTCAGATCTTGGCCACCGTTTTCGAGGAGGAGAAACTGAAGCACCTAAAGGTAATCAAAAATCTTATTGATTTCATCTTTGACGACCAATAGTCTTGATTTCAACCACTTAGTAATCTTCATTTCTTTAATCTTGCCGCAAGTCGGCGTATCAAGGACCCTAGTCGATTTTGATATCGACTTGGGATCCGCTGAGCACGACTCGGAGGGAGATCAAATCCCTCAGAGTAAAATACACCACCATGTAAAGATGGCGGACAAGAAGAGGAAGGATGGGAGTTCGAGCTCCAGCGTTCCTCCGACGTCTTCAACTAGTCGCTCTCGAGTAGTTTTGACTACAAAGGAGAAAGGGAAGATGGTCATGGACCTTAAGATGAAGGTCCCAAATGCCAAGTACCATTTTATTATGATACTAAAGCATTCTCAGTTTCCCCTTCACCTACTCTTGTCAAGCAAATAGAGAAGGAAAATTGTAATAATTTTACTTTTTTGTGAAGGCTACTGTCGCTCCAGCAGAACTTGTGGACCTAAGAAGTCCAAGTCCCCAAGTGGTTGAAGTCAGTTCTGACCACAATGAAGGGGAGATTCTAAAGGAAGCTCCCCTCACAACCTCAAGAAGCTCGACCAACGCGATCGAGGAGAGGCTACTAAAGTCGTGCCCTCAAACTCCCATGGTACGAGATCCTCTTCATTAGATGATGAAGAAGAAGAAATCGACCTCTTTTTTCCAGAATTTTTTGGTGTTCCAGAAGTCGGGACTTCTTCTTGCAGATCACACGACCGAGTTCCACATCCCAAGGATATGCCAATCTGAGGAGTCATTTTTTACGACGATTGTCTTCAACAAGTGTGGTGGGACAAGGTTGATGGACTCAAGAAGTACAAAGATCCCGAGAAGGTGTACTGAGTCTACGCTCAATCGGTGATCGATGTTAGTACTCGATACCAAATAATCAACCTTGATGTATTTGGGTTTTTCATTTCTAACCTGCATCATCATTTTGCTTCTTTTTTAGAGAGCAATTGAACAAGTCGCATCTGCTGGTGAAATGACTAGACGACTTGTTGAGGTGAAGAAGCAAAAGTACCTCCTCTGTGAACAGGCACAGAGATGGTAAGTTACTCTTACAAGTAGAGTTCGACCACTTTTTGTATTTTCTAAATGCTTTAACCTTTGTAGGTTTAAAAGCGATGCCAAGCCTCTGGCTAACGCACTCGACTACGAGAGAGTCGAGTCGTAGAAACTGTAACATCCTCATTTTCAACTTGTGGTTCAAATGTAAGAAAATGAGTAGAAATTAAAACTTTTTCTTACACCCTTCTGTTGTTGAACTTTTCTGAAATTCTGGCAAAGGAATTTTGGGAAATTCAAAATCAAAATCCTCAATTCTCTCAAGTCAAAAACCTCCTTGGTGAAATCTTTTGTCAATCCTTTGGAAATATTTTTCCTTGGTCCTAGGGTGCTTGGTGACACCTCTGAATCATTTCATAATTTTTGGAAATTATTTGAAACATGCTAGAGGCAAGTCAAACCCTGGTCAAACCTCTGAAAAAACCTTCTGGAATTTCTTGAGAAAATTCCAGTGCACAAAAATCTCTGGAAATTTTATGGAAGGTTAATCCTAAAGTCAGCAAACTCTAGTTAAAATTTCATCAATTTTGGAGTTAATTTGATACCTCATTTAAATTCCCAAAGCTTCAGCTCTAAAATCCAAACCTCATCGGGTCTTCACTGTTCCTCGGGCGCGCACCTGAGCCTGGCTCGAGCCAACTGGCTCGGTCCAACCACCTAGCGCCGTCCTGAGCCGTTTTCTATCGCTGATTGGTGGCCCCGCCCACCTCCTGGTCATCTTCCTCCTTGAGCCCTTTAAACGGCTCCCTCTGCGTCACATTAAATGCGCGTCAGTGCACCGCCCTCAGAGTCGTCAAGCTTACCTGCTCCCGTCGCTCCATGCGACCGCACTCTGTTGTGGACCGAAGTCCACCCATGAGCTTGTGCCCGTTGCTCTCTTCGTTCCCTCGGCTACTTAAGCCCCATTTTTCCTTCATTGGCTCTCTTTACACCCCCTTGAGCTTTAGCTTGCGCCCTAACTGGTTGCTTGAGCTCAAATCACCGAAACCTTTTCGACCGCCATTGTTGAGTTGGGATCTCCTCGGTGCAACCCTTGCTCCAGTGGATGTTCTTCCCTTCTCCTTGCTTCAGTTTGTGTCCCTTACTTCTTAGAACAAAACCCCTAACCTTTTTGTAGTTGCTTTCACAGGAGCAGCTCAAGTTTGGGGAATTGTTTCTGTCGGCCGAATCACCCCTTTCTTCCTCCTCGCCGATAAGAAGTTTCATTTCCTAATTCTTTGCTCATGTAGCATCTTGGAGCTATTGTGGAGCTGTTGGGATGACCCGGTCTCACCCATGTTGCTCAGGCCGTTATCTTCACTTCTTCTTCTTCGGTGCCGGCGCCACTCTTCATCGCCGGAGCTCCTCCGTCATCCTCTACTCCTCCTCTGGGCCCAGGTGAGATCACTTTAGCCCACTCGAGCTCGAGCACTAGATAGTTTAGTTCGTAGTGGTCTTTTCGCACGTTGTCGGTTTTCGCCGTAGATACTCCTCTGACCTCCTCCGGCTCACCGGCGTTGTGGGCCACCGCTGCCGTCGAGGTGGTCACCAATGGGTGCGCAATAGTGTTGCGAACCCATTCAGGTCTTGGTTTGGCGCAGCCGTGCCCCAGGTCGCCGTCAGCATGCCGGCGGGCAAAGCCTGATGGTGGTGCCGTTGTCGTGCATTCCACAAAGTCCCGACCTCCTCGAGTTCATCGCGGCCGTCTAGGATCACCCCGAGTTAGATCTAAACCGTCGATCCCTTTTCTGTTTAAGCCTAAGTCCTAGGACCTCCCGGTTGTGATCTTAGCCATTCATGAGCTCTTCAAGTTAATCTTAGCCGCTAGATCCTCGTGTGCACGTCGTTAGCTACCAGGACCTCCCCCTAATCGAAATCTTGGTTGTTAAAGACCTCCGTAGGTTAAATCCTAGCCCTTAGGATCACCCTCCTCCTTGGGGTCCTTTTTGCAAAAAGACCTCCTTGGGGTCCTCTTTGCAAAGGACCTCTGGTCCTTTGTGAAAAAGACCGCAAGACCTCCCTCCGCACAGATCTGGACCATTAGGACCTCCTCGGTGAGATCCTAACCGTCCAGACCTCTCTCTGTTAAATACTTGCCTTGGAGGTCCTCCCCGTGGAGATCTTGAGTTTTAGGACCTCCTCGGTGAGATCCTAGCCGTCCAGACCTCCTTTCGCATAGATCTTGACCGTTAGGACCTCCTCGGTGAGATCCTAGCCGTCAAGACCTCTCACTGTGAAGCTTATCGCTTAGGACCTCCCCGTGGAGATCTTGACCGCTAGGACCTCCCCTCGGGAGATCTTAGCCGTCCAGACCTCCCCTTTTGAGTTGGCCTTAGGACCTCCTCCTGTAGCTCTGGGCCGCCCGTTCCAAATTTGACGGCCACGACCTCCTCAGTGCGCAAGGAGGTCCTTTGCGTGCGCTGTGCGATCGGTGCTCTGAGGCCGTTGGATTTGATATCGACGGCCAGGACCTCCCCAGTTTTGTTAGTTCAGTCAGACCTCCCGAGAGCTCCAATTTTTCAAAGTTTTCAAATGTTCTAGATTTCAAAGGTGCATAACTATTTCATTTCAACTCCTTTTTGAGAAATTCAAGTTGTGTTAGCTTTGTAGTAGAATGAACTTTAAATTGAGCATGATTTGAACTCTTTTCAGTGCGAAAAATAGTATAAACATTGTTAACTTGTTTCAACCTAAAATGTGGTCTAGAATTCACTGAGATTTGTAAAATGCATAACTAATTTTCTGTAAATCCTTTTTGAGTGAATCCAATTCTGTTGGCTTCCTCTAATAATAAACTTGCTGTTAAAATTGACTTTAGGCATATTACTGTTTTTAGCAAGAGTTCATATGCAATTTAGTTTTGTTCATTTTTATAACTTGAAAAATCATAACTAAATCATTTTAACTCTAAATGAGATGAATCCAATTAGGTTGTTAATCTTATGAGGTGCTTGATCTACCATGAAAATTTCAGTTGCACCACCTTTCTAGAAATGTTTGCCAAACAATTTAATTATGATGAACAGTAACAGATTGCATTTCTTCCCGCTGAGCAAACTTGTTTTGATCATAACTTTTGCATTAAGTGTCCAAATCAGTTGGTTCTTGTTTCTAAATTTGTTATAAATCATGCACTTGCTGCTGTAAAATTTTCAGAGCATTTGGATCAAGTTGGTTTTGGAGTCTTTTTCGTTTTCTTTGTTCTTATCGGTTCATTTCGCTCTTTCGGTGAGGTTCAACGATTGTGCCATCCTTGAGTGATCCTCTGCAGCATAGTGAGCAACAAGCATGTGCAAGCAGTTTGATCATTTCCCATGTCATCCCATTACTTTTAAAGTCTAATACTTTGTTTAACTTATATGTATGCATTCTTTTTTTGTAGTTAAATTGATTAGTTAATCCTCTAGTTGCATACTCTGTAGGTAAATAATTCTCCTCTACTACGAGCCTAGGTTATTTGTTTGTGATTAGAGTTCGTTGGATGAACTCTTATCACTTAGTAGATTGCGAATAAACACCGCTAGACTTGCTTAGCTATCGGTAGTATTGGCGATCATCGACTTAGTCGATGGTCTTGATCACACAAATACTTATATTATTCCATTATGTCCAGTCCTTGTGTTTTACTGCTTTGCAAATCAAAAACTGAAAACAAAAATTATATCTTGACTTGGGCACGATGGTACGTTGGTGTGATCTGTTGGGTGTGATTGGAATGGTGCCTAAGTCCCCAAGGACCGAGTTACTTGTGTCACTAAGCCAACCGCTTATTGCGTGCTAACCACACGAGAGGGATATGGGACCTCTCTTGACTAAGTACTTTGGGAGGTGTTAATTATGAGCTGGTCGGTGGGTGTGTTGAAACTGTGTGTGTGTGTGTGTGGTGTTGGGAGGGGAGCATTAGCAGGCCGGTTAGGCTGTTTAATGTGTCCTTATCCCCGTGGGTTGCGGCTCTTAATTAGCATCGTCTATTGGAAAGCGTCTTGTTAGACTTAGCCGTGCCGGCATACCAAAGGAAGTATGCTAACCGTGGCCGGTGGAAAGGCGGTCTATCGTGTGGGTACATTGGTACACCCCTGCAGGGTTAAAACTATTCGAATAGCCTCGTCCTAGGTTATGGACATTGCTTGGTAAGGTCGTGCAAGAACTAAACTACAACCTTTTAAAAACTTAAAACTTGACATGGGTGGTATGAAGGGGTACTTCATGCTATTATTGTGGTGACTATTGTGTTAGTCACTTCCAGGATGTTGTTGTCATCTATCTATTGTTATAATTGTCATTCTGTTATTTGAACAATAAAAATTAATTGCAAACTTGCTTTTAATGTATTACATTATTGCAAATAAAACTTGCTTTATGCTGAAAATAAGTCCAGAGCCTCCTCCACTTAAATAAAGCTTGCATGTAGTTAATTATAGTTCTGTTATCTTACACGTCAGTTTTGCGAGTACAAAAATAATTTTTGTACTCAAATGCTATGCTTAATTGTTTTGTTGCAGAGGAAGAAGGTGAGCCCCAAGGGTCTCACTTTTGTGAGTTGTGTTGCGGTGGTATTTGGGACGACTAGCCTGGCGGTCCGGTTGGTTGCCTTGTGGGTAAAGGCACACTGATTGGCTTTTGTTTATCGCCATCTTATGGCCCTTTTGCTTCCGCTGTTTACTTATTAGTTGTATGTCATTTGGCCGGTCGGCCTCTTGTTTGTAATAACTCTTTATATTATGTATGTCTTTTGAACTTGTGTTGTGCTTCGGTTCTATGTGAATGAATGGGATTGATGCACCATTTTGTAGCGAGGTGTGTATACTGCATTTCTGGGAAGTATACATATCTCGAGGCTTGGTTTATTTGATTTGTAATGTTAGGACCAAATGGATGGTTAAGCATTACAAGCCAAATAAACTGGGGTCCTCCCAAAGTTGGTATCAGAGCCATTCCGACCGTAGTAACCCAAGCTTGGTCGTCCTTAGGATATTTTGGAAACCTTATTTTCAAAGTATCAAATAAATTATTAAAGCTTAAGTAAATGCTCATATTTTATTCCTTACCTATCTTAGTTTTCTTCTCTCATCTTGCTCTAAATTGAGTTTTGAAAGTTGTTTTCCTCTCCTTCCCTCCAAAGATAGTTGTTATCGATTAATTGGGTTTTGGGAACCAATGAGTTTGGCAAATTGAAGTGTTAGCTGCCCTCTACAAGGTTTTGAAGTTTCTGAAGTTGAAGATTACGGCTTGGAAGCTTGGATGCAAAATCTAGACAGCGGTCATTCAATTTCCGGACAGCAAGCTCAATGGTCCTAAATAGGGTAGAAAATGAGAGGTTAATCAACTAAAACTTGTGGGAATACAAGGGATGGCTGGAGGTACTCGTAGCGGCTATGGTCAGCAGCCTGGTTTGGATGAGGAGCTTCCGCCTCCTCCGACCATGGCTGAGGTTCTTCTATAGATCGAGCGCAACCGTTCAGAGGACAGGAGGGTCCTGTTGGATGTTATTGCGCGCAACACCTCCGCCCTTACCGGTGCCTCAGGATCCGGGCAAGGGGGTGGACATCAGCCTCGTGGGGGTCTTGCTGAGTTTCTTCGCATTCAGCCCCCCACCTTCTCCAGGTCCGAGGACCCACTGGACGCAGATGACTGGCTGCGTCAGGTTGAGAGGAAGCTCGACGTTGCCCAGTGCCAGGATCACGACAAGGCACTCTTTGCCTCTCATCAGCTGCAGGGGGCAGCACTCTCTTGGTGGGAGAATTTCTTGGCCATGCAGCCCGCCGGCCACATCGTCTCTTGGGAGGAGTTCCGATCTGCGTTCGTCGAGCTCACATCCCCGCCGCTTGATGAAGTCAAGAAGAAGGAATTTCTCGCGCTCAAGCAAGGGCGTAAGTCAGTGATGGAGTACCTTTATGAGTTCAACCACTTGGCTCGTTATGCTCCATCTGAGGTGGCCACTGATGAGGCCAAGCAGGAGAAGTTCATGGAGGGCTTGTCTGAGGAGTTGCAAGACAAGCTATCCATTGTGGACTTTGCCGACTTTCAGACCTTGGTGGACAAGGCCATTGTTGCTGAGCACAAGGCGAAGGCGCTAGGCGAGTCCCGCAAGCGCAAGTGGGAGGCCCAGCGGTCTGCACAGGCCGGCCTTCCCCGTCCCCGAGTTGGGCCTGCACTAGGGGCCCGTTCTTTGGCCTCACCACCGCCGAGGCCGTCGGCACCAGCTCCTCGCCCTCCACAGGCCGTGCCCCAGTCACGTGCACCTGCGAACCAGCAGGGTGGCCCCCGCAATCCGGCTGTCGGGGTCACTTGCTTTTCCTGCAACCAAAAGGGCCATTATGCAAATAATTGCCCTAACAGGACTGGAGCAGCCCCTCGTCCTAATGGAGGACGCGGGCAAGGAGGTGGTCCTTCCCAGGATCAGAAGGTTGTCCCCGCTACCCAAGGCGTGGGTAGTGGCCGCATCAACCTCATCTCCGCGGAGGAGGCACAGGAGGCATCCGACGTCGTGTTGGGTACGCTTTCGGTTAACTCCCATCCTGCTGTTGTCTTGTTCGATTCAGGAGCATCTCATTCGTTTGTTTCTGAGTCTTTTGCTGCTGTGGGAGATCTTCTTTTTACTCCATTGTTGGTCCCGTTGCTCATTCGCTCTCCCAATTCGGAGTTGAGAGCCGAGTCTGAGTGTAGGGATGTCCCTGTTGAGATAGAGGGGGTAGGGTTTTTAGCGAACCTTATCCTCCTTCGATCGGCGAGCTTAGATGTAATCCTGGGCATGGATTGGTTGTCTCAGCACATGGGACAAATTGATTGCGCTAGGAGGCTCATCTACCTTACCAGTCCTTCTGGCGAGCAGGTTCGCTTTTCGCCGAAGCTGCAAGGTCCGCATCTCTTCGTGCTCGAAGCGAAGCCAGCTCTAGATATTAGTGAAGTCCCTACGGTATGTGACTTCGCTGATGTCTTCCCAAAGATCTCCTGTGGATGCCGCGATCCGTGACCTCGAGTTTGCCATTGAGTTGGTTCCCGGTACTGCTTCGATTTCGAAGAGGCACTACCGGATGGCTCCAAACGAGTTGGTGGAGTTGAAGAAGCAACTGGGGGGAGCTTCAAGAGAAGGGTTTCATCCATCCTAGCTCATCTCCGTGGGGTTGTCCGGCAATCTTTGTAAAGAAGAAGGACAATACTCTGCGCATGTGCGTGGATTACCGGCCACTTAATGAAGTGATGGTAAAGAACAAGTATCCCTTGCCCCGCATCGACGATCTCTTCGATCAATTAACTGGAGCTCGAGTCTTCTCCAAGGTTGATTTAAGAGTGGGATATCATCAAGTTCGGATTCGACCGGAGGATATCCCAAAGACGGCCTTCTCTACTCGTTATGGCTTGTACGAGTATACCGTCATGTCGTTCGGCTTAACCAATGCTCCTGCCTTGTTCATGAATCTCATGAATTCGGTGTTTATGGAGTATTTGGATAAGTTTGTTGTGGTCTTCATCGATGATATTCTTATCTACTCCAAGAACGATGAGGAACACGCCGAGCATCCGAGGCTTGTGTTGGGCAAGCCGTGAGCACCACCGTATGCGAAGTTCAAAAGTGCGCGTGCGGTTGAAGGAAGTGGCCTTCTTAGGCCATGTTCTTTCAGTAGGAGGCGTAGTTGTGGATCCTAGCAAGATCAGCGATGTGCTTTCCTGGAGTCAGCCCACTTCGGTCACCGAAGTCCGGAGTTTTCTTGGTTTAGCGGGATATTATCGTCGCTTTATCGAGAATTTCTCCAAGATAGCGAAGCCAATGACGGAGTTGCTCAAGAAGGACAAGAAGTTCTCATGGTCCGCTGCCTGTGAGGAAAGTTTCCAACTACTCAAGAAGCGGCTGACCACCGCTCCCGTCCTTGTTCTTCCCGATGTCCATCGAAGCTTCGATATCTTTTGCGACGCTTCTCGTCGAGGCCTCGGTTGTGTCCTTATGCAAGAAGGCAAGGTAGTGGCCCATGCATCAAGACAATTGAGACCTCATGAACTCAACTATCCTACCCATGACTTAGAGCTAGCCGCTGTGATCCATGCACTTAAGATTTGGCGACATTACCTAATTCCAGAACGTTGTGAAGTGTATTCGGACCACAATAGCTTAAAGTATTTGTTCACCCAACCAGATCTGAACCTCAGGCAAAGGAGATGGTTGGAGTTGATCAAGGACTATGACATGGGTATTCACTACCATCCGGGAAAGGCTAATGTCGTTGCGGATGCGCTTAGTTGCAAAGCGCATTGCAATGCATTGTTGCCCCAGGAGCATCAACCCACCCTTCTGGAAGAATTTCAGCGTCTCAACTTGGGCCTGGTTGAGCATGGTTCCCTCACTGCCTTGGCTGTACAGCCAACCTTGGTGGATCGGATCAAGTCCGCTCAGCGGTCAGATGTGGGAGTGAACCACATCAAGGAGAATGTCAAGAACGGAACAGCCAAGTGCTTCTCGGAAGATGAGCTTGGTGTCGTGAGGTTTGGGCAACGCCTTGTGGTTCCAAAGGATATGGAATTGCGGGGTTTATTTCTCCGCGAAGCCCATGATTCTCCTTTATCCATTCATCCCGGAGCCACAAAGATGTATCAAGATCTCCAATAGAGGTTTTGGTGGACCCGAATGAAGAGGGAGATCACAAGGTTCGTTGCCGAGTGCGACGTGTGTCGTCGTGTCAAGGCCGAGCATTAGCGTCCAGCCAGACTACTTCAGCCCTTACCCATTCCGGAGTGGAAGTGGGATTCGATCGGGATGGACTTCATCACTGGTTTACCCTGGTCTCCCAAAAAGAATGATGCCATCTGGGTTGTCATCGATCGATTGACTAAAGTTGCTCATTTCCTTCCTGTCAAGACTGACCTTCGAGTAGGTCTTCTGGCGGATCTCTACATAGCCCGCATCGTGAGTTTGCATGGTGTGCCCAAGACGATTGTGTCAGATCGTGGTTCGCTGTTCACTTCGCGATTTTGGCATAGCCTGCAAGAGGCTATGGGAACCCACCTTTCCTTCAGCTCTACGTATCACCCCCAGACTGATGGTCAGACCGAGAGGGTCAACCAAGTGTTGGAAGACATGCTTCGTGCGTGTGTTCTGTCTTATGGAAAGCATTGGGAGAAATGCTTGCCATTCGCCGAGTTTTCCTACAACAATAGCTTTCAAGCCAGTCTCAGCATGACACCTTTCCAGGCCTTATACGGAAGGAAGTGTAGGACCCCGTTGAACTGGTCGGAAACCGGCGAAAGACCTTTCTTTGGCCCGGACTTGATCAATGAGGCCGAGAGTCAAGTCCAACTTATTCGTGATCATTTGCGCACAGCTCAATCCAGGAAAAAGAGCTATGCGGATCGCCGTCGTCGTGAGTTAAGTTTTGAGCCCAATGACTTTGTTTATCTCAAAGTCTCCCCTTTGAAGGGTGTAACACCCCAGCCCGACATGAGCCTGGAATGCTACTAAACAAAACCCTAATAATTCTAATCAAGGCAACTTTAGTAAATTTAATGAGAACCTCCCTCAGAAATTAATTACACTGAGGTTCCAACATACGAATAATTCATAAATTAACTAAACTATCATCCAGACACATCAAAAGATAATCAAAGACATGCTAAGTATCTAGCAATCCAATGAAGTATAAAGTTCCACTACTCATCATTATTATACTTAAACCCCTGCAAGAGACAAGACATAATGAACCTTTGAGTATCTTGCCCAATTACTAAAAACAATTACGATCTGAAGATCATTCAACTTTATTTAGTTCATGTGGCATGTGTGTGACTAGCAGACTACTTCCCCCCATGCATGTCGTTCTTGGCTCAGGTACCTAAAACAACAATAAAAGCAAGAGTGAGTCCACAGACTCAGCAAGTACATAAAAAACTATAACATCAACATACATGTAAAGGAGATCAACAATAGAACATCTCATATGCAAATGCAATGCTCAAGGAACCTTTATCTTTAACTTTCTGTGTGCATTACACCGGTAATGCAGAGTATGCAACCGTCGCCGCATACCCATGCCTGTGCGCGCACGCACAGGGACCAATTGCCCGTTACTCCGCAAGTAACGGGGACCTCAAGCCCACGCTCCACGAGTGAGGGGATCTCGGGCCCGTCACATTCATGACGGGGATCTCAAAGGGAAACATGCTTGGTCACCGCGTGACCAAGCCTCAATATGCTCTCAATATGCAAATGCTCATCTCTCATTCATCATCAATCTTACCAAAAGACAACAACATTGAACCACGGTAGAGCATAAGCATAATTTGAGCCATCACCATACTTAAACATTCATCAAGTAAGCCATCTTGCTATGCAACCATATATCAAATAGCACACAAACATAGCCAATCAATCACACCCATTTAACAACAATGCACTTGCCTCAACCGTGCGAACGAGGAGGTTGGGGATACGGTGTTGCTCCCGGAATCAAACCCACACCTGGATAACATATGAGACACGCTAAGGCTACCATATAGATTCAAAAGCAAAACTATAGATACAACTGAGCATAACGACCACTAAAACGCGGTCCCCAATTCTATTACCAACTACCAGTCTGTCCTACCAGTGGACAGTCACCTTCGAAAAAACATAACTAATTGTACAGAAATCCAAATAAAGAGATCTTGGACATTCTGAAAAGGTTATTGAATTCCCCTTCTAAACCTAGTTGGTGAGGTTCTCTGATTCGTCCCTTTACTAGCCCTACCAAGCCATACAACAGAGTATCCATTCTTGCGTCGGGTCTCTGGACAGCAACAAAGAAACTATCATAACTTTCTCTACGTTCGTCCGAATTTCATGATCTTTAGTTTTCCTGAAAGCTGGAAGGATTATCTACATTTTTAGTTATGGTGAGACCCTCTGATTTTTCTTCTAAGTGTACGCTAAGTCGAAACACTAAAACCTGTCAGACCAGCCATCATTCCACAGC
This sequence comes from Ampelocalamus luodianensis, assembly GCA_036346255.1. Lineage (NCBI taxonomy): Eukaryota > Viridiplantae > Streptophyta > Magnoliopsida > Poales > Poaceae > Ampelocalamus > Ampelocalamus luodianensis. Next base: position 54,706,241 of record CM070621.1, read on the forward strand.
ACAGACTCCCTAAGAAAAATCATAACTTTTGCTACAGAGGTCCAAATGACGTGATTCTTGTCGGCAATGAAAGATAACGAGATAGCCTACAACTCTCTAGGTGATGGAGACCTCCAATTCGGCCTCTAACAGCTTCTTAATTATTAATCAAAACGACTGCAGATTCTCATCAGGATTTTGGGACAGCAGCAATTAAATCAACGTAACTTCTAAACCGTAAATCGGAATTGGGTGTTCTTCGCGGCCAATTAAAGCTAAGAACAAAACCCAACTATCTCTAGGAGACAAGATTCCCAGATTCCGCTTGTAAGGATGCCAAAACTTCCACGCACTAATCTGGACAGAACACTATCTAGCAGCAAAAGTAATCGATCTACTAAACGAAACCGTAAACGCATAATATACTAATCAAACAGCGAAGAACACTCGTCGTTACCCTTGAAGAATCGCAGGAAGATGATGAACCACCCCTATGAAGAAGATCCTCTCCCTCTTTCCCTTCCTTCCTCTCAAAGGATGCAGTCCTACGGTCCTTTCTTCGCTTGGTTGGCGGCAGGAACACCGGTAGCAAGGAGGAGGCACCAATGGAAGATGGGGCAGCTTGGAGAGGAGGAAGGGTGGAGGCAGCCATGAGGAGGCACAAGGGGGAGTGGGGTAGCGGCCATAGGGGAGGAGAGGCGGCCTAGGTTTGGCCCCCTTTTAAAGCCGGACTCCTCCCTCCACCTATGGGCCGAGCTCATGGGCTCGAGGCCTCACCCACGCTGCCCAAAACTGCTGCTAACCCCTTTTTAACCGACTAATTAACTATTTTCTATTAGATCTTTCTTCCGGATCAATTTCTAATTAACCCTTTTTCTTTGAATAACTGGTTTCTCCGCTTTCCACTCAGAGTATTACATTCTACCCCTTAGACCGAATTCGACCCGAATTGAACACGCTAAAGCCAAAGAATAATCACAGTTAAGGATTACTAACATTGCCACGCTCTGCTATGAATAACTCCGACAAAGCTCGGACATGCGAGACTCCCATTCCTGTTTTTTTCCTCTCGAATTATGGGACCACCATACCACGACATAATTGAAATGTTACGCCTTACTTCACGCCCCAACCTTTCACGAGTTACTCAACGGTCACGCCTCGTTGACATGGTCTTACTCGTGGGCCATCGCCCTAACGAGCTTCACGCTCTAGGCACGCTAGGACTCGAGACGGTCCTAGTAATGCGCTATCTCCGAATCTTCGCCTATTTCGAAACAGACCAAAGTACCAAAGGTCAACATTTTCTTTAGTACCAAATCACACAACTCGCACATAGCACATAAACTCGTGTTCCTTGTATTATTTGATCTTTTCAATTTTACAAAGGGCACCTTCTTTAATCGTGGACGCACTACGTAACTCATTTTAAACAAGCTCTAACAGAACAAAACCCAACGAGAATAAAGAATTCTCAACGCGAACACGCATCACCAACTCCCCACCAAAAGAGTTAAATTCAAAACCAAAAGATTCATCATGAAACTCTTTCACTTTCGAATTAGACAGGCTACCAATGAACACCACATAAGCCAAAGGCAAAATCACTCGAATGCTCAAAACAACCATTTCCTTTATTTGTCTTAACCGAAAGAATCTCGCATACCGAGAAGAACCAACTTAATAAATGTTTGGCATCTATCCTGAAGACAAATCTCGGATAAAAACCAAGAGAACATTTCATTATCCAAGAATACAACCTTTTCCTCAAACTTTCTTGTAGGGTTTTCATCTTTATCTTAAACCTTGAGATTCCCAATCATCGCATAACACTCTAATTTATTCATTTTTTTATTTGGCAATATCAAAGCTATGCTCAACCTGAACACAAAATCCACACCTATGAAGAGAGACTCTTCCAATCCACAATAGCATACTCTGATCAACTTCTCTACCAAAAGAATTATCTTGACAAATAGTTCCCAACACTCCTCAATATAAATTTCATCCACAATCACATCACCTCAATCTTTTATAGATAATCAACTTGATATTTACCACATTCCCACTCATTTACTTTACCCAAAGAATTCTATCAAACGTCAACACACTATTTAAAATTCAGTTCTGTTTCTTCCACCTCTGCACATATTCTTTGGTCTTTCGGTCCTAGCATAACATATAGGGCCCCAAATTTAACCTTCAAGTCTCCTATGGTGAATTTCGGTTTAGTTGATAGGAAATCCTCACATTCGTTTACTAAAATTTCACACAGCTCGACAATAATCTTAGTCATTAATATCAATATTCCTAACTAATCAGATAACCGCCCCAAGGTACTTTATTTCACCAACCTTAGACCTTCTCTAATCCACACCAATCCAATCCAACTACACAACTGTAATATACCTCTTCGCAATACCCTAACTGATTGACCAAGATTCAAACATACTCAATCATTTAATGTCAAAAGATAAATATATTCTTGACCAAGTCATCCATCGAGATAATCTAACTCCTATGGGGTTACTCACTGGGGCCGAGTCATACTTGACAATAACTCAATTATTCCTACTATCCCGTTAATTAAAGCAACGATTAATTTTCTCCACACTATTACCGTCATGAAACTACACCATCATGCTTCTTCTACACAATCTTACTGAGTACCCAAATGCGATACTCTAAAATTCTGATCAAGATTCCGATACTTGCTACTTCTAATGTTCTGTCAAAATAAACACGAAATCTTGGACCACATCTCGCTATAGGTCCTACTAGTTGCGACTACGAAATCTGTCAACTCCAAAGACTAATATTCTTTTTAACTCAAATCCTTTTCAAGGATTATTCTAATAAATTGATTAATTATTCGATGCCACTCCCAAAGGTTCACAAATCATCCACTAGACCACCCCTATCTCGTTGCCCATTCACATCCGAAGAGACTTTGTAATATAGTTCGGTTAACCCTTTCTTAGAAGAAGAGGCAAATAGAAATAAATTTCAGCGCGAAGGAAAACGTTACCACTTACAGTAGTTCAAAATCACGAGAAACAATCAGATAATGATGTTCTTGGAAAATAAAAGATAGGATCAAAGGTGAGGGCACATGTCCTCAAACGGGAATAAAACATTACCTTTGGAATTCAAGAAACTCGATGGGCAAAAGAAAGTTTAAGCAAAATTGAAACTCGGTTACCAAACTTGACTTCATCTCAAATACTTCTACTTCACTCTTACCTTTAACAAAGAAAAGACTTTCGTTGGTTACTGACATCACTTTGCCAACTCCAACAATAAGAGATTCATAAACCTCAATACAAAAATCACTAAGAAGCTAATAAAACCTCTCAACACGTCATTAAGCGCAAAAACAAATTCAGCTACCACATCGACAAGAGGTCTGAAAGTTCACGGACGCAAAGCTAGAAATATTTTCACTTAATCCATATCGAAAGCGATCCAATCCTTTATACCATACATTCCATATTGTCATCATAATCCCTCACTAGCAATCTTACTAACACTAAAATAATATACTCTGGCGAGAATCCTCGTCGCCTCTCATCCCATCCTAAATCTCTCCAAAAGAAACACCACCACAAGGTTGAAACAAACCTCTTTAACAAAATCATACTTATCAAATAACAACTTCGCCAAGCACGCTTTCAGATATCACTTATTCATTCATCCACACCACCATCAGTGTTACTCACACCCACTCCAAATATCAAAAGGGCTCTACTTCTACTTGTAGTCACATATCCATCTATAAACGTAGAGTCAACACTCTATTTTAAGCTCTTAGTTTAGGGCAATTTATAACTAGAGATTTAATATCAACATCCCTTATAAAACAGGTGTCACAAGGTACTACCTCTACATCCATCTAGTCCGATATACATGTTTTCGATCTAGCAATTATGTATGACCATCAAGTAGCCAGTTTATGAAAATTACTGGATTAATATCCTCTAGGTCATCGTTCAATCATATCCTTAACATACTCATCACTAATGGGTAGGCAAATCCATTGAGATACTTTGCACCGATTTATCCAATAAATCTGTCGAATTTCCATCATCTTAATGATCAAAACAAGTCATCAATATCTCACACTTCTTAATAAATCTCGGTTCACTAGTAGGTATAAACATACCCTTACTCATAGTTTTCATCAGGAACTACTAGAAGACAACCTCGACTTAATCAACGTTAATTCCAAGGAACTGGGTTAAAACCATTTATGTTCCACACTACATATCCAACTTGATAACTCAAACCATACTAGTTAATTGCTTTGGTTATAACCTCTCACTTATCCATAACAAAACATCGCTAAAGGGTTGAACATCTTGTTTCATAGAATGGAACCATTAAACTTCAACACTCATCATACCCAAAAGAACATCAACATACATGTAAAGGAGATCAACAATAGAACATCTCATATGCAAATGCAATGCTCAAGGAACCTTTATCTTTAACTTTCTCGTGCATTACACGTGTAATGCAGTATGCAACCGTCCGCCGCGATACCCATGCTCGTGCGCCGCACGCACGAGGACCAATTGTCCGTTACTCCGCAAGTAACGGGACCTCAAGCCCACGCTCCACGAGCGAGGATCTCGCCCGTCACATTCATGACGGGATCTCAAGGAAACATGCTTGTCACCGCGTGACCAAGCCTCAATATGCTCTCAATATGCAAATGCTCATCTCTCATTCATCATCAATCTTACCAAAAGACAACAACATTGAACCACAGAGAGCATAAGCATAATTTGAGCCATCACCATACTTAAACATTCATCAAGTAAGCCATCTTGCTATGCAACCATATATCAAATAGCACAAAAACATAGCCAATCAATCACACCCATTTAATAACAATGCACTTGCCTCAACCGTGCGAACGAGGAGGTTGGGATACGAGTGTTGCTCCGGAATCAAACCCACACTGGATAACATATGAGACACGCTAAGGCTACCATATAGATTCAAAAGCAAAACTATAGATACAACTGAGCATAACGGCCACTAAAACGCGGTCCCCAATTCTATTACCAACTACCAGTCTGTCCTACCAGTGGACAGTCACCTTCGAAAAAACATAACTAATTGTACAGAAATCCAAATAAAGAGATCTTGGACATTCTGAAAAGTTTATTGAATTCCCCTTCTAAACCTAGTTGGTGAGGTTCTCTGATTCGTCCCTTTACTAGCCCTACCAAGCCATACAAGAGAGTATCCATTCTTGCGTCGGGTCTCTGGACAGCAACAAAGAAACTATCATAACTTTCTCTACGTTCGTCCGAATTTCATGATATTTAGTTTTCCTGAAAGCTGGAAGGATTATCTACATTTTTAGTTATGGTGAGACCCTCTGATTTTTCCTCTAAGTGTACGCTTAAGTCGAAACACTAAAACCTGTCAGACCAGCCATCATTCCACAGCACAGACTCCCTAAGAAAAATCATAACTTTTGCTACAGAGGTCCAAATGACGTGATTCTTGTCGGAAATGAAAGATAACGAGATAACCTACAACTCTCTAGGTGATGGAGACCTCCAATTCGGCCTCTAACAGCTTCTTAATTATTAATCAAAACGACTGCAGATTCTCGTCAGGATTTTGGGACAGCAGCAATTAAATCAACGTAACTTCTAAACCGTAAGTCGGAATTGGGTGTTCTTCGCGGCCAATTAAAGCTAAGAACAAAACCCAACTATCTCTAGGAGATAAGATTCCCATATTCCGCTTGTAAGGATTCCAAAACTTCCACGCACTAATCTGGACAGAACACGATCTAACAGCAAAAGTAATCGATCTACTAAACGAAACCGTAAACGCATAATATACTAATCAAACAGCGAAGAACACTCGTCGTTACCCTTGAAGAATCGCAGGAAGATGATGAACCACCCCTATGAAGAAGATCCTCTCCCTCTTTCCCTTCCTTCCTCTCAAAAGGATGCAGTCCTACGGTCCTTTCTTCGCTTGGTTGGCAGCAGGGAACACCGGTAGCAAGGAGGGGAGGCACCAATGGAAGATGGGGCAGCTTGGAGAGGGAGGGAAGGGGTGGAGGCAGCCATGAGGGAGGCACAAGGGGAGTGGGGTGGCGGCCATAGGGGGACGAGAGGGGCGGCCTAGGGTTTGGCCCCCTTTTAAAGCCGGACTCCTCCTCCACCTATGGGCCGAAAGCTCATGGGCACGAGGCCTCACCCACGCTGCCCAAAACTGCTGCTAACCCCTTTTTAATCGACTAATTAACTATTTTCTATTAGATCTTTCTTACGGATCAATTTCTAATTAACCTTTTTCCTTTGAATAAGCTGGTTTCTCCGTTTTCCACTCTGGAATATTACAAAGGGCCATCAACGTTTCGGCGTCAATGGCAAGTTGGCTCCTCGATATGTCAGTCCCTACCGCGTCATCGAGAAGAAGGGAGCCGTTGCCTACAAGTTGGAGTTGCCTGCTGCACTTGCGGGGGTACATGATGTGTTCCATGTGTCCCAGCTAAAGAAGTGCCTCCGTGCTCCAACTGAGGAAACTCCGTTGGAAACTCTAGACGTCTAAGAAGATTTGACCTATCGCGAGCACCCTGTTCGCATACTCGAGGAGGCTGAACGAAGAACTAGGAATCGTTCCATTAAGTTCCTTAAAGTTCAGTGGTCAAACTATTCCGAGGATGAAGCTACATGCGAGCGAGAAGATCGTTTGCGTGCAGACTACCCCTCTTTCTTTTCCGAGTGAACCAAATCTCGGGACGAAATTTTCTGTAAGGGGGGAGGTTTGTAACATCCTCATTTTCAACTTGTGGTTCAAATGTAAGAAAATGAATATAAATTAAAACTTTTTCTTACACCCTTCTGTTGTTGAACTTTTCTGAAATTCTGGCAAAGGAATTTTGGGAAATTCAAAATCAAAATCCTCAATTCTCCCAAGTCAAAAACCTCCTTGGTGAAATCTTGTGTCAAGCCTTTGGAAATATTTTTCCTTGGTCCTAGGGTGCTTGGTGACACCTCTGAATCATTTCATAATTTTTGGAAATTATTTGAAACATGTTAGAGGCAAGTCAAACCCTGGTCAAACCTTTGAAAAAACCTTCTGGAATTTCTTGAGAAAATTCTAGTGCACACAAATCTCTGGAAATTTTATGGAAGGTTAATCCTAAAGTCAGCAAGCTCCAGTTAAAATTTCATCAATTTTGGAGTTGATTTGATACCTCATTTAAATTCCCAAAGCTTCAGCTCTAAAATCCAAACCTCATCGGGTCTTCACTGTTCCTCGGGCGCGCACCTGAGCCTGGCTCGAGCCAACTGGCTCGGTCCAACCACCTAGCGCCGTCCCGAGCTGTTTTCTATCGCTGACTGGTGGCCCCACCTACCTCCTGGTCATCTTCCTCCTCCCGTCGCGTGCCTGTGTCTGTGCCGGAGCAAAGTCAGCGAGGAGAGCAGTGCCTTGTCACCTCCTTGAGCCCTTTAAACGGCTCCCTCTGCGGCGCATTAAATGCGCGTCAGTGCACCTTCCTCAGAGTCGTCAAGCTTACCTGCTCCCGTCGCTCCATGCGACTGCACTCTGCTGTGGACCGAAGTCCACCCATGAGTTTGTGCCCATTGCTCTCTTCGTTCCCTCGGCTACTTAAGCCCCATTTTTCCTTCATTGGCTCTTTTTACACCCCCTTGAGCTTTAGCTTGCGCCCTAACTGGTTGCTTGAGCTCAAATCACCAAACCTTTCGACCGCCATTGTTGGTAGGAGCTCCTCGGTGCAACCCTTGCTCCAAAGGGTCGTTCTTCCTTCTCCTTGCTTCGTTTGTGTCCCTTACTTCTTAGAACAAACCCTAACCTTTTTGTAGTTGCTTTCACAGGAGCAGCTCAAGTTTGGGGAAATTGTTTCTGTCGGCCGAATCACCCCTTTCTTCCTCCTCGCCGGTAAGAAGTTTCATTTCCTAATTCTTTGCTCATGTAGCATCTTGGAGCTATTGTGGAGCTGTTGGGATGACCCAGTCTCACCCATGTTGCTCAGGCCGTTATCTTCACTTCTTCTTCTTCGGTGCCGGCGCCACTCTTCATCGCCGGAGCTCCTCCATCATCCTCTACTCCTCCTCTGGGCCCAGGTGAGATCACTTTAGCCCACTCGAGCTCGAGCACTAGATAGTTTAGTTCGTAGTGGTCTTTTCACACGTTGTCGGTTTTTGCCGTAGATACTCCTCTGACCTCCTCCGGCTCGCCGGCGTTGTGGGCCGTCGCTGCAGTCGAGGTGGTCACCAATGGGTGCGCAATAGTGTTGCGAACCCATTCAGGTCTTGGTTTGGCGCAGCCGTGCCCCAGGTCGCCGTCGGCATGCCGGCGGGCAAAGCCACGGTGGTCGGTGTCGTTGTCGTACTTCCGACAAAGTCCCCGACCTCCTCGAGTTCATCGCGGCCGTCTAGGATCACCCCGAGTTAGATCTAAACCATCGATCCCTTTTCTTTTTAAGCCTAAGTCCTAGGACCTCCCGGTTGTGATCTTAGCCGTTCATGAGCTCTTCAAGTTAATCTTAGCCGCTAGATCCTCGTGTGCACGTCGTTAGCTGCTAGGACCTCCCCCTAATCGAAATCTTGGCCGTTAAAGACCTCCGTAGGTTAAATCCTAGCCCTCAGGATCACCCTCCTGTGAGGACCCCAGTTTATTTGGCTTGTAATGCTTAACCTTCCAACTGGTCCTAGCATCACAAATCAAATAAACTAAGCCTCTAGATATGTATACTTCCTGAAATGCAAAGATACACACCTCTTTTCACAAAATCATGCATCAATCCCATACAAGACATAGAATCCAAAACAACTCATTACTAAACAGTAGGCATACAATAAGAGTTATTACAAAAGAGGGCCGACCGGCCAAATGATATAAAAAGACTAAGTAAATAGCGGAAGCGATAGTGCCATAAGATGGCGATAAACAAAAGCCAATCAGTGTGCCTTTACCCACAAGGCAACCGACCGGGCCGCCAAACTAGTCGTCCCGAACCCCGCCACAGCATGTCTCACAAAAGTTAGGCCCTTGGGGCTCACCTTCTTCCTCTGCAATAAATAACATTAAGCAAAGCAAATGAGTACAATGATGTACTCGCAAGACTAACGTGTGGACTAGCAGACCTATACATATGCTACATGCAAGCTTATTTGAGTGGAGGCTGTCTGGCTTATTTTAGCACAAAGCAAATTTTATTTGCAATAATGTAATACATTAAGAAGCAAGTTTGCAATTCATTTTATTGTTCAAAAAGCAACAAGAATATCATAGTAACAAAAGATAGATGACAACATCCTGGAAGTGACTATCCCATAGTCACCACAACAATAGCATGAATTACCCATTCATACCACCCATGTCAAGTTTAAGTTTTTAAAAGGTTGTAGTCTAGTTCTTGCACGACCTTACCAAGCAATGTCCATAACCTAGGACGAGGCTATTCTAATAGTTTAAACCCTGCAGGGGTGTACCAATGTACCCACACGATAGACCGCCTTTCCACCAGCCACGGTTAGCACACTTCCTTGGGTATGCAGGCATGGCTAAGTCTAACGAGACATTTCCAATGAATGATGCTAATTAAGAGTCGCGACAACCGGTTAGGGTAGGGTGCACCGGCCCAGCCGCAGCAACTGCAGGTGCTCTTCCCCTTATAAAAACAATTTTTAACCACCTGCGACCCCGAATTAACAACTCCCAAAGTACTTAGTCAAGAGAGGTCTCATATCCTCCCGTGTGATCAGCACGCAATAAGCGCTTGGCTTAGTGACACAAGTAACTCGGTCCTTGGGGACTTAGGCACCATTCCGATCACACCCAACAGATCACACCAACATACCATTGTGCCCAAGTCAAGATATAACTTTTTATTTTCAGTTTTTGATTTGCAAAGGTAGTAAAACACAAGACTGGACATAATGGAATAATAATAACAATTGTGTGATCACAATCATCGACTAAGTCGATGATCGCCCATTTCTACCGAAAGCTAAGCATGGCTAAGCAATTTAGACCCGAAACCTACTAAGTGACAAGAGCTCATCCAACAAACTCTAATCACAGCAAATAACCTAGGCTCAGGTAGTAGAGGAATATCATTTACCTACAGGTTATGCATCTAAAGGAATAACTAACCAATTTAACACAAAATAGCAATGCATACATACAAGCTGAAAACAATATATTAGACTTTAAAATAAAAGGGATTAACATGATCAAACTACTTGCCTTGCTGGTTTTGCTCAGTTTGCTGCCGAGGGGTACCCTCAAGATCGATACACTCGTCGGCGCCTAACGAAAAAGCGAATAGGAACCGATAAGAACGAGAAATACGAAAAGACTCAAAAATCAACTTTCTCCAAATGCTATGAAAATTTTACAGCAGAAAGGGCATGATTTATAATGAATTTATAAACAAGAATCAATTCATTTGGACATTCTGAGCAAAAGTTGCAAGCAAAACAATTCTGCTCAGCTAGAAAAATACAAAAAGTTACTATTCCTCATAATTAAATTGTTTGGCAATATTTTCTAGAAAGGTGGTGAAGCTGAAATGTTCACAGTAAATCAAGCACCTCATAAGGTGAACAACCCAATTGGATTCACCTCATTTGGAGCTAAAATGCATTTTCTAAGAATTTTCAAAGACATGAAAATGAGCATAAGTTAATTGTATTAGTAAATCCTTTAACATCAGTAACATGCATAAAACTAATTTTATCAGCAAGTTCATTATTAGAGGAAGCCAACAAAATTGGATTCACTCAATTTGGAGCTACAGAGAAATACTTATGCATTTTTGAAGTTTAAACAATTTCGATGCAAAAATAAATCTAACCTAGAGTCATTTTATTTATAAACATTTTCTGGGACAGAAGCATGGTTCAACCTATTTTTTATTAAAGTACAATTAAAATAGAAACTAACAAAATTTGAATCATCCATTTTGAAGCTAAAATGAATTAGTTATGCATTTTAGAAGTTAAACCCATTTTGCGATTCGAAATAAAGCATTTCGGAATTTACATAAACACACAATACTTTTGTACCCAGCTCATCCTAGCCACAAACACTGACGGTGGGGTCCAGTGTATCTGATGCGTTTTCTAATTTCGAGTTTAATTTCCGAATCGGCCTGACATGTGGGGTCCACATGTCATACACTTGGTTCACCGAACGGTGCATGGACTCACGGTTCACGGCGCTACGAGACCACGACCACGTGCACTAATGGCCTCGAGCCCACATGTAGCGACACACTTATTCTCGGCTAATCACGTGTTTCCGACAAAGATGTGTCATTTAATACTAATCATCGCCATTAACACTAATCATTGCGCTCTGATAGCGGTCCGAACACGCCACGGGGCTCAGCTGCGACGCGAAGCTTTCCGACGTCGCGGCGAAGGAGGGCTCGACGGCGGCGGCCAAACACCAAAATAGATCCAGCGTGCTAATGCGCACTCGACGGTGGCCGGAGCTTCGCCGGAACTGGACTAGAGCGGCGGCGCGACACGGCGGAGCGGAATGACAAGCACGGAAAAGCAGCGGCGGTATGACAACGCATCGTCCGATCTAGCGTGAGCATAAGCAACAGAGAGGTCGGGGACCTTCTGGGATGACCCGGTGGAGGTTGTTGTCGAGTTGAGCGGCGAGCGAACCGGCGGCGATAGCTTCACCGAGGAGTCAACACGGTGAAGGAAACAAGGAAGGGTGTTCCAGAGAGCTTAGCGAGGTCCACAGATGGTGCCAAAGAAAGGAATTGACCAAAGGCTTACCACACCGTCGCGGAGAAGAAAAGGACACCGACGGCGAAAATGGGGAAAACCAAGGTTCTCGAGTTCCACGAGCGGATGGTCAAATTGATTGAGGAAATGTTTCCTGTACCCCAAGGCGCAAAGTGACGCGCAAGAAATGAGTAGGAACTCATCGGAGACGAAGATGACACGGAGGCGGTCACGGGTGCGCGCTCTGGTTTAGCAGGGAGCTTCACGGTGGACCAATCGCTACAAGATAACACAAGGTCCCAAATAAGCAAGCGAGACGGTGAAGATCAAGGAAGCAAAGGGAACCATGTGGCGAAGCTTGCAGAGAGGTGCCATACGAGCTTCCTCTCCTCTGCTGAAAAGAGGAGAAGTGAAGGATTGAGAGGCACGGAGGGGTGTTATCCGGGAAGATGACAGAGTGGAGGCGGCGTGAACTGGCGAAGCTCTGGGAGTGGCCAACGGACGCGGTGCAGTCACGGAGGTGACGGAGCACCTCAGAGCGGCGCGGCCGCGTGGCACAGGAGCTCTGCGCGGCGTCAGCGCGAGGTAGGGGAAGGAGCTGACAAGGCGGGCCCGCAACGCAGTGACACAGCGCGAGCGCGTGATCGCGCCGAAGTAAATCAAGGTGGGCCGTTGGATCAAGATCCATCGAACGACAGCGTGCGAGAGAAATTAAACCAGGCGGCGATGCATGTCGTGACCGTTGATGCACGATCAAACGGTTGCATGTGATGCGCGGATGAGGTGGTTGGGCCGAGACAAGTTGGCTTGGGTCGGAGCCCGAGTCGGAGTATGGTCCGAGTCCGAGGAACAGTACTTTCAGATTTTTGATTTAAAAGGCTGAGAGGATTAGGGAAATTTTAGAGGTATCTCTGAAGCTCCAAAAATTCTAAAATTTTTATGGAAGCTTCCTGGTACAAAGAACAAACTTGAGTAATTTTTCTAGGAATTTTCATGCACTACATTTTTCTTCAGAAAAATCACAAGCTGCTGTCCTAGGGTTTGACCAGAGTTTATACTGGTTTGACTTGCTCTTTTGAAATAGCAAATAAAATCTAAAAATTATGAGATTTTTCAGAGAGGTTGCAAGGATGATCTAGATGATAGGAAAATTCTTTCCAGAGGATGATCACAAGTTTTTTTTCCTATTTTCCTTTGGAGTTATGATTTGAGTTGTATGTTCTTAATGATTTCAAATTTTTCAAAAACAACAAATCATGCAAATGCTCCAAAAGAAAAATTATACTCAAAAGTTTTAAATTCCCCTCAATTTCATAAATTTGAAATACAAATTCTGACTTGGGGTGTTACACCTCCTCCTTGGGGTCCTTTTTGCAAAAAGACCTCCTTGGGGTCCTCTTTGCAAAGGACCTCTGGTCCTTTGTGAAAAAGACCGCAAGACCTCCCTCCGTACAGATCTGGACCGTTAGGACCTTCTCGGTGAGATCCTAACTGTCTAGACCTCTCTCTGTTAAATACTTGCCTTGGAGGACCTCCCCGTGGAGATCTTGACCGTTAGGACCTCCTCGGTGAGATCCTAGCCATCCAGACCTCCTTCCGCATAGATATTGACCGTTAGGACCTCCTCGGTGAGATACTAGCCGTCAAGACCTCTCAGTGTGAAGCTTATCGCTTAGGACCTCCCCGTGGAGATCTTGACCGCTAGGACCTCCCCTCGGGAGATCTTAGCCGTCCAGACCTCCCCTTTTGAGTTGGCCTTAGGACCTCCTCCTGTAGCTCTGGGCCGCCCGATCCAAATTTGACGGCCACGACCTCCTCAGTGCGCAAGGAGGTCCTTTGCGTGCGCTGTGCGATCGGTGCTCTGAGGCCGTTGGAATTGATATCGACGGCCAGGACCTCCCCAGTTTTGTCAGTTCAGTCAGACCTCCCGAGAGCTCCAATTTTTCAAAGTTTTTAAATGTTCTAGATTTCAAAGGTGCATAACTATTTCATTTCAACTCCTTTTTGAGAAATTCAAGTTGTGTTAGCTTTGTAGTAGAATGAACTTTAAATTGAGCATGATTTCGAACTCTTTTCTGTAGAAGAAAATAGTATAAACATTGTTAACTTGTTTCAACCTAAAATGTGGTCTAGAATTCACTGAGATTTGTAAAATGCATAACTAATTCTCTGTAAATCCTTTTTGAGTGAATCCAATTCTGTTGGCTTCCTCTAATAATAAACTTGCTGTTAAAATTGACTTTAGGCATATTACTGTTTTTAGCAAGAGTTCATATGCAATTTAGTTTTGTTCATTTTTATAACTTGAAAAATCATAACTAAATCATTTTAACTCTAAATGAGATGAATCCAATTAGGTTGTTAATATTATGAGGTGCTTGATCTACCATCAAAATTTCAGCTGCACCACCTTTCTAGAAATGTTTGCCAAACAATTTAATTATGATGAACAGTAACAGATTGCATTTTTTCCCGCTGAGCAAACTTGTTTTGATCATAACTTTTGCATTAAGAGTCCAAATCAGTTGGTTCCTGTTTCTAAATTTGTTATAAATCATGCACTTGCTGCTGTAAAATTTTCAGAGCATTTGGATCAAGTTGGTTTTGGAGTCTTTTTCGTTTTCTTTGTTCTTATCGGTTCATTTTCGCTCTTTCAGTAGGTTCCGACGATTGTGCCATCCTTGAGAGTGATCCTCTGCAGCATAGTGAGCAACAGCAGCCAGGCAAGCAGTTTGATCATGTCCCATGTCATCCCATTACTTTTAAAGTCTAATACTTTGTTTAACTTGTATGTATGCATTGCTGTTTTGTAGTTAAATTGATTAGTTAATCCTCTAGTTGCATAGTCTGTAGGTAAATAATTCTCCTCTACTACCTGAGCCTAGGTTATTTGCTGTGATTAGAGTTCGTTGGATGAACTCTTATCACTTAGTAGATTCGAATAAACAACTGCTTAGACTTGCTTAGCTATCGGTAGTATTGGGCGATCATCGACTTAGTCGATGGTCTTGATCACACAAATACTTATATTGTTCCATTATGTCCAGTCCTTGTGTTTTACTGCTTTGCAAATCAAAAACTGAAAACAAAAATTATATCTTGACTTGGGCACAATGGTATGTTGGTGTGATCTGTTGGGTGTGATTGGAATGGTGCCTAAGTCCCCAAGGACCGAGTTACTTGTGTCACTAAGCCAACCGCTTATTGCGTGCTAACCACACGAGAGGGATATGGGACCTCTCTTGACTAAGTACTTTGGGAGGTGTTAATTATGAGCTGGTCGGTGGGTGTGTTGAAACTGTGTGTGTGTGTGTGTGGTGTTGGGAGGGGAGCATTAGCAGGCCGGTTAGGTTGTTTAATGTATCCTTATCCCCGTGGGTTGCGGCTCTTAATTAGCATCGTCCATTGGAAAGCGTCTTGTTAGACTTAGCCGTGCCGGCATACCAAAGGAAGTATGCTAACTGTGGCTGGTGGAAAGACGGTCTATCATGTGGGTACATTGGTACACCCCTGCAGGGTTAAAACTATTCGAATAGCCTCGTCCTAGGTTATGGACATTGCTTGGTAAAGTCGTGCAAGAACTAGACTACAACCTTTTAAAAACTTAAAACTTGACATAGGTGGTATGAAGGGGTACTTCATGCTATTGTTGTGGTGACTATTGGGTTAGTCACTTCCAGGATGTTGTTGTCATCTATCTATTGTTATAATTGTCATTCTGTTATTTGAACAATAAAAATTAATTGCAAACTTGCTTTTAATATATTACATTATTGCAAATAAAACTTGCTTTATGCTGAAAATAAGTCCAAAGCCTCCTCCACTTAAATAAAGCTTGCATGTAGTTAATTATAGTTCTGTTATCTTACACGTCAGTCTTGCGAGTACAAAAACAATTTTTGTACTCAGATGCTATGCTTAATTGTTTTGTTGTAGAGGAAGAAGGTGAGCCGCAAGGGCCTCACTTTTGTGAGTTGTGTTGCGGTGGTTTTGGGACGACTAGCCCGGCGGTCCGGTTGGTTGCCTTGTGGGTAAAGGCACCTTGATTGGCTTTGTTTATCGTCATCTTATGGCCCTTTGCTTCATTGTTTACTTATTAGTTGTATGTCATTTGGCAGTCGGCCTCTTGTTTGTAATAACTCTTTATATTATGTATGTCTTTTGAACTTGCGTTGTGCTTCGGTTCTATGTGAATGAATGGGATTGATGCACCATTTTGTAGCGAGGTGTGTATACTGCATTTCTGGGAAGTATACATACATCGAGGCTTAGTTTATTTGATTTGTAATGTTAGGACCAAATGGATGGTTAAGCATTACAAGCCAAATAAACTGGGGTCCTCCCAGAAACTAAAGGCATAAAAAGAGGACATGCTCAAGAACCACCAGGAGGCAATTTCTGTAGCTTGCTAGCTGCATAATGTTATCAAAACTAAGTCTCTATTTTATATTTGTCTTTTTCGATGACTTTCTTTCTTTTTCTCATTTCTAACCTTTTAAAATTAAAAGAAGTCGATGCAGGTGAGATTCAATCCGAGCTCCAATCAAAGAGCTTGGTGATCGAAGAGCTCAACCGTATCAACAAAGAAAAAGATAAGAGCATCAAGACCTGGGAAGAGCACTACATGAAAAGTGTTGCTTCTCATGAAAAGGAAATAGAAGGGCTCAAAAACCGCTTGGCAGGTAGGAATCCTTACCTACGACTAGCATAGGATACTAGTCAAAAATGTTATTTATTAACTTATTAACTAACGATCATTCTTTTAAAGAGCAAACGGTAGAAAAAAATGACTGAAGGAGGAGCTGGCTCGTAGTCGGGAGGAGGAAAAGGCGACCAAGGTCAACCTTCAAGACAATGTCACCCTCCTAAACAGTGTGCTCGGAGAACTAGGTACCAAGGAGGTCAATCCTCTGAATGACACCCTGGTCAGGCACACGAGTTGTGTTGGACAGCAGGTCGGAAACCTCCAAGAGCTAATAACTACTCTAAAGATCAACCAACCTGAGTCAATGAGGCAGGTGATCGAAAATGGAGTGAGTTATGCTTGAGCAAAACTCGGTGTGTACAACCACACCCTCTATGTTGTTCCAGTTGAGGCTGACTTCGCATGCTCGGAAGAAGGAGCCCTCAAACTGATTGAACAAGCTCGACCAACTGGAAGGAAGGCCGCTGAGGAGATGTAGCTAGGATCTCCCTCTGAGTAGTTTGTGAAAAATATGTAAAATGTAAAGACTTGTTTTGATCATTTGAATGTATAAAGCTTCATTTTCTTGCAAATCGTCTTTTTCAAGTAGTTAGTAACTCATACGACAAACTAAAAATGAGAAATTAAAGTAAAGACTAAGGAATTAAAATCATGGTTATAACTTTATCCTAGCCCCCGACTGTTTCCTTAGTTAAAATAAAGGTACCAAGGAAACAGTGGAAAAAGGGCTCGCTTAAATCCGTTCGACCACATTTGTCGAACCTGGTTTTCTTGTGTTGGCATCAAGACTTAGGGACATATCAACGCTAAGAAGCTCCTTCTAGTAGGCAGGACCATGTGTAGAGAGGAGAGACTTCGGCTAGGTGATGTCACCATCCTCCGGCCAGTGTAATGAAAACCAAGTGTTTTAAAGTGAACGAAAGAATTATGAAAGCTTTGCTCCTTAAGTAAGTTTAAACAATAAAGAATGAAGAAAACATAAAATTTATTGAGAGTGTGGGAGTTTACACATAGAATTTCCTTAACTAGTCGATGTTCCATGAATTAGAGAGAACTCTACCATCCTCCATTGCCAGTCGTACCGAACCTAGTCGCGTGACTTCAACCACTATGTAGGGGCCTTCCCACTTGGAGGAGAGCTTATTCCGATTAGACTGGGTCTAAATCTTTTTCAGAACCAAGTCACCTATAGTAAGGCTACGAGGTTGGACCTTACAATTGCAGTAGTAGCGTAGGGTCTGTTGGTAGACTATTGAATGGATTAAGGCTTGGTTCCTATTTTCTTCGAGTGGATTGATATCGTCAGCTCGAAGTTGTTCTTGGTCGAGGTCATGGAACTTTTCGATCCTTGTAGACCTAATCTTTAATTCTAGTGGAAGCATGGCTTTAGCACAAAAAACAAGGAAATAGGGTGTTTCACCTGTAGCCTGACTAGTGGTCGTGTGAATTGTCCATAATACTGAGAGTAATTCTTTTACCCAAGCCTCCCAGTGCTTTACAAGCTACTCAGACTTGAGTTTTAATTCCCTGCATGATTTGGCCATTTGCCCTTTCGACTGCCCCCATTACTTTGTGGATGGACAACACAGGCATAGCATAGTTTGTTACATAATTCTTCACAAATTTCATGAAATTTTGCACTTGAAAATTGAGTACCATTATTAGTTATTATCCAACTCGAAACACCGAATCGAGTTATCACACTTTTCATCATAAATTTCTTAGCCACTTCCGTTGTTATCCCAGAAATATTTTCGGCTTCAATCCATTTTGTAAATGTGTCAATAGCCACAAAAAGGTACTCGAAGTCCCTGGTGCCTTTGGGAACAGTCCTAGGATATTTAAATCGAAGGTCACAAATGGCCAAGAAAGATGTATTGTTTGTAATGCTTGAGCTAGTTGATGTATTTGCCTGCTATGAAACTGACATTGTACACACTTAGTAGCTAGCTTTTTAGCATCGTGGAGGGTTGTTGGCCAGTAGAAACCTTGTCAAAAGACCTTACCGACCAAGATTCTGTAAGAAGCATGAGTTCTGCAGAGACCTCCATGTATTTCTTGAAGGAGTTATAGTCCTTCTTTCTGCGATATACATCGCATGAGTACCCCTTGAGTACCTCATTTATAGAGGACCCCTTCGATCAAAGTATACATTTTGGCTTTTCAAGGTGGGCGATTAGCCTTGAGATCATCATCAGGTATAGTACCCTTCTGAAGATATTCATAGATGGGATTCATCCAAGTATCTTTGTATTCTAGAGAGGGTATCTCACTCGGAGTAGTTTCTAGTTTTTTTACCAGAGACGGCTTCTAGAGATGTTCCATGAAAACTCCTTGTGGGACGGGTGATCGGGAAGAAGCTATTTAAGCTAACTGGTCAGCGAGGAAATTATCCTTTCGAGGGATGTATTGAACCTCTAGACCAAAAAATCGCTTTTCAAGCTTCCTAACTTCCGATAAGTATTGAGACTTGGTCGAATTAGAGCATTGATACTCTTCTCTAACCTGATTCACGACTAACTGAGAATCACCTTTCACATGTAGTCGATGAATCCCGAGGGCTTTCGCTGCTCAGATGCCAGCCAGTAAACCATCGTATTCTTCCACATTGTTAGTAGTAGAAAAGTTTAATTAAATAGCATATTTTAAGATCTCTCTGGTTGGAAAAACCAACACCACCCTAGCCCCGGAGCGGCAAAGTATTAGTGACCCATCAAAGTACATTGTCCACTGATTGTGGGATTCGTACTCGGGTCCCTGAACTGGTTCAAAATTTGTCCATTCGGCGACAAAGACTGTCAAGATCTGAGATTTAATGGCCTTTCGGGACACAAAATGGAGGTCGAACTCCCCAAGTTTGACTAACCATTTAGTCATGAGGCTCACTGCTTCCCTGTTCTTGAGGACCTCTCCTAAGGGAAACTCAGACAGCACGGTTAACTTGTGCGCCTATAAATAATGTCTTAGTTTCTTCGAAGACATGAGGAGGGCATATAGAAGTTTTTGGACTTGAGGATAGTGCTCCTTAGGCCCATGTAAAACTTCACTTACATAGTATATGGTCATTGAGTATTCTCGCATTCAGCGACTAGTACTGGACTTATTGCTTGTGGCGTAGCAGCTAAATACAATAAGCGTGGTTCGTCTGGTTGTGGAGAAACCAAGACTGGAGCACTCGTAAGGTATTTCTTGACATCCTCAAAGGCTTTATTTGCCTCCTCAGACTATTCGAAACCCTCATGTTTCCTAAGAAGTTTAAAGAAAGGAAGCCCTTTTTTCCCAGTCGTGCTATGAAACAACTTAAAGCCGCTATGAACCCTTTGAGTTTTTGGACTTCTTTGTGGTTGGAGGGCGCATTTGTTCAATGGTCATAATCTTTTCAAGATTGGCTTCAATGTCTCAAGTAGAGATAAAGAATCCAAGTAGCTTTCCTGAAGAGCCTCCGAAAACACACTTCTCGTGATTGAGTTTCAATCTGTGTTTTTTAAGGTTGTCGACAATTTCTTGCAGGTCGGAGATGTGATCGAAATGTTTTATGTTTTTAATGACCAGATCATTAACATAGGCTCATAAGTTTCAGCCTAGTTGAGGATAAAAGGTCTTTTCTATAAGGCGTTGGAAGCAAGCACTAGCATTTTTTTTAATCCAAATGGTATTTTGACATAGCAAAAAATTCCAAATAGAGTAATAAATGTGGTTTTTACTTCATCATCTAAACACATACTAATCTAATGATATCCGGAATATACATCTAGGAAACTTAACATATCACAACCAACAGTAGAATCAACCAATTGATCAATTCGAGGATGGGGAAAATCATCCTTCGGATAAGCTTTATTTAAGTCAGTGAAATCTACACACATTCTCCACTTACCATTAGATTTTCTAATCATTACAGGGTTGGCCAATCACTCAAGGGTCAGGTGAAAATTCCCAACAGCTGGTAATAGTGTCACAACGCCTTCTTTGTGGGAAAGAAGGATTCACATCACTAGGTGACCCTACTCGGCGATACCCAGTGGTAAGGGGACCTGATCTATCATAGATATCAGTCCTACAAGGGTAATCATCCTCGTGCTTTATTTTTTGATTCAAATTTCTCTGAGGGAGTTGTGACTACCCACTTCTCCTAGGAGTTTGTCAAGTACCAGCCGTTGAGGGTGTACGTTGATTCCTTCTTCGACCACCATCGTGATCGGGAGATCGGCCAGAGGATGGATTAGGTCGATGGAGGTCTTGAGGTTCTCTACGTAGAGAACTATGTGTAATGTCCTGTTTGTCCTAGAGTTTTTGCCAGTTTTCAAAACCAAAAGGAACCATTCGGTTTATTGGTTTGCTCAAGCTTAACTTGGAACTTTGAAAATATTGGAGGTTTAACTTGTACTAACCAAACTTCAACCAAGTCCAGTTGGTTTGTGTTCTTTGTTCATTAGAGTTCCCTGTTGTTCTCTGACCTTTAGTTTCTCTTTTGTTCTGTCTGTGTGCCTTTCGGCCAGGTCTCTCCTTTTTCATGTTGCTCTTGATCTCTTGAATGTCGGCATCAATAACTTGAGCTGCCCTGATCTGACTTTGTAAGGTAGGCTGCACCTCCAGAGCTGCCAAAACCCTTCTTCAACTAACTCCAGTTTGAACTTCTAAAATTCCTCATGCAAGGTTGGTTGGTTTTCTTTGACCATCAAGGTGCTACTATAGACCTTCCTACTCAAAGCATCAGCTACTACATTGGCCTTGCCGGGGTGATAATGAATTCCCACATTGCAATCCTTGATTAGTTCTAACCACCTTCTCTGCCTCATGTTTAAATCAGCTTGTGTAAAGATATACTTTAAGCTCTTGTGATCAGTGTAGACTTCACAGCGGTTACCAATGAGGTAATGCCACCAAATCTTGAAAGCATGCACTACGGCAGCTAGCTCTAGGTCGTGAGTAGGGTAATTTGCTTCATGAGGTTTTAACTGCCGAGAGGCATAGGCTACCACCCTCTTTTCTTGCATCAAGACACATCCAAGACCTTGTCGCGATGCATCGCAAAAGACCTCAAAGTCCTTTCGGACGTCCAGCAAAATCATCACAGGTGTGCTGGTCAACCGCTTTTTGAGTTCTCGAAAGCTTTGCTCACACTCGGTGGTCCAAGAGAACTTCTTTTCCTTCTTCAATAACTGGGTGAGAGATCTTGCTATACGAGAAAACCCTTCTATGAACCTTCGGTAATACCCTACCATTCCAAGGAAACTTCGGGTCTGGGGCACTGACTTAGGGGACTCCCAGTTGGGCATATCTTGGACCTTACTGGGGTTAACAGAGACTCCTTTTTCGGACAAGACATGTCCTAAAAAGACTACTTCCCTCAACCAAAATTCACACTTACTAAACTTAACAAAAAGTTGGTGGGCTCTAAGCTTTTACAGAACCAAGTAAAGATGCTCTGCATGCTCTTCTTCACTTTTGGAGTACACCAGGATGTCATCAATGAAGACAATGACAAACTTATCTAGGTATTCCATAAACACTCTATTCATTAAGTTCATAAAATAGGCAAGGGTGTTGGTAAGCCCAAAAGACATGACAGTGAACTCAAACAGCCCATACTGAGTTGAAAAGGCTGTCTTGGGGATGTCTTCTTCGCGGATCTTGAGCTAGTAATACCCTAACCTCAAATCTATCTTCGAGAACACTCTAGCTCCTTTCAGTTGATCAAACAGGTCATCAATCCTTGGTAGACGATACTTGTTCTTGATGGTAACCTCATTTAGAGCACGATAATCCACACACATACGCTGAGTACTATCCTTCTTGGCAACAAAAATCATCGGAGCTCCCCAAGGTGAGGAGCTAGGCCTGATGAAACCCTTGCTCAACATGTCTTCAATCTTCTACTTCAGCTCTACTTGGTCATCCATATGCAACCTATAAGGTCTTTTGGATATGGGGGAGGTCCCTGGAACAAGGTTAATGACAAACTCTAAGTCCCTATTTGGTGGCATCCTTGGGACCTTATCGGGGAAGATATCAGGAAACTCTCGGACCACTGGGACATCTTCCAAAGACACTAACTAAGCACTACAAGCTAGAACTCCATCAAGCTTCTCCGAGGAGGCTTCAAATTTCACTGTGACTCCACTGGGATTGGTCAAAGAGATACTTCGGCCAATACAATCCAACATTGCATGGTGGTCCGCAAGCCAATCCATATCCAAGATCACATCCAGGAACTTGGTATCCAGGAGGATGAGGTTGGCTAGAAATTCTACTGTTTCTATGACCAATTTAACTTGTGGACAACCCTGGTTCGTGCTTAATTCCGAATCAGGGGATTGGACCAACAAGGTAGCTTTAAGAGTTGCAACTTTAAACTGGTGCCTTGCAGCAAAACTCCGAGAAATAAACGAATGCAAAGCCCCATAATCGAACAAAACGGCAACTGGTACGGAATTGACTAGGAACTTACCTAGCACAACATATGGGGAGGTCTAGGCTTCCTCCACTGCAACATGGTTCACACGACCTCTCCCATAAGGTCGGGAGGTCCTGCAACTTGGGGCGCTCCACGTCCTGCTCCAGGTTGAGAGGTCCTGGGTTGGGGAGGTCCTGAAAACGAGGTCCCAACTTGAAATTGTCCTGACTTCTGTGGGCACTGGCTAGCATAGTGCCCCATTTGGTGACATTTGAAACAAGTGACCCTGGCTGCGGAACTGACATTGCTTCGGGGCTGCTAGGAGCTGGTGTTGCGGTGATGACTTAGGGCAGGTGAGCAGGAGGTTCGGGTAGGGGGTTCCTTGGCGCTGAGGTTGGTGATACACAAATGTTCTGGTGCGTTGAGAAGGTCCTTGATGAGCACTGGAATGCGACATCTTCCTCTTATAGGACTCGGAGAGCTCTCGGCGAGATTCCTCAATAAGCATAGCCTTGTTCACCATGTGCTGGAAATCAGGGTAATCATTGCCCACTACTTGGACTTTCAAGCTAGGGTGGAGACCTCGCTTGAAGCACTTCTTACGTTCATCGTCAGTGGCGAAATCCTCTCTGGCATAATGTGACAGCTGTGTGAACTTGGTAAGATACTCACTCACAGACATATTCCCTTGCTTGAGGTCCCGAAACTCATTCTTCTTCATCTCAACCTTCCCATCAGGGACATGGGTGTGGCGGAAAGCTGCTGAGAAATCAACCCATGTGATCCTCTGGGGGTCTACATGAGCGACACAAAAAGTGTCCCACCATTCCACAGCAGCGCCTCCGAACTGGTGTGAGGCAAACAAGACCTCGCGGTCTTCACAACGAGCAATGTCAAGCTTCTTCTCTATTGACCGCAACAAATCATCTGCGTCCAGAGGCTCAGGGGAGCTGGAGAAAGTGGTTGGGCAAGTCTTCATAAACTCAGACAACCTTGATTGAGGGTGAACAGGAGGTGGAGGAGGTGGCACAGCTGCTGCTTGGCTGTTTTGGCTCATCATGGCAAGCAAGGCAGAGGTGGTCTGGCTTTCCTGGGTGTAACAGCCCAAATTTCAATTTCCAGTTGAAAATAAAGTTTAATTATTTTATTGGATTTTTGTGGATTTTTTTAAAGCTTTTCCTTAACCAAATGAAAGCTAAAACAAAATGATGTGCAAAATCTATTACCAGATAATAGCTGGGAATATTTTTCTTAAGTTCTAAATGCTCCAGAGAATTTCTGTGAATTTTCTCATAATTTTTGGAATTATTTTGCTATATTCTAAAGCCTAAATGAATTATCGGCATTTAATTAAATCAGAAACTAAAAGAAATATCCAAAGCGCCGGTGGGCAAACCCGATCGGCCCATCTCCTTTTCTCGCGTGCGACCCACTCGGCCGCTCGCGCGCGCCTCCTCCTCCTGTCGGACGCCGGGACCCACCGTCGCCCTCCCTTCCT
The DNA here is from genome assembly GCA_036346255.1 of Ampelocalamus luodianensis. Classification (NCBI taxonomy): domain Eukaryota; kingdom Viridiplantae; phylum Streptophyta; class Magnoliopsida; order Poales; family Poaceae; genus Ampelocalamus; species Ampelocalamus luodianensis. The sequence goes on from CM070621.1 coordinate 54,730,570, forward strand.
CTCTCCCACCGCACCAATGCATCCCAGCCGTTGGATTAAAATCCAACGGCCAGAACTCCGCGATGCATTCAGAGGGTCCGATTGTTCCACTCAATCGGGACCGTCAGTTCTACATCCAACGGCCCTCGTGCAACGATCACTTAACTATTCACTTACACCTCCCCTCGTTCTATCGTGACCGCCCGATTAAAATCAAACGGCCACACCAACCCCAACTTACCGGTTCACCTGTTCTATCTCCACCGTCCGATCAAAATCGGACGGCTCAGCGTCATCGTCTTCCTCACCTTCTTCCCCGCACCGCCGCGCCAGTAACTGCCGCCATTAAAGCCCACAGCTGAGCTCCAGCTCCGCCCGTTTCTCTCCCCCACTCCGCTCGCCATCATGCGCATTGAAGACCCCTCATCACGCCGCCCCACTTCCGGTCGTTTTCCCCATTTCTCGTGCCCACGATTACCGGAACCTCGCCACTACCGCCGTCGCACCCGCACACACGATCTCCACCATCCGGCCTCCTCCGCCCCTATAAAAGGGAGCACGAGGTGCCCTCGCCGAACACGCCGCCACCACCCGTACCCTTCACTCGCCGTGGCGCCCGAATCGAGTTTCTTCGCGGCGACGCGGAGCTTCTTCTTTGTTTCCAGCGCCATCAGACCTCCTCCGTCCTCGCCGTCGACGCCATCTTCATCACTGCACCTGTGCGAAGCCGGAGCTACCATCCACTTCCTCGGAGGATCACCGGAACCACTACTTCATCGACGACCGCACGCCGCCTCCGCCAAACGCCGTCGCCGACAACCTTCCGGTCACGCTCCGCCGTCGTTTTGGTAACCCACGAGTTCGCACGAACCCCCTCTACATTTTGCGCACTTTCATTCCCCTCGCCGTGGCGCGTATCGCCGGCGAGCTCGTCACCGGAACCCACCTCCCCGTCGGGCACACGTGGCTGGGCCACGTCGTCGCCAGGTCAGCGCCACCTCGATGCCAACGCCGCGGCTGCCCACGTGGTGGCCACCTCAGCCACGTCCACCCCTCGGGCCGGGTCCGTGGACTTGGTTCACGTGGACCGAGTCAGCGATCGATGGGGTCCACATGTCGAAAAAATTAATTCATTTCTTTTAATTCCCGGAAATTCATCATTGGCGTCGATTGCGCAATAAATAAATTTTCTTTAGAAAAATAATTCGAGAATTCAATTAAATTCGATTTTGTATTAAACTTCTAAAATTCATATCTTTTGCATTTGAACTCCAAATTGAGTGGTTCAAATTGCAAAATTTGTCTAAAATCATAATCTAGCTAACTAAAGCAAAATACTTCAATTTGGAGTTAGTTTGATCTGAGTTTTTAATTTATTTGAATTTGAGTTGAATTTGTCGTATTTTCACGTATAAATTCGACGACTCAGGAGAGTTAGATCCTTCCGACGATTTAGAGTTCCAAGACTTCAACGAAGCAAGTTACACTATTGATCATATTGTTCCCATTGTTTTTAAGTATTTATTTACTATTTACAATTTACTATTGCATGCATATGTTTATAAAAATGTCTGAATAACTTGATCTCATATATAGTTGTTCCAAACTCCTTGGTATGGCCAATTTGATTATCGAACCAGAATACCTTGACACCTTAGATAAAATTTGTCAAATGCTAAGCCTTGCTTAGATAACATTTACAAATTTGGGAGTATTTAGTCAAATCTTTACAATTTAATTTAAAATGTGTTCCTGTGGTATTGTTTTATCACGAAAGGTTTATAAAGAGGTTTTTACTCTAAATAAAATGAAATGGGTTTGGACTTGGGCGAGATGGATGGATGGTGGGTGCAGGTTCATGCACGGGTCCAATCTAGTTAGGATTACGACCCAGGGTTTTAAAGTGGAAGTCGCCCGAGTCAGTTAAGGACCGGTCTTTGAGCGTATTTTGCTACGCCTTACCGTACCACCACATGTGCTGTATGGGCAGGATTTGGCTAAATAATCTGTGGTGTCTTAGTTTTATTTGTGCTATGTTGTATGTGTGGGCGTTGGTCAGACATTAGTCCCACCTGGCGCAAGAGGGGGCTTCCGGAGGATGGATAGTCCAAAGGTAGCGAAACCTTAGCGAGCATGAATACAGTAGGACACTGCTTTGTAACGGCCTCATGATAATTGCTTAGTCACACGCCTCGAACGTGCTTTGGCCGACATTAAAGCATTTTATCTCGTGTGGGTAAAGTGTACAACCTCTGCAGAGTGTAAAACTATTCGAATAACGCGTCCATGATCATGGACATGCTAGCAAAGCCACTCTAAGTTAGAATTGTTTTTGGTTTATAAAATGTGTTCAACAGATGTGTAATACGAATATCAATTTGAGAGAATGTATTATTCGGGGGAGAGAAATTTATTCAATTTTCGAGTGCAATATAGTTTAGAGAGAGATCTCTCCTAACAAGGAAAGTATCCGTCAGCGATTATGTAATATCTTGTTTAACATTAGAGAATTAATTGAAATGAGAAAGGTATTTAACAGAATTAAAAGAGAAATCAGATTTTTAGAGGAGAATTAATCTTGGGCTTTCGCCCACGTTGTTTGGCCCAAGTAGGAAGTTGGTTTAAGAAGGGGCCAACCAAAACCCTAGGTCTTTTTATCTGTAGCACAGCTATAGTACCACGCCGCCATCGAGCAACCTCCTCCCCCTGCTGCCTCGCCTCCATGTCGCCCTTTGCTCGCTCCTTGCTCAGGCCATCGGGAGGTAGAAGAAGGGAGAGAAAGGAGGAGGAGGAAGATCGTCTTCTCCAACGTTCTTCGCCTACATCCAGTTCTTTGCAAGGGTAACTAATGCCGGGCCTCATCGTTTGACTAGTGGTAGATGTGTTTTGGTTCATTTTTATTAGATCGCATTCTCGCGAGTAGAAACTTAAATCTGTCCGTAAGGTTGCGTGGATTTGTTCTTGGGTCTTAGAGGCCGAATTTGAGTTGTCCATCTCCTAGAGTTCTGTAGAGTCTGGTTCTTATCTTTCAAGGTAGCTACGAGGTCTGAGTAAAAGTTATGATCGTTTTAGTATCTGCTGCCGAAATCTGGCGAGAATAATCTGTCTGGTTATTTCCTAAAATATGAAATGGAAATTGGTAGAATCTGAAAGTTCACACAACTAGGTTATTGTAGATAATTCGATAACCTTTTCAGATTGATAAAGAACGATCAATTCGAGTTACCTATTAAAAGTTATGGTCATTTTAGTTTTGCTGTTCGAATGTGTAGGCAGTTTCTGTACTGAAAGTTCAAACAATGGTTAGCCTATTATTTTGGCCGAATTGGATTATCGTGTCAACTAGAGTATTGTAGATTAGTCAGTTAAGAATCTACAGAAATTGGGTTTACCTCTTTTCGACTTCCAGTTCATGAGTTATGTCAATTACCGTGCTGCTGTCCAGAAACGGTATATGGCAGGAAACGTTGTTTTCGGTTTCAGCTTTGAAAACTCGACTTGAGACATCGGGAAGCGGTGTAGAACGCCGATTAGTAGCGCTGGGTATATTATGTCCTTATTGAAATTATTTTACTTGTTTAGGAGGTAAAGCCTCGGGTTTAGGAGTATCATCTTTGCCGCTAACGCGTGCATCGTGGAAGGCAAGTAATTGTAGCGATGTTACTACCGTTTAATTGGTTGTTCTTACTACTTGCAATCTATATGATTCTCGTATTTTGAAGTATTATGCCATGGTTGGTTGACTTACAAATGAGGTGATAACAGCAATTAATAATTGAATATTTTACTTTGGATATCTTGCGTGTAGTCATGAGGTGGTTGCTTTAGATGCCGAATGTGGATCATGGATATGTTTTCCATAGTGACTATGTGGTAGTAGTATAAGTTGATCTTGTTGGTGCCCTTATGAAGATGACACTTATGTGGTTTATGAGTATCATATTATTCATAACATATCATGACATTGCATTGTGGATGTCGCCGCTTATGGCCGCGACCGTGACTGTGTCAAACATCGTACATTGCCGTGAGATGATGCACACTCTTACCTTGATGGGTAAGAGTGCGATTGGAGCATGGCATGCATTTGCATTAAAATTGTGGATGGAGGAAATGCATACTTATGCCAATGTTTGAAATCTTATGAGGCAGGACTCATGTTAGTCCATGTGGTTTATTGAATGAGAAAGTGGAATGTGGTTGCGGTCATGCAATAATATAAATTGTGATGTAGCTTGCTTGTTATTTGAATAACACTGTTAATCAATTTACTTGCTGAGATTTTTCTCACTCTTGTTGTTTATTTCCCTTTGGGTGATTCTTAAGCATTCTCAGGATGGGTAGAGCGGCACCACAATTATGCACTCAATTCATAGTTTTATCTTTGTAATAAAGTTGAGAGGAAACTAGCCTAATGACTAGCTATTCGCGAGTGTTCTTTTGATTTATTAATGATGAATTTGTGGACTACTCTTGGATTAAATTGCTAGTAGTTGATTTAATTTATTGAACTCTATCCGTTATTATTGTGTCCATTAGTTGTTTTAGCTTCTGCTTATGTTCAGCTATAGAGTGGTTAGTGGCATTCCAGGGTAATGTGGGTTCTGGGGTGTTACAAGATGTTTTAGGATGGATAGTCCTATGGTAAAAATTGGGTGGTTAGCCAAGTGTTAGGAGGATATCCTTCAATATTCAACTAATGGAGGTCATCCAATATTCGTTGTCGGTTTGTCATTTGTCTTTATTTGAATTATTAAAATTGGTCTTACAAAAGTATTAGCAATATAATCTGAAAATGTTGTTTATGCAAAACAACCCTGCCATTACCTTTGTTTACCTTATGCATGCATTAAACTTTCTATATTGTGTGTGACTTGCGAGCACGGAAGTTGTGCTCACTCTTGCTGAATAAATCTTATTCAGGAGAAGACGTTTTCCCCGACGGTGAGGATCTTGACGAATAGGCTGCGTCCCCAGACGATTGCCTGTGGCAAGTCGTGTGGCCTACTACTACTACTCTTCCGCTGTGTTATTTCTTTTCTTTTGGCCGCAGGCCCTTTTGTAATAAACTCTGAAGTTTTATCAATACATGCGTGATATGATTGTGCTATCACTTTTTGTTAACTGTGTACACTAGAAACCCTGGACTAGTGTATGAACACAGAGAATTTGGGATCCTTTGTTCCCGGGTTCGACACTGGGCCATCATTTGGTTCATGTTTTGCATCATCGAGCTCATCATCTAGGCTTGAGCTACCATGAACTGTCCCAGCCTTTGATCTGCCACGGCTGCTGGAGGAGGTGGGGGGAGGCAATTGCTCTGCTGGCTCATCCTGACTTGCTAAGTGGCGGGTTTGAACCATCTGCACAGAACTCTCAGGTTTTAAATAGACGAGAAAGAAAGCACTATAGATAAGAAGGAGTAGCACCAAGATGAGCTAAATCAAGGGAGAAAGATAGATTAACCTATTTGGGGTAGAACAGTTAAACCCGAAAGACAAAAAACTAGAAGGCTAAAGAAAGGCAACAAAGGCTCAAGCGGAGGTCCTCTGCACCTAGCTAAACGGCACCAAAACTAGTAAAGACCACTACAAAGAAACGGCCCTATAGAGGTTATAGGGATAAGAAGGTCAAGATAAACTTGAAAACAAGATTCCAGAGGAGGTAAGATGGGAAAAGAGTGGGACAAGATGAGATCAGAATAGATCAAGACAAGAGAAGAACCACTACACAAGTTACAAGGTTGGTTTGATTTAGAAAATAACTTTTTGAGACTTGACTGAGACGACCTTTCTATCTACGGACACGTCCTACAGCCCACCAGGGCTCTGATACCACCTTTGTCAGGACCCTCTTGGGATGCACTGAGAAGATCTCCCTGGAGCACTCTTAGGGAGGTCCGACAGGACCTCCTAGAGGTCGGGAAGGTCCTCCAAGAACACCCTAAGAGGAGGTCCACCAGGACCTCATAGGAGATCACAAAGACCTCCCGAAGGTCTGGTCTCTGTGCACTGAGCTAGTCCCAGGAACCGAAGCTAGCTCGCACAAAACAACATAGGTGAAATCACAACCATATAGTCCAACAATAGGAACAACAGATAAATAAAAACTTATACTAGACAAGGGCCTTATGGCCAGGGTTGTTTACAGAGGTTTCCAACGAGGGCTTACAAAAGGCGACAACAAAACTTCACAGTGGAACCACCAAAAGCGCTTGAAGCCATCTGGTAAGCCCATAGGCTATCAAGTAGGGGACGTCTCCTAGAAGGTTGGGTCGTCGAAGAACTCCTCCTCGAAGGGGTCTGAGCAACCTTGTCCTGGATCAACTTCGGCCACTGCTCAAACAGAGGGATTAAAGCCATGAGTACGTTGAATGTACTTAGCAAATCGCAGGGAACGAGTATGCAATTACTATTCATGCATTGAATTGACAATGGAGAGCTGTAGGGTTAGTTGCAGAAAGTAATATTTCATAGGAAATAACATAAATAGATTGCAAGCTCGACTTAAAAAAACAATAATACATAAGTACATTGTTTAAAACGAGGTCGTGAGCACCGACTCACTCCCAAGACCACTCGTGGGAGGTCTGGGCGCACCCACATCCAGGACCACCCCCACGACCACTCTAGAGCTCCCAAAGACCACTCGTGGGAGGTCTGGGCGCACCCACGTCCAGGACCACCCCCACGACCACTCTGGAGCACCAACTCCAGAGCTCCCAAAGACCACGCTAGGGCTCCAAGACCTCCCCAGAGCACCAACTCCAAGATCATCCTGGACCACCCTGGGGTTCACAAGACCTCTTTTGAAAAGCTACCCCTTGCACAAAATCACCAGACAATGTCCATGACCAAGGACTTGGCATGGCTATTCGGATAGATTTTTCACTTTGTAGAGGTGTACAACTTTACCCACAATTCATGACCTCTTTAACGGGGCGGGTTCCCGTCGGAACCCTTTGCTCATGTCCAAAGATGAGCAATCTAGAGCGTGACAAGACCTTTACAAAGCTTTGATCTGGCTCCATTCTGCCCGCTAAGGTTTCACTTCTAACGAGCTAATCACCAGCCAGATTCGTGCCCCCTCTTGCGCCAAGTGAGAATCAGCACACACTTCCACCACAACAGAACAGAAACATCTCATCGCTAATTATTTGGCCCAGACCACCCCCATAAAATGGTCTTGTGGTTGCACGGTAATACCTGGATCAGTGGATCACAAGGTTAAGTCCTTAGACCACTCAAGCGAGACAACCTCATCCCATAGTGTGTATAGCACCCCCTTTACTGCACGATCACTTGCCCGAGTGAGAAAATATTTTGGGTTCAACCTGGCCAAAAGAGCACCCTGGTCTTGGCTCAACAAGTTTTAACAACTGTGGCATCGCACCACGATTGACACAACTATGGCATCCCGAAGGTTTGTAACGTCCCATTTGTCCTAGAGTTTTTGCCAGTTTTCAAAACCAAAAGAAAGCATTCGGTTTATTGGTTTACTCAAGCTTAACTTGGAACTTTGGAAATATTGGAGGTTTAACTTGAACTAACCAAACTTCAACCAAGTCCAGTTGGTTTGTGTTCTTTGTTCGTTGGAGTTCCCTGGTGTTCCCTGGCCTTTAGTTTCTCTCTTGTGTTCTCTCTGTGGGCCTTTCGGCCAGGTCTCTCCTTTCCCTGGGACCTCATCTTCAGGACCACCCCTTGTTTAGACATCTTTGTGATTTTAAACCTCCTATTTTGGGTTTAGACCACCCTTCTGGTCTAGGCCTTCCTTTGGTTATGACCTTCCCTTGTCGGGTCCTGACCACCTCCGAGTTGCTCCAGGCTCGGGTTTGTGTTTCAAATCCTTTTGATTTCTAAAATTCAATTTTGAATTGAGTTTACCCTTTTTGGACCTCCCTCCCGCTTGACCTCCTCTCCTTCTACTTCTTTCAGTACCTCCCCTTGTTAGATCTTGACCATCAGGATCTCCCCTTGTTAGATCATGGCCATCAGGACCTCCCCTTGTTAGATCTTGGCCGCTAAGACCTCCTCTGGTCTCATCTTGACTTTCAAGATCTCCCTTGGTTCCATCCTTGACTGTTAGGACCTCCTTGGACCTCTTTCCTTGGGCCTCCCCGTTAGATCCTTTTCCCTTTGAATCTCACCCGTTAAAACTCCTCCTTGTCTAGACCTCCCTTAAGTCGGATCCTGTGCGCCTTTCTCTACCTAGGACCGTTAGATCTTGCTCGGATGGCCCGATTGAGAGGAGGCATTCGGATGGTCGAGCGTTCCTATCTCCTTGGGCCACCCGATCAAGATCGTGTGGCCCTGGTTCATTGCGCCTTTTCCTTTGTCCTTTGGACCTCCTCCTCCTCCTCATGACCTCTGGTCTTTTCGCAAAGGCCACCCTCTTTTGTCACGACCACCCTATGTGGTCATAACCTTTTGTCTTTTTGCAAAGACCACCCTCTTTTGTCACGACCACCCTGTGTGGTCATGACCTCTGGTCTTTTTGTAAAGACCACCTTTGTGGGTTGAGACCACCCGTTTGACTGGTCTGTTCTCTTGAGTTTGACTAGCCCCATTTGTCAGTCTTGTCCACTTTCTCAATTCCTCCGCCTCAAAAGCCTGTGCGCATTAAATGCGATCACATCTGAGGTACTTCGTTTCCTCCTTTTGATGGCATGTCTTGTCTTATCTTTGTCCTGTCTTTCACCTACCCCTGACACGTATGCCCTGAGTCCCTCAGTGCTTCACCATCATCCCCAGCTATAATTAGCCCGAGCATGCCTCCCTTCATCACCTTTATCCTCTTTTTCCTAAATTCTTTGCTCTCGCCTAGTTCTCTCTGTGCTTGTGCCTAGAGCTTCACCCTCCTTGGGGTTGGACCTCCCCTCTCATCGGGTCCTCACCTTTACAGGTTTTTGGGTTGAATTGTTTAAGTACTTTTAAGACTTTTAAGTTCTTTTGCCCGAGTTTGCTTTGTTAAGTTGGTTCTTTGCGACGTGTAGATCCCGAGTTTGTGGAGGAGTACTTGGACCAAAGTTCTGCCAAGCCTCGCCATTTCTCAACGAAGGCAAGTCATGGACCTTTGATCATATGAACCTAGTTTTTGAAAGTATATTATGTTATTCTTGTATCATGCATGGCTATTTTTATAGAAATGGTTTGGGCGAGCTATTTCCTATTTTATAGTATGCCTCCTTGATATTTGTACTCGTCATTTTGCCATATTTTCCTTGGACACCTTAGAATGGGTAATTTTAGTTGGTATTGCTTGATATTGCTAACATGGGATCGTATTTATGCTTAGTCATTGCTTTAGAACCGCTAGTCTTGAGAATCTTGTTTCATCTTTAATAAACTTGACTAATTGAACTATGAAATTATGGTGTGATGTCATTGTTGTACCGTGTGGTGGGATGCCACGCTTGTGTTAATCGTGGTGCGATGCCACTGATGTTAAAACTTGTCGAGCCAAGACCAGGGTGCTCTTTTGGCCGGGTTGAACCCAAAATGTTTTCTCACTCGGGAGTGATCGTGCAGTAAAGGGGGTGTTATACGCACAATGGGATGAGGTTGTCTCGCCTGAGTGGTCTAAGGACTTAACCTTGTGATCCACTGATCTGGGTATTACCGTGCAACCACAAGACCATTTTATGGGGATGGTCTGGGCCAAATAATTAGCGATGAGATGTTTCGGTTCTATTGTGGTGGAAGTGTGTGTTGATTCACACTTGGCGCAAGAGGGGGCACGAATCTGGCTGGTGATTAGCCCGTTAGAAGTGAAACCTTAGTGGGCAGAACTGAGCCAGATCAAAGCTTTGTAAAGGTCTTGTCAAGCTCTCTAGATTGCTCATCTTCGGACATGAGCAAAGGGTTCCGACGGGAACCCGCCTCGCTAGAGAGGTTGTGAATTGTGGGTAAAGCTGTACACCTCTGTAGAGTGAAAAATATATTCGAATAGCCAAATCCTTGGTCATAGACATTGCGTGGTGATTTTGCGCAAGGGGTAGCTTTTCAAAAGACACTACTACAGAAAAGGTCTTCACAGACGGTTCAACGTCATCACGAGCGGTTTTGTGAGCCGTCGAGTCTATGGGTCAATGATGATGAGGTCATCACGAGCGGTTTTCAAATAAATGCATGATGCATACTATCCTGAGCGGTTATTAAGTCGGAGCGATGCGATGACGATTAACTATCACAAGCGGTTTGTAGATGAAATCATCTGTGATTATGGACATATCATAGACGGTTTGTAGATGAAACCGTCTGTGATGATGTATGTATCACAGATGGGTTTTAGATGAAACCGCTGCGTGATGATGGATATATCATGCACGGTTTTTAGATGAAACAAATGCGAAATAGTTACCTATCACGAGATGGTTTGTAGATGAAACCGCTCATGATGACTTTTTCTGGAAAGTCTCCAGCGATGGATCGCTTATGCCTTTAAAACCACATCATATATATATATATATATATATATATATATATATGTCCATAGTCCTCGACCACTTTGGGCGATCGTCCACGCGACATGGCGAGGATGAGACAACGACCACGAGCAACTTCATCTAGCGCATGCAAGTTTAAGAAGCATGGTTGCCAAGAGAAGCGTCGAGACATCCAATTACGGATATCGACAACATCGGCTAGTGGATATCCCGATGCTCTCCAGGTAGCCATGTTTCTTAATCTTGTATAGGCTTGATGAAGTTGCCCATAGCTGCTATCTCATCCTCCTCATGCTGCGTGGACGACCCCCCGAAAGTGGTTGAGGGACTACGAACAATATATATATAATATATATATGATGTTGGTTTTAAAAGCACAAGCAACCACTGCTTATAGACTTTATAGAGAAGAGATCAGGAATAAAATGGTAGGACGTACCTGGCAAAGGTGGACCGCACAAGATTAACCCTACTCATGCCCTTTCCTCCATTTTTTTCCTGTTCAAAATGGACCGCCCACATGAACTAGATATTTCACAGAGAGCTCAGCTCATCCCATAACCCACAGCCATATCATCATACCCCAAAATCACAAAACATTAGCCCTCGGGGCACATCACGAAGCATAGTCGATAGCTCTCAAGATTTATCACTGAGCAAGGGGAAGGGAAAGGGCTCATGCATATCATCGAGAGAGTATATTCAATATTCAGTATTCAACAATACTTCAATATTCAATATTCAGCTAGCAGTATATTCAATTTAGTTCAATAGTTCAATATTCACTTATTCAGTATTCAGTTCATCAACAAGTATTCAATTTATCAACAAATGTAGGCATTAGGCACAGTAGATCAACAAGCAAATCGATTCGATTCATCGCTTGATCACAAATCACAAAGCACAAAGCATATCAGCAAGCCTCCACAGTATTCAGTTTATTAGTTTAAAAATCACAAATTAGTCAAAGGAGGAGGCTGCGCGGAGGGGGAGCAGAGAGGCGGGAGGCGGCGCGGGAGGGGAGCAGAGGGGAGGCGCGACATGGGAGGGTGCGAGAGGGAGCGGCGTACCTCGATTTGGCGGTGTAGATGGCGGGGCGAGCTCGATTCGGCGGGCGAGCTCAATTCAACGAGAGATGGCGGCGAGCTCGGTCGTTGGGAGATGGCGGCGAGCTCGGTCGGTTGCCGTGAGGTCGAATCGGTGGCCGGGGGAGGCGCAATGCGGGTGCCCAAAGTCTTGAACCCTAGTGCGCGATGGAGAGGGGAATGGGTGAGAGTAAGCTAGGGCACAAACCCTAGCGCGTGATCTATTATTAATAGCCAAGTCCTTGGTCATGGATATTGTCCGGTGATTTTGCACAAGGTAGCTTTTAAAAGAGGTCTTGTGAACCCGAGGGTGGTCCAGGATGCTCTTGGAGTTGGTGCTCTGGGGAGGTCTTGGAGCCCTAGGGTGGTCTTTGGGAGCTCTGGAGTTGGTGCTCTAGAGTGGTCGTGGGGTAATCACGGGCGTGGTGCGCCTGCACCTCCCACGAGTGGTTTTTTGGAGCTTTGGACTTGGTGCTCCAGAGTGGTCGTGGGGGTGGTCTTGGACGTGGGTGCGCGCAGACCTCCCACTAGTGGTCTTGGGAGTGAGTCGGTGCTCACGACCTCATTTTAAACAATGTACTTATGTATTATTATTTTTTAACTCGAGCTTGCAATCTATTTATGTTATTTTCTGTGAAATATTGATTTCTGCAACTAACCCTACATCTCTCCATTGTCAATGCCAATGCGTGAATAGTAATTGCATACTCGTTCCCTGCAATTTGCTCAGTACATTTAACGTATTCATGGCTTTAAGCCCTCTGTTTGAGCAGTGGCTAAAGTTGATCCAGGGCAAGGTTCTTAGACCCCTTCGAGGAGGATTTCTTCGACGACCCAACCTTCTCGAGATGTCCCCCACTCGACAGCCTATGGGCTTGCCAGATGGCTTCAAGTGCTTTTGGTGGTTCCGCTGTGAAGTTTTGTTGTCGGCTTTTGTAAGCCCTCGTTGGCAACCTCTGTAAACAACCCTGGCCATAAGGCCCTTGTCTAATATAAGTTTTTCTTTATCTGATGTTCCTGTTGTTGGACTGTGTGGTTGTGATTTCACCTATGTTGTTTTGTGCGAGCTAGCCGGTTCCTAGGACTAGCTCGGTGCCTGAGAGACCAGCACCTGGGTGGTCTTTGTGATCTCCTAGGAGGTCTGGTGGACCTCCTCTAGGATGTTTTGGAGGACCTTCCCGACCTTTGGGAGGTCTGTCGGACCTCCTAAGAGTGCTCGGGAGATCTTCTCGGTGCATCCCGAGAGGGTCTTGACACTATGTGAATGGCGTTCGATGGAGTTGTTCTAGTGTGATCTCGAGCAGCGTCATCGATGCGCTCAACCTAGTCATAGTATCACGGCCGTTGGCGATTTCTTGGGCAAAGATCGTAGCACGTGCTCATCCAAGCTCTTGACTTGGATTTTCTATATGATCATTGATCCTTCGTAGTTCTCGAATAGTTTCGATGGTATCAAATTCGTCTAGGTAGCATTCTCTCATTGCAATCCTATTCTGGATAGTCTTAGGAACATCTACATCGAGATCACTATGACATCTCTTGGTGGAGTCACGATCACCTCGAGGATATCGGTTACACTCATGAATGTTGAGATTTCCCTCATCGTCGGAGCGGTTCTCGTCATTCGTACAAGCGACCATAGCGAGTGTGCGATGGGCAGCATCCCTAGTCCTGTGTCACGGAGAGTGATCAGGATCTATAGGGAGGATGAAGACATCCTAGGTGTTGTCATCGTCGCTTGTGGTCGAGCCCTCCTGGCTCGGTGAGTAGTCAAAAGACAATGCTAGGCAACTCGGGGTAAACCCCTCTAGGAAGGGGAATTCTAGGTTATAACTGTCTCTGATGGAAGGTGAATTCTTCGGGCATGTGGTCAAACATGCAATTGTAGCATGTTTGATCGTGTCCCAGGTAGGGATAATCGCACCATGACAGTTAACAGATGGCAATCGAGCCCTAGAATCACGCATTCCAAGACTCAACAAAGAATACGAGCATCCTTGGACGGGCTTGAATGCTTGGAGACGGGAACCTCGTTGCGTTCAGTGTTTGTCGCCAAGCGGCACTGGTTGTGGTCAACTGGACCCTTGCCCTATGAGGATTTTGACTCTCCCTCTAGGCGTAGTAGTGATAATGAGAGAGTTGGAGATAAGGTGCCATCATGGATCGTGTTCGTAGTGTGATCCCCTAGGTCCATGAAGGGTCCCTAGAGTTGGCATTGCCCTCGGATGAAAACACGCTTTTCTCATAATCATAGTAGGCATTCATGTCGATTCCTGCGTAATCTGCGAGATCGAACCAATTCTCCTCATTCCACTCGTTTGCCATGGAGACATCTGAGTAGAAACAATGAAGATCGCTGGAGTGTCCCCACGGACGATGTCAACTGTCGATGTTTTACTATCAATCTTATAAAATTAATGTTGGGGATGTTGGTGATATGCCCTAGAGGCAATCATAAAGATGATTGTATCATGTCTATGTTTATGAGTTATTAAATAAATGTTATTTTGTTCCTTGAATGAATCATTAGTTATATAGATCAACGAGTATGTGACTTGTTGGTGAAACTCTTTAACTTATATGATGTCGTTCTAAAAGTATCCCTGGTCGAATGTCACTGGTCGGAACACCAATGACTCTACGACCAGCATATGTATTGATTAATGACCATGTTTCACCGGTCATGGATATGGGGATATCGAATCAATAATGTGAACGCATGTTAGAGAACATGGGGTTGGATAGACCCACCTTGAGACACTCTTAAGATTGTTATGATTCTATGTGTCATTAGTTGGTCTCAAGCAATGATGATGTATAATCCTTAGACCTGAGATCAGCATGGTTCTCTACATGTATAATAGTACTCTTAGGGTTGCCAAACGCTGCTCATAACTGGGTAGTTATAACGGTAGCTTTCGGGTATGCTATGAAACAAGCGGAGGGATGTGACCAGTCGGATATGAGATTTGCCCCTCCTAACATAACAGAAAAATATCTCGGCCCTTGCGTGGTCGGATAAAGAAAGCGCTTGGCCATGCCACTCGTGGTCGAAGAGTTCGACTACATAAAGTTATCCGATACTCGATCGAGAAATTATTGAACAGTCCATGGATGACATATATCTAACCTAGAGTTCAAACCAGATATCGTGAGGCAAAGGGAGAATACACAAGTAGGTCGCTTAGTTCGATCAGTTACAGACTGGTTGTATGGAGATACGAGCTGGTCGTAGACTGGTCAAACGTAATCACAGAGTGGTCGAAACCTGGTCGTAAGGAGTTACGAACTGGTCGAGACTAAATATGAACTGGTCGTACACAATTTCAGACTGGTTGTACTTTAGTACTAACTAGTCGTAAGGAGTTACGAACTAGTCGTACTTAAATACCGACTAATCGTGACGAGATACGAGCTGGTCGTAAGTGATGAGGACCTGGTCGTAGATCATATTGTATTAAGGTTCATCTGATATAATTTGTGTGTATTCAAGAATCGTTATGTCCAGCTAGGGACCACTACGACTTGTGGTCGGAAAAGGGTTTCCGAGTCACAACTGATTACACATAAACCTAACGTGTCACACATTTAACGGGTTGGAACAAACCAGTACGAATATGATTCGTCAAACGTCTTCGGATTGGATCCGTCACATGGCACTACATATATAAGGAGATGCTTGAGGCTATTATGGGAAGCAAGAGATGTGAGTTGCTCCACCCAAACCCTAGCCGCCATCTTCCTGAGAGCCCCGCTGTGCGACTTGGTGCTAGCACACCAGCGTTCGGTTGTTCCTGCCCTGGACGTGTGGATACCGTAGAGGCGCTACTACGGTTGCTGTTGCGCTTGAGGACGATCCACGATCTTCACAAGGAACATTAGAGGTTGCTGGAGGAGATGATTGATTTGTGAGGACGCTGGACGATCGACTACGACTCTTCACCGACGTGCTCTTTGTTGGACCAGGTTGCTCCAACTCATCTTCTGCTGCACTGCGCGTCTGGTGGTAACGATCTGTGATCATCTGCTTGCTTGGCATCCTGGTTTACGTGGTAGAATGTTTGAATTGTTGCTATCGTAGCCTAGCCGTATCCCTTCAGTGGTATCAGAGCCATCCTGCATAGTTTTTGATCTGGAACGGTCGCATATACTTGATATGTGGCAGTGGTAGATTGGATCTATTACTGGTTTGATCTGATAACCTAGATTGGTTCATATGGATGGAACGATCGAGGCACTAGTCTATATGATCGATCAGTGTTCGACGATAGTAGGTGGGTTTTTCAAGGAGGTACAAGTTAAGAGCACTGGATGATTTACCCGACTTGTTTTCGACTGCCACTACTACAAAACAGGTCATAGTAGACGCCTCATCACAGACGATTTGTTTGGATCCGTCTGTGTTGTCTTATCACAGACGGTTCATTTTGAAACCGTCTGTGATATACGTCATTATCACAGACGGTTCGTATTAAGAACCGTCTCTGAAGTATCACAGACGGTTCGTGATACGAACCGTCTATGATAATGACCTCATCACAGACGGTTGGTATTAAGAACCGTCAGAGAGTAAGGAAAATTTGAAGCCATGGTAAAATCCAAGTCACAGACGGTTTTTATATGAAACCGTCTGTGATTCGCAGCGCGGGAGTTCGAAAATTTTGAATGCGTGCGCGGGAGGCAAAATATTTTGGTGTTTTTATATATTATGGCCGACCTCCTCTGGGCGCTCAGTCTCGCACTCCTACAGTCCCGGTCCTCCTTTGGGCTCGATCCTCCATTGCTCCCGCAGTCCTCCTCCGAGCTCCGGCTGGACACTGCTCCTGCGGTCCTCCTGCAGCTCCCGGCCCCCCGCTACTCCTCCACGCTCCGGTCCTCCTGCAGCTCCCGGCCCCCCGCTACTCCTCCGCGCTCCGGTCCTCCCTTGCTCCCGCAGTCCCCAACCTCCGACGTGGTCTTCCTCCCCAATAGCTAAGAGTCGACGCCGACACCAACGCCGACCTCCTCTAGTCCTCCTCCGACGTCGACGCCGACCTCATCCAGTCCTCCTCCGACGCCAAGCGTCTACGGTATATGAGGTTCTGTTGGTACTTTTGTATATGAGCTCATAGATTCAGATCAGATTTGTATGTATGTGCTTGTGGTACTTGTGTTAGATTCATATCCAGTTTACATAGATTCTCCTCCGATTCTACTTATGTTGGTACTTGTATATGATCGAGTGTATGAGTGTATCCATGAATCCATGGCTTGAGAAATTTATTGGGAGACTTGGGACTTAGAATCCATGTATGTGTATCAATGAATCCATGTTTGGGAGGATTGGGAAATGACAAAGTATGTGTATGAGTGTATCCATGAAATGGCGGTATTTTTTTGCAATAAAAGCTATCACGACAGTTACGAACAAGAACCGTGCGTGATAATTACTAACACTGATTTGTTCTAGTTATGAACCGCCTATGATATCCACATATCACAGACGGTTCTAATTATGAACCGTGATTATATCACATATTACAGACGGTTGGTAACTAGAACCGTCTGTGTTGTCACTTATCACAGACGGGTTTTTTAACCGTCTGTGATAACCGCCAGTTATCACAGACATACAAAAACACAGACGGTTCCAAACCGTCTGTGATGACGGTTCTGAACCGTCTGTGATGACGTTTTCTGTAGTAGTGTGCCTTGCATAATACTCCTACCAGTCGGGATTCCGCCATCGAAGTGTGCCATAGTGCGTTATCGTATCAAGACAATGATCAGATTAGTTCGAAATACGGTTAATATGATTAATCCGATGATTTCCAAGACTCGATTATGTGAATAAGATTCATGTCTTAGAAAAAAATTTCCCAGAGTGCTACCCTCAACCAGCGAGGGGCACTGCCTCTTCGAAGCCCACCCACTAACCGACTAGCGGGACCACTGTGGTCATAGCCGCGTTATATAGTAGTATGTGTTCATGTTGCCCGATAGAATTGGATTCTATGCATAACTCGTTTTTGCAGGGTTTGATGTGAATAGTATGGCCTATTGTGTATGTGATGCATGAATGGATTTTCATGGCCTGCATGTCATGCTGTGAAATAGCCATCAAGCTACATATTATTGTATAACGGTCTGCGTACTGACATGTGATGCTTGATATTATCCTATATATTTCATTACTAGCTCTTAGGAGTAATTGCTTAGTAGATGAATACGGTCGGAGACTTCAAGTATGGAGGTCGGAGAATAGGAAGCATCTTTGATGGAGATCGACATGTTAAGGGCCATACTATTTCACGATTTAATATGATTATCTATGAATGTTTGTGTTTATTCTTGTTGTGCTATTTGATCATGTTTTATTATTAGATGTTTTGACATGATAAAGTAGTATCCTCAGAAAAATTAAGTAAAATTGATGCCTTTCCAATTGTTGCGCTATCATGATTTTGATCGTTAATTGGCGAGTCTACCAAAGTAGGGTGTGTTAACTATCTTAATAAGATGGGGTGGGTGTCGGACACCCACATGCATAGTGTTGGTTTTACTTAACAAGGCTATCAAAACAGTTTTGGGCCTTGGGACATAGTGTTGGTCGGAAGTGTATAGAGATTTCACCGATCAAACAAGAGTCATATATGATATGATTAGCAAAGAGTTGCTTACCTAAAATCGCTAAGTTTCTAGCAGTGATGCCAAAGCTCACTAGGACTTAATGGTTTATGGATCTTGAATTCACTATATGTTGTTTGAGGGAAACATGGTTTATAGTAGAAGTATCTTTTATTATCTGTTGTTGATTAAGTTCGACTGGTATGAATTAGTCATATAGTGATACTGAACAGGTTCATACTAAGTCGTATGGAGATACGACGGATCCGGACTAGTCATATGGTGATACGAGTGGTCGAGACTAGTAGAACATTACCACCAACATGAGTGTCTAATAGAAGATCTTTGTCAGACACGGGAGTAACTCTCCCAAATCCTCTGTGCATAACTGAACTAGTCCCATGATCAGTAGCTAGTTCACACAGTAAATAAATATGGTAACAAAATCATATCACAACTTTATTAATAAATACCAACAGAGTTGATTACAAAGGAGGCTTACATGCCAACACTAAAATAAACACAGCGGAAGGCGAAGAAGTAGTAGAGTCCAGTAATCTGCCACAGGCAATCGACTGGGGTAGCGGCCTAGTTGTCGAGATCCACACTGGTAGCAAAGTTCTTCTCCTCTGAAATTTTATTTGCATAAAGCAAGTATGAGCACAACTTCCGTGCTCGCAAGTTACACCCGTCAAATAACAATATGACATGCATACATGGATGTAACGAAAGATGGCTTATAGGGTTATTTGTGCAAAAACAGCATTTGACAATAAATACATTGCTAAGTTCAAAAGCTCAAGTTTCGCAATAACTGAAATAAATTTTGAATTATTAAAGATAGTGTAGGCACCAACCTAACACCAACATAAACACGGGCACCAACCCGCGGCTTTAACCCATAACTTTTCTCATGGACACCCATCCATGTCAAAACTGTTTTACAAAAATATTTTGAAATCAAAATCAAAGTCTAATTTTGAGTAGTTTCTGCTAGCATGTCCGTAACCGTGGACACGGCTATTCGAATAGTTTTACACTCTGCAGAGGTTGTACAACTTTACCCACAAGAGATAATCAACTTGCATTGTCCGCATCACACACTTCTGTAGGTGTGTGACTAAGTGGTTATCATGAGGCCTTTACAATGTCCTATCTTAATGTATTTATGCCCGCTAAGGTTTCGCTGCCATTGGACTAACCATCCTCCGGGAGCCCCCTCTTGCGCCAGGTGGGACTACTGTCTGACCAACACCCACACCAATAATATAGCACAAATGACACTAAGACATCACAAATTATTTAGCCAAATCCTTCCCATACAAGACATGTGGTGGTACGGTTAGGCGTAGCATCATGCGCTCGAAGACCGGTCCTTAACTGACTTGGGCATCTTCTAAATAAAACCCTGGGCCTTAACCCTAACCAGATTAAGCCCGTGCATAAACATGCACCCACCAATCATCCATCTCGCCCAAGTCCAAACCCATTTTTGATTTTATTTAGAGTAAACCCTCTTTAAAAACCTTCTATGGTAAAACAAACAAATTTAAATCAAATTTGGAAGATTTGGCTAAAAACTTTCCAAATACAAGATTTGAT
Source organism: Ampelocalamus luodianensis (assembly GCA_036346255.1). NCBI lineage: Eukaryota > Viridiplantae > Streptophyta > Magnoliopsida > Poales > Poaceae > Ampelocalamus > Ampelocalamus luodianensis. Next base: position 54,750,286 of record CM070621.1, read on the forward strand.
CTAAGCATTGGCTAAGCATATGATTAATTTTAGTTTCATTTTGCCTAATGGTGATAAGGTATTCACATTCAATATTCAAATTGGCTATACAAGGAAGATTGGAATAACTAGGCAATTAAAACAGGGAATTAAAATAATTGTATAAACATATGCATGCAGTAATAATTTAAAACAGAATATAAATAATTTGAAATAGTGGGATCAATATGATCAAGGGTATAACTTGCCTTGCTTGATGAGGTGATGTGGTTTTCCTTAACAGATCACCCAGTACTGGGGTGATGTTGTTTTCCTTAACAGGTCACCAAGTACTCACCAGTACTTTCTCCAGATAGTCCAAGTGTACAAACACGATGATCATACAGTAAAAATCAATCCTCTTATGAGCTCTTCAAACGGCGTCGAAATCTGACTCTCCGAAGTCGTCGAAATCTAATCGCGAAATAAGCCAAATTCAAATAAAATTCAAATAACAACTCAAATAAGCTCCAAATTGAAATATTTTGGTTTAGTTAGCTATATCTTAATTTTATATAAATTTGAATGGGCTCAATCGGAGTTAGGATGCAAAAGATATGGGCTTTGGAAAAATTGAAAATACATGAAATGATGAATTTAGGGATTTTCCGTATTATTTCTTTAAAGAAAATCCAGATTATTGCGCAAGGGCTGACGTCAGAAGTGAATGTGCACGATTTTGCTACTAACGAGTGGGCGGGTCAATGGACCGGTCCACGGCCGTCAAGGACCATGGTGGGCGCGGTCCACCGCACAGTGCGCGCGGGTGTGCGTGTGCTGGCGCAACCACTGAGGTGGGCGCCACGTGGGCTGCCACATGGGCAAAGGGGTGAGGTGGCGGGTGAGGTGGCGCGGACGTGGACGCCGGTGGATGGTGGTGCTCCGTCCCCCATGGTTGCCGGCGACTGGAGGTACGGCGGCGAGTGCGAGTGGTACCATGCGAGAGAGGAGGCGATGGGGAGGTCGGGGCTTACTCAAGCGGCGCAAATGCACGGAAGGAACGCCGGCGGCGAGGTGAGAGGCGGCGGTGAGGCTCGGTTAGCGGCGGCGGTGTTCCAGTGAGGCCCTGGCGGAGGAGAGGTGAGCACCGGGTGCGCGAGATCGCGGCGAATCCGATGGTGGCGGCAGCGTGTACGCAGCGGCGGTGATGGTGGCGCAATTGGTGGTGGAGACCTACGGTGGCCGGCGGTGAAAAAGGGGTGATTCCGGCGAGGTGGGGAGGGGAGAGGCCAAGTGGGTGGCGGGGGCGAGTTGTGGAGGAGGAGGCGGTCCCGAGGCTCCCTTTTATAGGGGCCGGGGGTGGCTGGAGGGGAGGAATCGGGTGCGGCAATGGCGGCGGCGGTTTTGGGTTTCGGTGATTGCGCGCAAAACGGAGGGGGTAACGGACGGGAGGAGGGGCGGCGTGATGCGCGGGTGCTGTTGCGCACGCGGGCGCGGAGAAAGGGGGAGGAGGGGATTGCGGGATTGAGGAGTTCCCGCACGGAGATGGCGGCGGTGGGTGCGGCCAAGTGGAGAAGAAGAGGTCGCGGGGAAGAAAGAATGCGGACCGTTGAATTTGCATCCAACGGTGGGGGAGGCGGGGTGGCGTGGGGCAGTGGTGGCGTCCGATGTAAATCGGACGGTGGCGTGGAGGAGGGAGCGGGCGGGGTGGAGCGGCGAGTGGGCTGGGCTGAGTGGGCCGAGTGCGGAAGAAAAAGGAATGGGGCCGGGAGGTTTAGGCCCAAAAGGGTTAGGGGTTTTTAAATGATTTCGCAATTTAATTAAATCTGATAATTCAATTTTGTTTTAGAAAATAGCATATAAACTCTAAAAATTATGGAAAAATTCACATAAATTGTTAGAGTTATTTTGACCTTAAATAAAATAGTTCCAACTTTAAATTGACTTTTAATTTTGTAAATAAATTGTTTTGGCTTTAAGATGTTTAGGAAAAAGCTTTTTAAAAGAATTCCAGAAAATTCTATAGATTAATTAAATGTTTATTTTTTAGTTTAAATCAAATAAGACTTCAATAACTTCAATTAAATTTTATTTTTAACTTTTAACATTTCAAAAATTCAAATAAAGCCATAGAACTCATTCAAATTTCAGAAAATCTAATAAAACAACAACTTTATTTTATTTTATTTTGGTAACAGCACTTTGGGATGTTACAATCTTACATAAACATAGTGTTGAATCTTTGCATATATTTTTCTGTTGTAGATCATGGCACCTACTACTTCTTCTGCACCTACCTTTAATTTGAAATCTATTCTTGAAAAAGAAAAGTTGAATGTTTCAAACTTCATTGACTGGTTTCGTAATCCGAGAATTGTTCTCAAACAAGAAAAGAAGGAATATATTCTAGAGGGTCCCTATCCCGAGGAACCGAATGCCGATGCACCTTGTCCTGAAAAGAATGCTTATGAAAAGAATTGTAATGACGCATCAATGTGCACTGCTTAATGCTTGCTACCATGAACTCTGAGCTTCAGAAGCAATATGAGACCACGTATGCTTACAATATGATTGTTAGTCTAAAGGGTATATTTCAGGATCAAGCAGAGCGAGAGATTTAACACCTCTAATGTAACATCCCAATTTTGGGCTTGTGTTTCAAATGTAAGAAAATGAGTAGAAATTAAAACTTTTTGCAATTACTTACTTGTGGAGCTTATGGGAACCTCAATGAAGCTATTTTGATCACCCATTGGTGTTCATTTTGCTCAGGTTGTCATTTGCCACTTTATCTTCCTCGGCTCCGATGGACTTCATCGTGTTCAAGTCACCACCGGCCATCTTTGAAGCCCCTCTCGGTTAAGGTAGCCTCTTAATAGTCCCTAGAAGTCGTGGCACTCGCTTCCTTGGACCACAGCGGAGCATTTTGCTATTTTCATGTTTTGCCGAAATGGCCTCCTTCTATGTTTTCCGGCTCGCCGGCGTTCCAGACCTCCACCGCCGGCGAGGTCACCACCATTAGGTTCGCAACGCTATTGCAAACCCATTTTGGTATTTGGTTGGCGCCGCCGCGACCGGAGTCGCCGGCGACAAGCCGTGGAAGCCACTCGGTTTTTGTCGGCTGGGAGCGCCCGTTTTCGTCAACTTATTAGGACACGTTTAATGCTTAATTATTGCCAATCATTAGAAGTATTAATGGTGTCTTAATCTGGCCAAATGTCACACTGACGTGTAGGCCCTCAGTCCTTAAATCGCCTCTGCACAAAATCTTTAGGACATATTAATTGCTAATCATTGGTCGTTAGTAATTAATTAATTGTCCTAAAAATCCTTCTTAAGTCGCTGCCATGTGGGCCCCGTGCCCTGTGCACGTGGTTAAAGCTCACGTGTGTGTGACTCACAGTCACTGACATGCGGCCCCACTCGTCAGTACATCGATTTGAACTTAGATCGTAGGCCACCGTCCGTTTTGCGATCTGTGGCCCAGATCTTGTATGCGTTCGGACCATCCGGATGCCTAAATCATTCTGGATCGTCCATCGCTTGATCTGCGGTCCTGATCGTGTGTGCAATCGGACCTTCCGATTAGTGGTGTGCTCAGAGTCATTCATCTTTAGATCTGCGGTCGTGGTTGGCCGTGGCAACCGCACTGTCCGGTTGCATCCATCCTCGTGAGCCGTTGGATCTTGATCCAACGGTGGGCTCTTTAGGATCGCGCGTGCATCGCTTTTCGTGCATGCGGCTCGTTGAATTCGCATCAACGCCCACGAGCGCCCACGTCGTTTATTTCCGTTTAGTGGGATTTCGTTTACGTAAGTATTTATTTGTCAACTAAAATTGTATCGAAACTTTAGAAATTCATAACTAAATCGTTTTAACTCCTTTTTAGATGTTTCCAACTGTAATAAATTTCTATGCCTCTGTAGTTTAATATAAAAATGCAATTGGCCATGTCCCTGTCACAGAAAATTGTGTAACTCAAATAGCTTGTTTTCTGCCAATTTTGATTATCCCAAAAATAGAATTAAACTTGTAAAATGCATATCTTTTCCTCTATAACTCCAAAATGTGCAAAATCAATTTTGTTAAATTCCTCAGTTAGTATACTTTAATCTGAAATAGGTTTTGAACATGTTTATGTTTCGAAAATGTAAAGTGCTAGGTTTACAACTTAGAAAAATCATAAGTAATTCATTATAACTTCAAATTTAGTAATCTCAACTTTGTTTGTTCTTTGGATGACTGATCTACCCACCATAAAAATTTGAGCTTAGATCATTCCGAAATTTTCGCCATGAACAGATACCAATAATTAATTTAGTTAATTTATAGGCTGAGAGAACTTAGTTTAGCCATAACTTTTTCATGCTAAGTCCAAATGAAGTGATTCTTGTTTCTAAAAATTGTCTAAAAGCAACCTCTAACTGCTGTGTAAATTTCATGGGATTTGGATGTCTTTTGCTGTTGAGTTTTGTTGGTGTTCTTCGTTCTTATTGGTTTTATCGTATTTTCGCGTTAGGTTCCGAAGAGTTTATTGAACCTAAGAATCCTCCTCTGCAGCAAGAGCCAGACCAGCAAGGCAAGCAGTTTGATCATGTTAATCCGAGTATTTTAAGTATTTATGTTGATTACAAATTCTATGTATGCATTGCTACTTTGTGTTAAACTATTGTCGTTAGTTGGCCTAGTAGATGCATTTCCTTAGGTAAATGATTATCCTTTACTACCATGAGCCTAGGTATTGCTGTGATTTAGAGTTCGTGGATGAGCTCTTGTCACTTAGTAGTTGCGAATTAATTGCTTAGCCATGCTTAGCTTCCGGTAGAAATGGGCGGTTATCGACTTGTCGATAACCTTGATCACATAAAACTTATTATGATTATGATTTCCACCTTGTGCCATGTCTATTTATGAAAACTAAAACCTAAAAAACAAAAGATTTAGACTTGGGCACAATGGTATGATTGGTGTGCTTTTGGGTGTGATCGAATGGTGCCTGGTCATTAAGGACCGAGTTACTTGCGCCACCGCATCTTGAGCCTTTGCGTGCTAACCACAATAGAGGTATGGGACCTCTCTTGACTTAGTACTTTAGCGTGTATTGGCTTGGTGCAGGAGGTCGCAGGAGGGATGGTGTTGGGAGCATTGTAGTGTCAGAAAGACTTCACCGTGATGGGATTTGTTGTCTTTAGGCTTGCAATGTAAGCGTATGGTGTTTCTACCCATACGAGCGGCTCGTGGTTGATACACAATATTGGAAAAAGTCTCGTAGGACTTAGCCGTGCCAAAGATACCTTCGGAGTGTGCTTTGTGGCTTAAAGGCGATCCGAAGTGTGGGTACATTGGTACACCCCGCAGGTTAAAACTATTCGAATAGCCTTGTCCTAGGTTATGGACACGCTCGGATACGCCCTGTGAGAACTAGACTACAACCTTTTAATTAAAACTTGATGGGTGGTACGAATCGGGGATTCGTGCTATGTTGTGGTGACTTTTGAGATAGTCACTTCCAGGTGGTTACTTGTATGTATCTTTATTTCGCTGTTATTTTGACAACAAAACAGATTTGCCAACTTGCTTTTAAATGTATTACATTATTGCAAATAAAGTTGGCTTTATGCAAAATGAGACATACTGTGAGGACCCGGAATATTTAACTAGTAACACTTAACCTCCAAATGGTTCTAGCATTACTAATTAAACATTCTAGGCCTCGATAGACATATGCTTCCCAGAATTGCAGCATATGCACATCATCACAAAATTACACATCATTTCCATACAACATATATTGCTAAGTTCAACAACGACATACATAAAGTAAAGTTATTACAAAAGAACCGACTGCCAAATAGAACAATATACAAGAAAGACAATGGAAGCAAAGGTGTCATAAGATGGCTAGAACAAAAGTCGACCGCTTAGCCACACCACCCACAAGGCAACCGACCGGCCGCCAAGCTAGACGCCTCGCAAGCTACCACAAAGACAACTCACGTAGTGAGGCCCTCAAGCTCACCTTCTTCCTCTGCAACAATTACATTTAAGCAAGATAACTGAGTACACAAAGGTACTCGCAAGACTGACGTGTGGAATAGCAGACCTATTCATAAACTACATGCAAGCTTATTTAGGTGGAGGTTGTATGTCTCATTTTGCACAAAGCCAACTTTATTTGCAATAACGTAATACATTTAAAAGCAAGTTTACAAACCAATTTTAATGTTGAAAGTAACAACAAAAATAATGATAAATACAAGCAACCACCTAGAAGTGACTATCCCAATAGCCACCACAACATAGCACGAATCCCTGATTCGTACCACCCATCAAGTTTTAATTAAAAAGGTTGTAGTCTAACTCTTGAAAGCTTACCCAAGCGTGTCCATAACCTAGGACGAGGCTATTCGAATAGTTTTAACCCTACAGGGGTGTACCAATGTACCCACACTTCAGACCGCCTTTAAGCCACAAAGCACACTTCCGAAGGTATGCCGGCACGGCTAAGTCCTACGAGACGTTTTCCAATATTGTGTATTAACCACGAGCCGCTCGTATGGATAGAAACTCATACGCTTACATTGCCAGCCGAAAGATAACCACCCGTTACGGGGGGGAAGCCTTTCGGACTCTACAATGCTCCCAACACCATCCCTCCTGCGACTCTCTGACCAAGCCAATACACTCCAAAGTACTAAGTCAAGAGAGGTCCCATACCCTCTAGTGTGGTTAGCACGCACAAATTGCTCGGATAATGTGTACTCACAAGATGTTCGGTCCTTAATTGACTCTGGGCACCATTCCATTCACACCTAAAATCACACCATCTTACCATTGTGCCCAAGTCTAAATCCTTTTGTTTTTAGTTTTAGTTTTCATAAGTAGACATGGCACAAGGTGGAAATCATAATCATAATAAGTTTTATAGATCAAGGTTATCGACAAGTCGATAACCGCCCATTTCTACCGGCTAAGCATGGCTAAGCAATTAATTCGCAAACTACTAAGTGACAAGAGCTCATCCACGAACTCTAAATCACAGCAATGCCTAGGCTCATGGTAGTAGAGGATAATCATTTGCTAAGGAAATGCATCTACTAGGCCAACTAACGACAATAGTTTAACACAAAGTAGCAATGCATACATAGAAGTTGTAATCAACATAAATACTTAAAAAACTGGGATTAACATGATCAAACTGCTTGCCTTGATGGATTTGTTCTTGCTGCAGAGGGGAGTTCTCAGGTTCAAATTTTTCTTCGGAACCTAACGCGAAAAGGCGATAAAACCGATAAGAACGAAGAACACCAAAAAGGAACTCAACAGCAAAGAACATCCAAATCCCATGAAATTTCTACAGCAGCTAGAGGTTGATTTTAGACAATTTTAGAAATAAGAATCACTTCATTTGGACTTAGCATGAAAAAGTTATGGCTAATCTAAGTTCTCTCAGCCTGAAAAATTCATAATTAAATTAATTTCGGTTACTGTTCATGACGAAAATTTCTAGAATGATCTGGAACTTGAAATTTTATGGTAGGTAGATATGGTTATCCTAACAACAGCAAAACTGAGTTTGCACAAATTGGAGTTATAATGAATTAGTTATGATTTTTCTAAGTTCTAAAACTAGCATATATCATTTCTCAGGAACATAAATAAAGACAAGGCCTAGTTCATGTTAAAGCATGTCTATGCACCAATTTTACCAAGTTGAGTTGCTCAGAAGGATTGACAGAGAAAAAGTTATGCATTTTACAAATTTTCAATGAATTTCTAGACAACCATATTCACTAAACAAGATCATGTAGTTAAAGTTATTTTCTACTATATAATAGATTGCCTAAATTCATTCTCGATTAAAGTTCATACTATAACAGAGCTACAAAGAATCGAATCATTCAAAAGGAATTAAAATGACAAAGTTATGCACTTTTGAAATTTGAAACCTTAAAAGACTTAGAGAATTTGAGCTCTCGGAGGTCCAAAAGAATCAAGGAAAAGGGAGAGGTCGTGGGCGTTGATCTTGCATCGCAGGCCACGCACTCGAAGCACAGCGCACGGGAAGATCTCCTCCCGCATTGGGGAGGTCTGGACCGTTGAGATCTGATCCAACGGCCACGACTCGGTGCATGCACAACGCCGCAAAGGAGGTCCACGCGCTTAACAGAGGTCGTGGCCGCCGATCGAGATCCGCGGTCCGAGCACTAGGGAGGTCCTAAAGCTAAACCTACGGAGGGAGGTCTAGCCCGTTAGATCAAAATCTAACGGTTCAGACTAGAGGAGGAGGTCCTAACGCTACGGATCTAAAGGAGGAGGTCCTAGACGGTCAAGATCTCCAGGAGGTCTTGGTCGGCCGATTTACACGAGGAGGTCTTGGGTGGCCAAGATCTACTCGGGAGGTCCTATGCGATGTGGTTTTAACGGGAGGAGACTCGGGCGGTTCGATTGATGCGAGAGGAGGTCCGAGCGCTAAGGATTTTACAAAATGAGATCTAACGCCAGATCTAAACCGGGAGGTCGTGAACGGCTAGGATTGATCCTAAGAGGTCTGAAGGGGTTTTCTTTGTAAAATGCCAGGGGTGGCTTTTTACAAAGAGGACCCCGAGGGTGGTCTTTGCAGAATGACCGAGGGGAGGTCTTTTTGCAAAGAGGACCTCGGTGGAGGTCCAAGGGGTGGTTTTTGCAAAATGACCCAGAGGAGGTCCTTTTGCGCAAGAGTGGTCCTAGCGGCTAGGATTTAACCAAGGTGGTCCTAGACGGTTAGGATCGACTCAAGGGGAGGTCCAAGCGCGCAAGATTTTACACAGAGCCAGATCTGACGGCTAAGAGCTAATCCCAGGAGGTCTTTAAAGGCCGAGATAGAACTAGGGAGGTCCTGGGACTTAGAAATTTACGCGGAAACCTATCTACGGTACAGATCTAACCGAGGGTGGTCTTAACGGCCATGATTAACGCGGGAGGGAGGTCCTAGCGGAAATACGGGAAGTGACCCGACGGCTGGGATTTGGCCTACGGAGGTCTGTAACGGCCAGATCTGCTCTAGAAGGTCTAAGGTGCTCCTACTGGTGCGGCTCCTTAGGACAGCGACTAAAAGGTGGCGGCTAAGGACAACTTAAATGTCGCGATGATTGGCAATAAAGGAACCTAAAAGGGACTTGAATGACCTCCGATTTTAACTCTAAGCCCAAGGCCCACACGTCGGACGCCAAGACGGATCAAGACATGATTAAGGCGCCAATGATTAGCAATGATTGGGCATTAATGTTGTCCTAAGAAAATGATTTAAAACGGAGTTTGCACCGCAGAAACTCCCGAGCGCGTTAACGACTTGCCGCGACAGGACCACACCGGCGCCAACTAAATATCGGAATGGAACCGCAATATCATCACGAGCTAAAGGTGGCAACCTCGCTTGGCGCGACGGCCTTGAATGCCCGATGAGGACATCACTCCTTCTGGATACACACACTACACAAAATCCTACTGATCCAGCTTGCAAAACTACAAGGCCCTATGACAAGAGCTCGTGCACGCCACTTAAATTATGAGGTGAGCTCGTTTCTAGGTGCTAATAATTTATCTATGCAATGGTATACTACCTAATAATTGTGATCTGTTGTTACTTAGGAATAATGGATCCCAAGGTCTACGACTGTGTCTACAAGCCCTACGACTGCCTCTGCGGCGCTACGACCAAGTCTCAAGATCCTCGACTAGGTTCGCCACGCACACGACTGCACTCACCAGCGCTAGGACCACATCTCAAGCTCCTCGAGCCCTACGACCAGTCCTGCCAGCGCTACGACCAAGTCTCAAGATCCTCGACTAGGTTCGCCAACACACGACTGCACTCAGCCAGCCGCTACGACCACATCTCAAGCTCCTCGACAAGGTTCGCAAAGACTACGACTGACGGATCGGCCGCACGACTAGGTCTCACGCCTACGACTCACCATTAGGTGTTGCGACACCGCTTTGGGCCTAATAGGCCTTGTAAGCGTGTCGGGGTCAATGCCTAGGTCGTGTGTACGCCTCTCCCATGGTCGCACAACCCTAGGTCAACCCCTTATGTTACCCCCTATATATATACAAAGAACCCACACGCTTTAGGGTGGGGTTTTTCTTAGATTATTCGCCACTTTGCGCTTCACCGCTTATCGGTTTGAGGAACCCCACATTGTGAACTTCATTCATATTCGCAATACAATTCAGATTGCATTTTCCTTGTTCTTGTGAGTTGCTTCGATTGCTTGCGTGAACAATAACCTCGTGGTAAGGTCGATCGCGTGCGAGCGTGGTTGATAACGACATGCGATGCGGGTGTAGCGAATGCAGGTGACGATCCGCGGTCGAAAGCCTCAAAGTGTCAACGCCTCACAACGAAACCAATAAAACCTATCGGAAGATCGGACACCGTGACTCATCATTTGCATCGAGCTAAGGTTGCCCGTTAGGTAATCTCGCTTATCCCCTTTGTTAGTTGTTTTCCATCACCTATAGTCCGTAAAATTGCCCTACAAAAAGTTTTAGATCTTAGTCTTTCCACGTCCAAACCACGCTGTGCCTTCGCAATTTTGTTTTCGTGATTCGCGTTGTTGAGTTCGAGTCCATCGTCGTGTCTTTGTTGCTGGTCTAGTCGTCGTGATCTAGTTTCTAGCGCCGAGTCTTTGTCGCTTTGGTCATCGTGTATCTCGCTTGTCCTTTGTTGCGTCCGCTGCAATTAGGGTTTGTCCGCTATAGCCGAGAATTGAGTCACCCCATCCGACCACTTACTCGTGACACTACCCCCATCCGACCACTTACTCGAGCCAATATTCCCATCCGACCACCTACTCGGATTCGACCACCCAGTCGGATTCGACCACCTACATCGAGTTCGACGACCTCGCCGGATTCGACCACCTACTCGAGTTTGACCACCTTCTGCCCGACCACCGCCGAGTATTCGCCCAGCAAGTCTATTTGTTTCTGGTTGCTCTCGGACACCCACACACTCATCATATCGTGTTCGACCCAACAAGGACCGAGAAGAAATCCCATAGCCGAAACAGAGATAGCCAAAGTTTATTACCTTATTACCCCTGCTCTCCGGAAAAAGTTTGTGACCTATATCTATCCTTAGGCCTGAAAAAGGGTTTTGAAGAGTTGTGAGTCAAGGTCACTTGCAAAAAAAAAGGAATCCTAGGTTGGGTTTCACTACCAAAAAAAGAAGAAGAAGAAAGAATCAAAAAAAAGAAAAAAAAAAGAGAATCAAAAAGAAAAAGAGACCACCTCAGTTGGCTCACGATCACCCTAAGTTGGTCTACGACAACCCACCAGAGCTCCACGACCACCCACAGAGATAACGGTTGCTTTGCAACTTTGTTCTTTTGAGCTTGTATCTACCCTATCTTTCGGCTTGCTTGAGCTAGTGCTAGGAGCGCGTTTGGACCAACAACTGTGACGAGTACTGTGGACTTTGATTTAACATTGCTAATCTGATTTCATTATTGCTGCTCCTTGCTACTAAACTTTGCCTGTCCGAGCTCCACGTACTTTTGGCCCTCGATTTGGATCCTCGCGATTCGCCTCCGCAGCATCTACATCCCACCCTCTCCGATCGCACTCACCGCCGCATTTGGTAAGAAATTCATAAGAGCTTGGTAAGACGCTTGAGAGTGTGTGATTCCACCTTCCACCACCTAGTAGTTGGTAGGGATAATACATTTGTGTTGTCTTTTGTCTCCTACTAACAATGGCAGGTGAGGAATTGAATGCGCAAGATTGTGTTGTGAGGGAAGAGCTTACAAGGGTGTTAGATGAGCACCGCCATGCTATTAATGACGACATCGAAGGAAGTTTGCGAGACAAATGCTACACTACAACACCAATGCACGTATTGATGGTATGGCCAATCAACCGCCGAACAATGGTCGTGTCAATCCTCAAGGTGCAGTCCACGCACCATGAGATCGACAACGATAATGAGGTGCGCAACCGCGATGCCCTTGATGCACGCATAACGGAACCGATTGAACTTCAACCGCCAAGGTATGAGAGGTAATAACTTTCCGCAACATAATGCACGTGATAATGATGATCCATATGCTAAAGTCAAGTTCACTATACCATCTTTTGCGGTGCTTATGATGTCAAGTATATTTAGATTGGGAGATGACGAGAATGAAATTTAATGCTCACTTAGTTCCCGGCGCATAGAGTTAGGCAAGCTACAAGTGAATTTAAAAATTTGCCATCATTTGGTGGAGTAGAGTATGCAATGATGGATTAGCGCCACTACCGGAATGCTTTAAAGGTTGCTATGCGTAATGATTTATTCCACCCTCTTTTAAAAGGGACTTATGTAAGAAATTGCAGCGCTTAAACCAAGGCAATAGATCCAGAGAAGAATATTATCGAGCTACAAATTAGTATGTTGCGTTGTGATATTATTGAGGATGAAGAGACTGCTATGGCACGCTTTTTATGGAGGACTAATACGTGAAATTCGTGACATAGTTGACTACAAAGAATATGATAGTGTTCCTAGATTGCGAAGGATCGCGCAAGGCTACGATAGCACAAACAAAAATTATACCGCGCAACCAAGGAACCACCGCAAGTCATATATCACGAGATTACCACTAGACGCGCCGACTCGTAGCGGAAGTAGAGTCGATGTAGCGAGTTGATGCAACAGAGTCGCATTTGCTGGCGCGCCTTCTCCTACTCCGGCGAACGCCGCAAGTTCTCCTCCGCCCGATGAACGCCGTGAGTCGCGGATCGCCCTAGTGCCGATGCCGCAACAAAGACCTCCAAGGTATCCACACGCACGGGCAGTGACACCACGCGCAGGAGTGCTAGCGCCGCGCGCGTGGTTGAGGAGAGCGTGGCTATTAGGGTTTCGGGATTTCTTCCGAAAGATTTTTCCAAAATCACCCCATGCCACCGCCTCTATATATAGGCATCCATAATGGGTTCCACCAGAGGCCCATTAGGAACTCGAGGCCTATAAGAATTCGGATCACCATCCAAATCAAATCCTAGCCCTTTAAGTGTGTGACCCTATAGGTTCGTGTGTAATCGGTTGTGACTGAAACACTTTCCCGATCACGAGTCGTCACGTACCTAGCAAAGACATAACAATTCCCGAACATACATGTAATATATCGGACGAACTTTAACGCAATATGATCTACGACTGTGTCCTTATCACTTACGACCACTCGTGATTTAGTCACGCTACCATAATTAGTTATAATCATTCAGAACCTCACGACCCGCTAGTATCTAACTACGACCGCTTTGCAACTCCTCACGACGATTGGTGATTATGTTCGAGTAGTCTTCGACTAGGTCGCATCTCCATACGACTTCACCAGCTCACGACCTCGGCAACCGAACGACCGCTTATGTATTCTCCCTTTGCCTCACGACATCCGGTTGAACTCCTGTGAGATAATATGTCATCCATGGAGTGTTCAATACTTTCTCGATCAAGTGTCGAATAACTTCATGTGGTCGACACTTCGACCACTAGTGGCATGGCCATGCACTTTCTTTATTCGACCACAACGAGGGGCCAGAGACATCTCTCCGTTATGTTAGGAGGGGCAAATCCCATATCCGACCGGTCACATTCCTCCGCATGTTTCATAGCATACCCAAAGCTACCTTTATAACTACCCGCCATTCACGAGTAGCGCTTGGCAACCCCTAAGAGTGCTATTACACATGTAGGAAACCATGCCGATCTCTGTGTCCGAGGATTATACATCATCATTGCTTGAGACCAACTAACGACACATAGAATCATAACAATCTCAATAGTGTCTCAAGGTGGGTCTTATCCAACACTATGTTCTCTAACATGTGTCCACATTATTGATTCGATATTCTATATCCATGACCGGTGAAACATGGTCATCAATCAATACATGTACTAGTCGAATGTTACCGTGTTCCACCAAAGGACATTCGACTGTGGATACTTTTAAGAACGATATCATATAAGATAAAGAGTTTCACCAACAAGTCACATACTCATTGATCTATATAATCGATGATTCATTCAAGGAACAAGATAACATATTATCAAATGTTATGAACATACCAAATACAATCATCTCTATGATTGCCTCTAGGCATATTTCCAACGCCTCCCACTTGCACTAGAGTCAATCATTTAAGTATCTAATACCGATAGCTCTTGTGTGCGCCTCATGCTTTGGTCAGGAGAGGCTTTGTCAACGGATCAAGAACATTTAAATCCGTATGAATTTTGCATATCTTAACATCTCCTCTATCCACCAATTCGCGAATAAGGTGGAAACGCTGAGTATATGCTTGGACTGATGGGATCTAGGCTCCTTAGCTCGCGCAATGGCTCCATTATTGTCACAATAGAGATCCATTGGGCCCGAGGCACTCGGAACCATGCCCAATTCAAAGAATGAAATTCCTTATCCAAACACCTTCCTTCGCAGCTTCGTGCCGCAATGTACTCGGCCTCCGTCAGAGAATCAAGAACCGTCCCTTGCTTGGAACTTTTCCACCACCGCACCTCCATTCAAAATGAATACATAACCAGATTGTGAACGATAATCATCTTTGTCGGCTTGGAAGCTTGCATCGTGTAACCATTTACAACGAGCTCTTCATCACCGCCATAAACTAGGAACGCATCCTTAGTCCTTCTCAAGTACTTAAGAATGTTTTTCACACTGTCCAGCTGACCTTCACCGGATCACTTGGTATCTACTCGTAACACTTAGAGCATATGATACATCCGGTCGAGTGCATATCATGGCATACATGATGGATCCAATAGTCAAGCATATGGAATACCATTCATACGGTCTCGCCATCGCTTGTCGAAGGACACTAACTCTTGCAAAGACTTATGCCATGTGACATAGGCAAGAACCCTTTCTTGGCATCCTCGCATGTCAACCGAATCAACATCTTGTCAATATAAGTACTTTGGCATAATCCATTAGCCTTCTTGATCTATCTCTATAGATCTTTATCCCTAAGATATATGTCGCTCTCCTAGGTCCTTCATAGAAAAACTATTTTTCAATGATACCTTAATGATTCCAAAGATTGGAATGTCATTCCGATCAATAATATGTCATCTACATATAAGATCGTAATAACGAAAGCGCCCCACTAACCTTCATGTAAACACAAGGTTCTTCTTTGTTCTTGATTTAAACCAAACCTTTTGATCTCTTCATCAAAACGTATATTCCAACTCCGAGATGCTTGCTTCAACCCATAAATGGACTTTGAAGTTTGCATACTGTAGCATTCTTTGATCGACAAAACCTTCAGTCGTGTCATGTACACATCCTCACTTAGGTTTCCATTAAGGAAAGTCGTTTTGACATCCATTTGCCATATCTCATTGTCGAAATATGCAACAATAGCTAGAATGATCCGTATAGACTTAAGCATCGCTCTGGGTGAGAAAGTCTCATCGTAGTCAACCCTTGAACTTGTCGAAACCCTTTTGCGACTAGTCGAGCTTTATGAATGTGAACATTTCCATCCATATCAATCTTTTCTTATAGATCCATTTGCACTCAATGGTTTTAACACCATCAAGAGGATCGACTGTATTCCAAACTCGATTGTCACTCATGGAGTCTATCTCGGATTTCATGGCTTCAAGCCATTTCTCATAGTCCGGTCCATCATCGCCTCCTTATACGACTTAGGCTCATCATTATTCAACAATAATACATCATGCCCATACCTTATAGGCAATTGACGTGGCCTTTTAGATCTACGTGGGTCGATGCCTCATCTACAGTTCAACAACAATTTGTCCATCCTCAGAGGTTCGAGAGGAGTTGAAACACTTTCGATGTTTCCAATTTCTTCGAGCTGCACCTTTCTCCCATCGACTTCTTTTGAAAGAAACTCTTTCTCCAAAACACCATTTCGCAACAATAACTTTGCCCTCTTCCTCATTGTAGAAGTAATATCCTTGGTTTCTAGATATCCTATAAAGAAGCATTTATCGACTTGGGTGTGAGTTTATCGACGCCAAACGCTTAACATAGACATCACATCCCCAAATCCTTAGAAAAGACAAGTCGACTCTTCCCACCATATCTCATATGGTGTCTTATCTACTGATTTTGATGGTAATTTATTTAAAGTGAAAGCGCGTTTCAAGAGCGTAACCCCAAAAATACAATGGCGATCGATTGGCTCATCATCGACCAAACCATGTCCAACAAGGTCCGACACGCCGCTCGGACACCCCATTCCATTGTGGAGTGCCCTGGTGTAAGTCAGGAACAATTCCACATTGCTTCAAATGATCACCAAATTCATGGCTCAAAATTCACCTCCACGATCGATCGTAAAGATTTGATTGTCTTGCCAAGTTGATTCTCAGACCTCATTCGGAACTCCTTGAACTTTTCAAAGGATTCCGACTTGTGCCTCATTAAGTAGACATATCCATATCTACTATAGTCATCGGTGAAGGTAATGAAGTACATCGAAACCACCTCTAGCCGTTGCTCATTGGTCCACATACATTAGTATGTACGAGTGCCAACAGTGCCTGACGCCTCTCGCCTCGACTGAAAGGAGTCTTGGTCATCTTTCCGAGTAGGCAAGATTCGTGACGCTTCAAATGATTCTAAATCAAATGAGTTTAGAATTCCATCATCATGGAGCTTCTTCATACGTTTCTCACTTATGTGACCCAAACGACAATGCCAAATAAAAGTGGAATTCATATTATTAGGCCTAAGCCTTTTCGCATTAATATTATAGATGGGTGCAACATCAAGATTCAAAATAAACAGCCCATTCAAAATAGGCGCATAGCCATAAAACACTTCATTCAAAAATATAGAACAACCATTGTTCTCAATAATGAATTTATAACCTTCTGCCATCAAACATGAGGCAGAGATAATGTTTCTACTCATGGCTGGAACGTAATAACAATTATTTAATTCCATAATAAATCGTGAAGGCAAAAGTAATGGCAAGGTCCCGACGGCTAATGCAGCAACCCTTGCTTTATTCCCGACGCGAAGTTCCATCTCGCCTCTTGCAACTCTCCTAATCCTTGTTAGACTCGCATCGAATTGCAAATATGAGCAACCGATCCGTATCAAATACCCATGAGTTAACAGAAGAATCAGCAAGAAAACATCTATAACATTAATACCAAGTGGAAGGTTTAGTCCATCCATTCTTTTCGGATCAGCCTGTATTTCTTGCGTTCCTCTTCCAATGGCCTAGCTCTTTGCAAGAAAAGCATTCATTCTCTTGAGTCGGGCCGGACTTAGTCTTGGGCTTAGGCTTATTGGTTTGGATCCTATCCGGCTTTAGCCTTACCCTTTCCATTGACCTTAGTCTTAGCCTTTTCTTGAAGCTTGTACTCTTTTGCACCATCATCACATGATCGTTGCTTTTCTTAATGTCGCTCTTCCGCAGCCTTGAGCATCATATGCGCCGTGAGATTCTTGTCTAAACTGCTCATATGGAAGTTCGTAATGAACGACCCATAGCTTGCAGTGAAGCGAAGCAAGAATCAAATCAGAGCCAACTCTTGACTAAGTGGAAAACCAAGTTTTTCCAAGCTCGTGTGTAACCAACCATCTTGATCACATGTGGGCTCACCGGACTACCTCGCCTAGCTTACACCCAAACAAGTTCTTTGAGATATCATATCTCTCGCTTCTTGCTTGTGTCTCAAACATGCCTTTGAGCGCCACGATCATATCATAGGCCTCAATGTTCTCAAACTACTCAAGGTCCGAGTTCATAGCAAAGAAGCATGAGACAAACTAACATCAAGGGACTCATCACATGCCTTTTATAGGCGCTTTTAAGGGCAGCAGCAGCATTTTCAGCAGGCACATCTGGAATTGGTTCCTCTAAAACATGTTCCTTTTTATCTTGCCTAAGAACAATTCTTAGGTTGCGGGACCAATCCGCAAAATTTGTTCCATTCAGTTTTTCCTTATCAAGTATCGAACGTAAAGCAAAACTGTATGTAGGTACAGCAGTTGGTGCCATGATCTACAACATAAAATATGCAAAACTAAGACATATGTTCAAAAGTAACTTGTATTAAACAATTTAATAAAGAGACTCCCACTCAATACCATATCCCTCTTATGACATTCTAGTGATTCAAGACCCATAATTAATTAATCTCCTAGTGAGCTTTGGCATCACTGCTAGAAGATTAGTGAATATGGTAAGCAACCTTTGCTAATCACATCTCTATATGACTCTTGTTGTTGGGCAAAGATCTCTATGCTCCAAGACCCAACCCTATGCCCCAAGGTCCATAACCGTTATGATAACCTTGTCAAGTTAGACCAATGCTAAGCGTGTAAGTGTCTGACACAAACCCATCTAGTCAAGGAGAGTTAATGGCACTCTGCTTTGGCAAGACCTACCATTAAAATACAAGACTTTGGATGGTGCAAAGAAATTGGGAGGGCATCAATTTTAACTCAATATTTAAGTGAGGGAATTTTACTTCTACCATGTCAAGAGCATTCAAAGCAATTAAATAACATGCATAGAAATAAAAGACAGAGAAGAAAGGTATTCACAGACAATCATATTGTATTGTGATATAGTATGACCCTTCCACAAGGTGATCTCCATCGCCAGCTTCCTGTGCGCCTTGTCTCCAAGTACTCCCACTAAACTATTACCGCTAATAGCACTAGTGATAAAATACAAAGGGTGAAAAGGCATCACAAGTCGACACGCAGCCGTTATACAAATATAGACAGCCTTAGGTGCAATAAGCATGACACGCAGTCATGAACATTACACACATACATGCATCTCATACATAACGGGTCATACTATTCACAAAATCCTGCAAGAACAAGTTAGGCATAGAATCGCATTCTATCTAACGATGGCATGAATTAGCAAAACCAAAAACCAAGTTTAGGTCCTAATCCACGTGGAGTGGCAACTCGCTCAAAAGGGCGGAAGCCCTATCTATATTCTAAGGTCTCGCTCGGCGGTTCCGCCGCGGTGAGGAAGGTCACACAGGCGGTAGCCTCAGATGCGTAAAATTTTCTGACAATGTAGATCCACCCATCGCTCCGCCCATATAAATCGCATTGGATTAATCACATTAACCCTTTCGATCGGAACTCGATTCGATCAACAGATTGATCTTCGCGTGCTCCATGGATTTACGATCACCGTCGTCCCGATGGTGGAAACCCGATCGTAGAGGCAAGTCGTGATACGACCATGTATACACGCATCACGAACAACGATCATCAATCACCTTACGACCACCGCGCATGGACGATCATATCGACCATCGCCAAGAACGATCTATCACATAGAACCACCAATGAAATAGAAATAGATCACATCTACGACCCCCGCATATCACCATATGCATCTAATCTGAATCTAAAACTAAGCGGGATGGGTCCGATACATCAAGGATCGCGCAAGGCTACGATAGCACAAACAAAAATTATACCGCGCAACCAAGGAACCACCGCAAGTCATAGATCACGAGATTACCACTAGACGCGCCGACTGTGAGCGGAAGTAGAGTCGATGTAGCGAGTTGATGCGATCGAGTCGTGCTTGCCGCGCCTTCTCCTCCTACTCCGACAAACATCGCAAGTTCTCTCCGCCCGATGAACGCCGTGAGTCGCGATCGCCCTAGTGCCGATGCTTCGCAACAGACCTCCAAGGTATCCACACGACGCGGGCGGGGACACCACGCGCAGGAGTGCTAGCGCCGCGGCGTGGTTGAGGAGAGCGTGGCTATTAGGGTTTCGGATTTCTTCCAGAAAGATTTTTTCCAGAAAGATTTTTTCCAAAATCACCCCATGCCACCGCCCCTCTATATATAGGCATCCATAATGGGTTCCGACCAGGAGGCCCATTAGGAACTCGAGGCCTATAAGAATTCGGATCACCATCCAAATCAAATCCTAGCCCTTTAAGTGTGTGACCCTATAGGTTCGTGTGTAATCGGTTGTGACTGGAAACACTTTCCGATCACGAGTCGTCGGCGGTACCTAGCAAAGACATAACGATTCCCGAACATACACGTAATATATCTGACGAACTTTAACGCAATATGATCTACGACTGTGTCCTTATCACTTACGACCAGCTCGTACTTAGTCACGGCGACCATAATTAGTTATAATCGATTCAGAACTCCTTACGCACCGCTTAGTATCTAACTACGACCAGTTTGCAACTCCTTACGACTGGGCCAGTGATTATGTTCGAGTAGTCTTCACTAGGTCGCATCTCCATACGACTTCGACCAGCCTACGACCTCGGCAACCGAACAACCTCGCTTATGTATTCTCCCTTTGCCTCACGACATCCGGTTGAACTCCGTGAGATAATATGTCATCCATGGAGTGTTCAATACTTTCGATCAAGTGTCGAATAACTTCATGTGGTCGACACTTCGACCACTAGTGGCATGGCCATGCACTTTCTTTATTCGACCACAACGAGGCCCAGAGACATCTCTCCCGTTATGTTAGGAGGGCAAATCCCATATCCGACCAAATACATTCCTCCGCATGTTTCATAGCATACCCAAAGCTACCTTTATAACTACCCGCCACGGAGTAGCGTTTGGCAACCCCTAAGAGTGCTATTACACATGTAGGAAACCATGCCGATCTCGTGTCCGAGGATTATACATCATCATTGCTTGAGACCAACTAACGACACATAGAATCATAACAATCTCAATAGTGTCTCAAGGTGGGTCTTATCCAACACTATGTTCTCTAACATGTGTCCATATTATTGATTCGATATCTCTATATCCATGACCGGTGAAACATGGTCATCAATCAATACATGTACTAGTCGAATGTTACTGGTGTTCCGACCAGTGACATTCGACCAGGGATACTTTTAAGAACGATATCATATAAGATAAAGAGTTTCACCAACAAGTCACATACTCATTGATCTATATAACTGATGATTCATTCAAGGAACAAGATAACATATTATCAAATGTTATGAACATACTGAAATACAATCATCTCTATGATTGCCTCTAGGGCATATTTCCAACAGATTGTTCCACCTTGCTTGTTTGGCAGAAAAAGAATTGCAGGGTCGACAGCAGAGGCCAAGGAACCATTTTTGAAGCACGTCTACACCACGATCAACATCAGGGCACGTTAAAACAGTCCAACCTTCAGCTACGCGCCGCCCCCTCCTCGAGTAGGGCGCTGTCAGAAACCTCCGACACCAACACATGCACCGAGGTAAACAAATCTACTAGTGTGCGTGCCCCACCAAGAGTTCTTCTTCGTTGCTTCCACAGTCGTGACGATCGGGATTATTTGCCATCGTTGCATGGGAATGGGCCATGTCATGAGGGATCGCCAATTCACCGAGCCTACCTTGCCACCGAAGACGGAGGTTATGTAAGTGCTAGTGATATTGAGGATGAGTATGTGCTTGCAACAACATTGCGGTGGAGGAGATGAGATGCATGTTGATGCCGATGATGTGGAAGAACAAGTAGTCGCCGCTGACACAGGACTCATGTGAGCCTTGTTGCGCAGCCGAGGCCGAGTGCACAATCGGAGAGAGCGGAGCAAAATCAGCGGCACAACTTGTTCCAATCCAGTTCCTCGTGAAGGAGAGAGCCTGCAGAGTCATCATTGATGGAGGAGTTGCAACAACCTTGCAAGCTCCGAGATGGTCGAGAAGCTTGGTTTGACCACACAACCACACCCACGTCCCTACTACATCCAATGGTTCAATTCGTGTGGTAAGTTAAAGGTAAACAAAGTTGTGAGGGTACAATTTTCAGCTGGTAATTACAAAGATAGTACCGACTTTGATGTAGTGCCTATGCAAGCATGCTCTTTGTTGCTCGGTAGGCCTTGGATATATGATAATAATGTTTTGCACCATGGTATAGCTAATACCTACTCATTCTCACATAGGAGTAAGAAGATTAAGTTGTTGTCTTTGACACCTGCTGAAATTGTGAAAAATGAAGTAGAGCGTGCTAGCAATGAAAGAAACACCAATGAACATAATTTTGAAAATCAGCAAGTAGCGAAACATGTTTACCCACCTAAAAAGGAGAAAGTGGCGCCAAGTTCCAAGGCCGAGGGAATTAAATTGAAAGGGTGTGTCATGCTTGCCACTAAATCTGAGCTTGCTGAAATTTGTGATAATGAGCTGCTATGCTATGCTTTGATATGCAAAGATGCTTTATTTTCACTTGAAGATATATCTAGCTCTTTGCCCCTGCTGTTGCTAATCTTTTGCAGGAGTATGTGGATGTATTTCCAGCTGATATACCCCTGGGGTTGCCCCCTATTCGAGGGATAGAGCATCAAATTGATTTGATTCCGGGAGCGACTTTGCCAAACCGTGCTGCATATAGGACCAATCCAGAGGAGACTAAGGAAATTCAGCGACAAGTCCAAGATCTTTTGGACCGTGGGTACGTAAGAGAAAGCCTTAGTCCTTGTGTTGTTCCTGTTCTTTTGGTTCCTAAGAAAGATGGAACTTGGCGTATGTGTGTTGACTGTAGAGTCATTAATAATATTACCATAAGGTATCGTCATCCTATTCCTAGGCTAGACGACATGCTTGATGAGTTGAGTGGCGCTATTATTTTCACAAAGATTGACTTGCGAAGTGGCTACCACCATATTAGAATGAAACTGGGAGATGAATGGAAAACCGCTTAAAACTAAGTTCTGACTATATGAATGGTTAGTGATGCCTTTTGGTCTAACTAATGCACCTAGTACCTTCATGCGATTAATGAACAAGGTTTTACGTCTTTTCATTGGGAAATTTGTGGTGGTTTATTTTGATGATATCTTGATTTATAGCAAGTCACATGAGCTACACTTGAATCATATACGTGCTGTTTTTAATGCCTTGAGAGATGCACGCTTGTTTGGTAACCTTGATAAGTGCACCTTTTGCACCGATCGAGTTGCGTTTCTTGGTTATGTTGTGACACCACAGGGAATTGAGGTGGATGGGGTAAAGACTGCAGCCATCCAAAGCTGGCCGACGCCCACTACTGTGTCATAGGTGCGGAGCTTCCATGGACTTGCTGGATTCTATCGACGTTTTGTGCGGAATTTCAGCACCATTGCTGCACCATTGAATGAATTGACAAATAAAGGAGTGTCATTCCAATGGGGACCTGCGCAAGAGAAGGCATTCCACTTATTGAAAGAGAAGCTCACCCAAGCACCCCTACTCCAACTCCCTGATTTTGGTAAGACTTTTGAGATTGAATGTGATGCTAGCGGGATTGGGATAGGTGGTGTATTGATTCAAGAAGCTAAACCATTGCATATTTCAAAGGAGAAACTAAATGGGCCTAGTCCAATTATTCTACCTATGACAAAGAACTGTATGCTTTAGTTCGTGTGCTTCAAACTTGGCAACATTATCTATGGCCCAAAGAATTTGTTATACATTCAGATCAGGAATCGCTAAAACATATTAGAAGCCAAGCTAACCTAAATAAACGACATGCTAAATGGGTAGAATTTACTGAGTCATTTCCATATGTCATAAAGCATAAGAAAGGTAAGGACAATGTGATTGTCGATGCGCTTTCTAGACGTTATACCATGTTATCTCAACTTGACCATAAGATTTTTGGTTTAGAGGCCATTAAGGAGTTATATGCTACGATTTGGACTTTAAAGAAGTGCTTGAGCTTTGTAAAGGAGAGAGAACATGGAATAAATATGTGATAATTGATGATTTGATCTATCGTGCTAACAAGCTATGCATTCCAAATAGCTCGTTCGTCTTTTTGTTGTTGCAGGAGGCGCATGGAGGAGGTTTGATGGCGATTTTGGAGCAAAGAAGACAGAAGATGTGCTGGCGCCCACTTCTTTTGGCCAAAGATGAGGCGCGATGTTGAGCGCTACGTGGCTCGCTGCACTACATGCAACAAAGCTAAGTCCCGCCTCAATCCACATGGACTTTATATGCCTCTCCTATTCCTAGCGCCCTTGGGAGGATATTTCTATGGATTTTGTTTTAGGATTGCCAAGGACAAAGAGGGGAGAGACAAGATATTTGTAGTAGTGGATCGATTTTCTAAAATGGCACATTTTATACCTTGTCACAAGAGCGATGATGCTACAAACATAGCTGATTTATTTTTTCGAGAAATCGTTCGCTTACATGGAGTGCCCAATACTATTGTCTCTGATCGCGACACAAATTTTTGAGCCACTTTTGGAGATCACTTTGGAACAAATTGGGGACAAAGTCGCTGTTTTCTACTACGTACATCCCCAAACCGATGGACAAACGGAGGTTGTCAACCGCACGTTATCCACCATGTTGCGGCTGTTTTAAAGAAGAATTTGAAGATGTGGGAAGAGTGTTTACAGCGCATTGAGTTTGCTTACAATAGGTCGGTACACTCCACCACCAAGGTAAGTCCGCTTGTAGTGTATGGTTTTAACCCCGTGTTCTATTGATTTACTACCTTTGCCTACCTCAACACATTAATTTAGATGCTAAGAAGCGTGCTGAATTTGTTCTTAAGTTGCATGAAACAACTAAAGAAAATATAGAGCGTATGACTCAAAAGTATAGGGTTGCTGGAAGTAAAGGTAGGAAAGAAATAAAATTTGCACAGGGTGATTTAGTTTGGATGCATTTGAGGAAAGACAGGTTTCCAGAGTTAAGAAGATCAAAATTGATGCCTAGAGGTGATGGACCATTGAAGATAATTAAGAAGATAAATGACAATGCCTATCAATTGGAGCTACCTGCAGATTTTGGGGTTAGCCCCACATTTAACATTTCAGATTTGAAGCCATACGTAGGAGAAGCAGATGAGTTTGAGTCGAGAACGACTCCAATTCAACAGGGGGAGGATGATGAGGACATCACTCCTTCTGGATACACACACTACACTAAATCCTACGGATCCAGCCATAAACTACAAGGCCCTATGACAAGAGTTCGCACGCCACTTAAATTATGAGGTGAGCTCGCTTTCTAGGTGCTAATAATTTATCTATGCAGAATTGTATACTACCTAATAATTGTGATCTCTGTTACTTAGGAATAATGGATCCCCAAGGTCTACGACTGTGTCTACAAGCCCTACGACCAGCCCCGCGCACGCTTTTACCAAGTCTCAAGATCCTCGACTAGGTTCGCACACACACGACCAAACCAACCACTACGACCACATCTCAAGCTCCTCAAGCCCTACGACCAGTCCCCGCCACGCTACGATCAAGTCTCAAGATCCTCGACTAGGTTCGCCAACGCCACGACTCGGACCAACCAACGCTACGACCACATCTCAAGCTCCTCGACAAGGTTCGCCAAAGACTACGACTGCACCGGCATCGGCGCTACGACTAGGTCTCACGCCTACGACCACCATTAGGTGTTGCGACACCGCTTTGGGCCTAATAGGGCCTTGTAAGCGTGTCGGGTCAATGCCTAGGTTGTGTACGCTCTCCCATGGTCGCACAACCCTAGGTCAACCTCCTCACATTACCCCCTATATATATACAAACACCGCCACGCTTTAGGGTGGGTTTTTCTTAGATTATTCTCCCACTTTGCGCTTCACAGCTTTATCGATTTGAGGAACCCCACATTGTGAACTTCATTCATATTCGCAATACAATTCAGATTGCATTTTCCTTGTTCTTGTGAGTTGCTTCGATTGCTTGCGGGAACAATAACCCTCGTGGTAAGATCGATCGCGTGCGGCGTGGTTGATAACGCATATCGTGCGGGTGTAGCGACCATGCGAGGTGACGATCCGCGGTCGAAAGCCTCAAAGCGCCAACGTCCTCACGACGAAACCAATCGAATCTATCTGAAGATCGGGACACCGTGACTCATCAACGCCGGCGAGCCGGAGATAGGCTAGGAGAATAATGCGACAAAATGAAAAGCTAACGAGGTTCAAAACGACCGGGTTTCCAACACTAAGCACTAACCTGGGAATGAAGGAGGTCCAAGAAAGGTCGCAGAGCTCCGGTGGCGGTGGTGCTCGCGGTTGGGGAAGACGACCAAAGATCGCTCCAAAACAAGCTCCCCGAATTGTCCACCTCTGAGAAGGTTAAACAAAACAAGTTAGGGAGACTTGAGTTGACCTAGAGAGCAGGTGACAAACAAAAAGGCAATAAAGAACCACCGGAGCTCTGAGGTCTTCAAGGAGCTTCAAAGTCGACAATGGAGGCAAGGAGGTGGTGCTCTAAGGTGTTTGAGTTTGGGGCTCACACTCACAACCGAGGGAGTTCAAGCAAAGAACCAAGAGTGGGAAAATGATATTGAGGAGGGCCTTGAGCTAAATAAAGCCGGGAGCTCTTGACAAGGGTATGGACAAGCCCCACTCGTGAACAAAGTCCATGCTCCCGCCATGAACTTGCTAGATTTGACAAGTGCGGTAGGTAGGGGAAGACTTCTAGGCTAGGCTCACACATTTAATGCATGGCGAGAAGAGACGTTGGGAAGGACCAAAGTGACAAGACCGCTGCCCAATTGCTCGACTCGACACACGCGGGTGCGGGAAAACCATGATGACCAGGGCTCGAGGAGGTCCTGGAGGAAGAAGAACAGGGCTTAGGGAGGTCCTGGACGATCCCGATTTGCATGGGGTGGTCCTGGACGTCCCAGATCACTCGAGGTGGGGAGGTCTTTGCGGTGAGGAGGTCCTGGGAAGGTCCTAGGAGCCGTGGGGAGGTCGTGGGCGTCGGATTCAAATCCAACAGCTAACACACGCGCGCCCGAGTGCGGTTGAGTGGACTGGGTCCAACCGTGTCGGTTGAGTTAGGCTCGGGCTCGAGCCCGAGTCTGACTCAAACCAGATTCGATTTTTCTGGTTTTTGAGAAGGGCTGACATTTGGAGAATTGTTTGAGGTAGCAAACGAACTCCAAAAATTATGAAATTTTTACAGGAGCTTGCTAGCTGAGGGATTGACCTTGAATAAAATTTTCAGAGGTTTTGGTGCTGTGGATTTTCCTCCAAAAATTTACCAAGGTACTGGTCCAAGGTTTGACCAGATTTTGAATTGGGTTGACTGACCTCCAAAAGCATTCAAACGATTTCTAAAATTGTGAATTTTTTAGAGGGTCACTTACCAACCCAGGAACTTAGGAAAATATTTCCAGAGATTCTCACAAGATGGAACAAGAATGTTTTTGAAGGATCAAGATTTGGATCAAAGACTTGTGACTTTGTATTTCCATAACTTCTTGTACAAAAGCTGTTCAGTACAAACAGGAAATACAAGATGTAAGAAAAAGTTTTAATTTCTACTCATTTTCTTACATTTGAAACACAAGCCTAAAATTGGGATGTTACACATACAACCTCCACCTAAATAAGCTTGCATGTAGTTATGAATAGGTCCGCTATTCCACACGCCGCCTTATGCAGTACCTTTGTGTACTCGCCACCTTGCTTAAATGTAATTGTTGCAGAGGAAGAAGGTGAGCTCGAGGGGCCTCACTTCTGTGAGTTGTGCTGTGGTAGCTTGCGAGGCGTCTAGCTTGGCGGCCCGGTCGGTTGTCTTGTGGGTGGTGTGGCTAACCGGTCAATTTGCATCCTGCTACAGTTTTATTTGACTCTGGAGCTTCGCATTCTTTTATTTCGAGGTCGTTTGCTGTTGTTAGGGGTCTCCGCTGCGTTCCTTTGGGGGTTCCACTACTTATTCGCTCTCTGGGTTCGGAAATGAGAGCTGACCAAGTGTGCCGGGACGTTCCTATCCACATCAAAGGAGTGGGATTCTTGGCGAGTCTTATCCTACTCGACTCGGCACGCCTGGACGTGATTCTTGGCATGGATTGGCTGTCCCAACACTTGGGGCAAATCGATTGTGCCAGGAAGATTGTCTACCTCACCAGCCCTTCAGGTGAACAGGTTGGGTTTTCACCGCAGTTGCGAGAGCCCCTTCTTGGTGCACTTGAAGCAAGACCCGCCATGGAGATCCAGGATGTTCCCACAGTATGTGAGTTTGTGGATGTCTTTCCCGAAGACTTGCCTGGGATACCTCCTGTTCGAGACCTGGAGTTCGTGATAGAGTTGCTGCCCGGTACCGCCCCTATTTCAAAGAGGTCGTATCGCATGCCTCCTAATGAGTTGGAGGAGCTGAAGAAGCCACTAGGTGAGCTGCAAGAGAAGGGTTTTATCCATCCTAGTTCATCTCCTTGGGGTTGTCCAGTTATCTTTGTGAAGAAGAAGGACAAGACCTTGCGCATGTGTGTTGATTACCGTCCGCTTAATGAAGTGACGGTAAAGAACAAGTATCCTTTGCCCCGTATTGATGATCTTTTCGATCAGTTGACCGGAGCTCGAGTCTTTTCCAAGATTGACTTGAGGTTGGGCTATCATCAAGTCAGGATCAGGGCCGAGGATATCCCTAAGACGGCTTTTGCTACTCGTTATGGTCTTTACGAGTACACCGTCATGTCTTTTGGATTGACTAATACTCCTGCTTTATTCATGAACCTTATGAACTCGGTATTCATGGAGTATTTGGATAGGTTTGTGGTGGTATTCATCGATGATATCCTTATCTACTCCAAGAGTGAAGAAGAGCATGCTGAGCATCTTAAGCTTGTGTTGGGCAGTCACATGCAAGCACCACCGTGATGCGAAATTCAGCAAGTGCGAGTTCTGGTTGAAGGAAGTGGCATTCTTGGGCCATGTTCTTTCAGCAGGAGGTGTGGCTGTGGATCCTAGCAAGGTCAGCGATGTGCTATCTTGGGGTCAGCCCAAGTCGGTCACGGATGTCTGGAGTTTCCTTGGTTTGGCCGGCTACTTTCGCCGCTTATCAAGAATTTCTCCAAGATTGCGGCTTATGACAGACCGCTCAAGAAAGACAAGAAGTTTGAGTGGTCCACCGCTTGTGATGTGAGTTTTCAGAACTCAAGAAGCGGTTGACCTCGGCCCAAGTGCTTGTTCTCCCGATATTCACAAGAGTTTTGATATCTATTGTGATGCTTCGCCGTGGTTTTGGTTGTGTTCTTGTGCAGAAGGCAAGGTTGTGGCCTATGCATCAAGGCGCTTGAGGCCTCATGAACTCAACTATCCTACTCATGACTTGGAGTTAGTCACTGTGGTTCATGCCCTCAAGATTTGGCGGCATTATCCGATCGGTAACTGCAGAGGTGTATTCACCACAAGAGCTTGAAGTACTTGTTCACCTAGCCGATCCGAACCTCGTGCAAAGAAGATGGTTGGAATTGATCAGGACTATGACATGGGCATTCAAGATCATCCAGTAAGGCCAATGTCGCTATGGATGCACTCACTCGGAAGGTGTATTGCAACATGTTGATGCTCCGAGAGCAAGAAACCTACCCTCATTTCAATTTCAGCGCCTCAATTTGGGTTTGATCGAGCACGGTTCTTTGCTACCTTGGTTGTGCAGCCAACCTTGGTGGACCAAATCAAGGCGTATGCAGACAGATGTTGGTGTGAGCCAAATCAAGCGTAACATCAAGGATGGGATAGCCAAGTGCTTTTCAGAGGATGAGCATGGCGCAGCGGTTTGGCCGCCTTGTGGTTCCTAAGGTCGTGGAATTGCGGGAGTTGATTCTCCGCGGCCCATGACTCTCCGCTGTTCATCCACCCAGGGCTACCAAGATGTATCAGACCTTCGCGAGATTCCGTGGACCCAATGAAGCGCGAGATTGCTAAGTTCGTTGTCGAGTGCTACGTGTGTCTGTCGGTGAAGGCCGAGCATCGGCGTCCAGGTCTTCTTCACCTTTGCTGCTGCCGAGTGGAAATGGGATTCCGTTGGCATGGACTTCATCACCGGTTGCCCTGCATTTTCCGGGAAGGATGCCTTGTGGGTCATCATTGATCGGTTGACGGTGGCCCATTTTCTTCCAAAGGGGCGAAGATTGATGTGAGTCGGCCATGGACTTGTATATATCCCGCATTGTGAGCTCGCATGGTGTGCGCGAACGATTGTGTCGATCGTGGTTCTCTTTCACCTCTCATTTCCGCATAAATTGCAAGAGGCTATGGCACCCGCCTTTCTTTCGGGCTCACTTACCATCCCCAGATCGATGGTCAAACGGAGCGAGTCAACCAAGTGTTGGAAGATATGCTCCGTGCTTGTGTTCTTTCTTATGGGAAGAAGTGGGAGAAATGCCTACTCGCTTGCCGAGTTCTCCTACAACAACAGCTTTCAGCCGCCTTGGCATGGCACCATTTGAAGCCTTGTATGGGAGAAGATGTAGAACCCTTTGAACTGGTCGAGATCGTGAGCGCGCCTTGCCCGAGTCGATTAATGAGGCCAAGGCCGTGTCCAGCTGATTCGCAGCATCCGCGCACGCCCACCCAGCGTAAGAGCTATGCGGATCGTCGCCGCCGTGAGTTGAGCTTTGAGCCCAATGACTTTGTGTATCTCAAAGTCTCACCTTTGAAGGGCCATCGCACGCTGGCATCAAGGGCGTTAGCTCCTCGCTATGTTGGGCCTTATCGCATCATCGAGAGAGGGGCTGGGCATACAGTTGGAGCCGCCACCACGCTGAGGGTGTGCATGATGTGTTCCATGTGTCACACCAAGAAGTGCCTCCGTGTCCCGATCGAGGTAACTCCGCTGGAGGTCCTCGATGTGCGGAGAATTTGACCTACCGCGAGCATCCTGCTCGCATTCTTGAGGAATCTGAACGAAGAACAAGGAACCGGGTCATCAAGTTCCGTAAGGTTCAATGGTCAAACCATTCTGAAGATGAGGCAACTTGGGAGCGGGAAGATCGCCGTGCAGATTATCCATCCTTCTTCTCCGAGTAAACTAATCTCTGCCGAGATTCTTGTAAGGGGAGAGTTGTAACATCCCAATTTTGGGCTTGTGTTTCAAATGTAAGAAAATGAGTAGAAATTAAATTTTTTTCTTATATCATGTATTTCTTGTATGTACTAAACAATTATTGTACAAGAGTCAGGGAAATACATAGTCACAAGTCTTTGATCCAAATCTTGATCCTTCAAAACATTCTTGTTCCATCTTGTGATAATCTCCTGAAATATTTTTCCTAAATTCTTGGGTTAGTATGTGACCCCTCCGAGAAATTTCACAATTTTAGAAATTGTTTGAATACTTTGGGAGTCACCAAACCTACTCAAATTCTGGTCAAACTGGGACCAAAGACTTGTGGAATTTTGAGGAAAATGTATAGCACAAAACCCTGGAAATTTTACACAAGGTCAACATCTAAGTCAGCAAGCTCTTGTAAAATTTCAGAATTTTTGGAGTTCTTTGACACCTCAAATAAATCCTCAAAAGTCTCTCGCTCATTTAAACTTAAAACCTGTTCATCGCTCTGGGCTTGAGTCGACTCAGCTCGAGCGCTGGTCTTGATCGAACCACCTAGTGCACCGAGCCGCTTTAGAGCGCACGCGGCAATCTTGGCCGTTGATCTAAATCGCGCCCACGCTCATGTAAGCTTTGACCGTGCGTTGCACCATTCGATTGGGACCGTTGGATTCGATCCAACCGCCCGCATTTCTGGGGCAATCGGACCGTCCGCCAACCCTTTAATCGCAGCCGCCCATTTTCAATCCGACGGTCACCATTTCTCGTTGTTCTTCTTCCTCCCCGGTCTCTCCGCATGCGTGGCCAATGGCCGAAAGAGAGAGGAGCGGCGGCTTCGCTGTGTCACTGAGCTTGCCCCGCCAACGCCTCTCGCAGGCATTGAATGCGCATCGCTTTCTCCTCTTGTCACCGTGCTCACTTGCTCCCATCATTTCTTGGTCCATGGTCAGAGCATGAACCGAGCCCACCATGGACTCATGTTCTTGCTCGAAACCCAAATCCTTTCCCTATATATTGTCCCCTTAGCTTCTCCTGGTGTTCCTTTACACCCCACCTTGCTCACTCTCTGTGCTTGAGCTCAAAACTCCTTCAAATCCTCAAACCACCATTGTTGACCCGAGAAGCTCCAATGGCGGTCTTGGTGTCCAAAGGGTTCATCTTCAATCTTTCTTGTACCCTTTGAGCTCCTCAACCTTCTTTACATTTCCCTAACTTGATTTTGGGTTGCATTCTCAGAATCACTCAATTTTAAGTTCGGAGATTTTCAGATTTCACCCCTTTCTTCTCCAACTCCTAAGTGGTTCTTTTGCAATTACTTACTTGTGGAGCTTATGGGAACCTCAATGAAGCTATTTTGATCACCCATTGGTGTTCATTTTGCTCAGTTGTCATTTGCCACTTTATCTTCCTCGCCCGGTGGACTTCATCGTGTTCAAGTCACCACCGCCATCTTTG
This sequence comes from Ampelocalamus luodianensis, assembly GCA_036346255.1. NCBI lineage: Eukaryota > Viridiplantae > Streptophyta > Magnoliopsida > Poales > Poaceae > Ampelocalamus > Ampelocalamus luodianensis. Next base: position 54,782,514 of record CM070621.1, read on the forward strand.
AAGCCCTCTCGCTAAGGTAGCCTCTTAATAGTCCCTAGAAGTCGTGGCACTCGCTTCCTTGACCGCAATGAGTATTTTGCTATTTTCATGTTTTGGCCGAAATGGCCTCCTTCTATGTTTTCGGCCGCGGCTGCCTGCACTTCCACCGCCGGCGAGGTCACCACCATTAGGTTCGCAACGCTATTGCAAACCCATTTTGGTATTTGGTTGGCGCCATCACGATCGAGTCGCCGCGACAAGCCGTGGAAGCCACTCGGTTTTGTCGCTAGAGCGCCTGCTGGCCAACTTATTAGGACATGTTTAATGCTTAATTATTGCCAATCATTAGAAGTATTAATGGTGTCTTAATCGCCAAATGTCTCATCGACGCAGGGCCCTCGCCCTTAAATCGCCTCAGACAAAATCTTTAGGACACATTAATTGCTAATCATTGGTCGTTAGTAATTAATTAGCCGCCCTAAAATCCTTCTTAAGTCGCCGCCATGTGGGCCTCGCGCCTCGTGCACGTGGGTTAAAGCTCACGGTGTGTGACTCACAACATCGATACGCGCCCCACTCGCCAAGACATCGATTTGAACTTAGATCGTAGGCCACCGTCCGCTTTTGCGACCGTGGCCCGTGATCTTGATGCGTTCGACCATCCGAATGCCTAAATCATTCTCGACCGCCCATCGCTTGATCTCGCGGTCCCGATCGTGTGCAATCGGACCTTCCGATTAGTGGTGTGCTCGAGCCGCTCATCTTTAGATCTCGCGGTCGTGGTTGGCCGTGGCAACCGCGACCGTCCGGCTGCATCCATCTTCGTGAGCCGCTGGATCTTGATCCAACGCTGGCTCTTTAGGGATCGCGCGCGCGCGCTGTTTCCGTGCGTGCGCTCGTTGATTTCGCATCAACGCCCACGAGCGCCCACGCTGCTTATTTCCGCTTAGTGGGATTTCGTTCGTAAGTATTTATTTGTCAACTAAAATTGTATCGTAACTTTAGAAATTCATAACTAAATCGCTTTAACTCTTTTTAGATATTTCCAACTGTAATAAATTTCTATGCCTCTGTAGTTTAATATAAAAATGCAATTGGCCATGTTCCCACACGTAAAATTGTGTAACTCAAATAGCTTATTTTCTCGCAATTTTGATTATCCCAAAATAGAATTAAACTTGTAAATGCATATCTTTTCCTCAGATAACTCCAAAATGTGCAAAATCAATTTTGTTAAATTCCTCTGTTAGTATACTTTAATCTGAAATAGGTTTTGAACATGTTTATGTTTCGAAAATGTAAAGTGCTAGGTTTACAACTTAGAAAAATCATAAGTAATTCATTATAACTTCAAATTTAGTAATCTCAAATTTGTTGTTCTTTGGATGACCTGATCTACCCACCATAAAAATTTCAGAGCTTAGATCATTCCAGAAATTTTCGCCATGAACAAGCACTAATAATTAATTTAGTTAATTTATAGGTCGAGAGAACTTAGTTTAGCCATAACTTTTTCATGCTAAGTCCAAATGAAGTGATTCTTGTTTCTAAAAATTGTCTAAAATCAACCTATAACTCGCTGTAAATTTCATGGGATTTGGATGTCTTTGTCGTTGAGTTTTGTTGGTGTTCTTCATTCTTATTGGTTTTATCGTATTTTCGCGTTAGGTTCCAAGAGTTTATTGAACCCGAGAATCCTCCTCTCGCAGAAGAGCCGCACCAGCAAGGCAAGCGCTTGATCATGTTAATCCCAGATTTTAAGTATTTATGTTGATTACAAATTCTATGTATGCATTGCTACTTTGTGTTAAACTATTGTCGTTAGTTGGCCTAGTAGATGCATTTCCTTAGGTAAATGATTATCCTCTACTACCATGAGCCTAGGTATTGTTGTGATTTAGAGTTCGTGGATGAGCTCTTGTCACTTAGTAGTTGCGAATTAATTGCTTAGCCATGCTTAGCTTCGTTAGAATGGGCGTTATCGACTTGTCGATAACCTTGATCACATAAAACTTATTATGATTATGATTTCCACCTTGTGCCATGTCTATTTATGAAAACTAAAACCTAAAAACAAAAGATTTAGACTTGGGCACAATGGTATGATTGGTGTGCTTTTGGGTGTGATCGAATGGTGCCCGGTCATTAAGGACCGAGTTACTTGCGCCATCAGATCGAGCCTTTTGCGTGCAACCACACTAGAGGGTATGGGACCTCTCTTGACTTAGTACTTTGGCGTATTGGCTTCGGTCGCAGGAGGTCGCAGGAGGGATGGTGTTGGGAGCATTGTAGTGTCCGAAAGACTTCACCCGTGATGGGATTTGTTGTCTTTCGCTTGCAATGTAAGCGTATGGTGTTTCTACCCATACGAGCTGCTCGTGGTTGATACACAATATTGGAAAAAGTCTCGAGGACTTAGTCGTACAAAGATACCTTCTAAGTGTGCTTTGTGGCTTAAAGGCGGTCCAAGTGTGGGTACATTGGTACACCCTGCAGGTTAAAACTATTCGAATAGCCTTGTCCTAGGTTATGGACACGCTCGATACGCCTGGGAACTAGACTACAACCTTTAATTAAAACTTGATGGGTGGTACGAATCGGGATTCGTATATGTTGTGGTGACTTTTGGGATAGTCACTTGTGGTTACTTGTATGTATCTTTATTTCACTGTTATTTTGACAACAAAACAGATTTGCCAACTTGCTTTTAAATGTATTACATTATTGCAAATAAAGTCGGCTTTATGCAAAATGAGACATACAACCTCCACCTAAATAAGCTTGCATGTAGTTATGAATAGGTCCGCTATTCCACACGCTCGCCTTGCGAGTACCTTTGTGTACTCGCCACCTTGCTTAAATGTAATTGTTGCAGAGGAAGAAGGTGAGCTCGAGGGGCCTCACTTCTGTGAGTTGTGCTGTGGTAGCTTGCGAGGCGTCTAGCTTGGCGGCCCGATCGGTTGCCTTGTGGGTGGTGTGGCTAACCGGTCGACTTTTGTTCTAGCCATCTTATGGCACCTTCTGCTTCATTGTCATTCTTGTATATTGTTCTATTGGGCCATCGGCTCTTTTGTAATAACTTTGCTTTATGTTGGTCGTGGATGAGCTTAGTGACGAATGCTGTATGGAAATGATGTGTAATTTTGTGATGGTGTGCATATGCTGCAATTCTGGGAAGCATATGTCCATCGAGGCTTAGAATGTTTAATTAGTAATGCTAGAACTATTTGGAGGTTAAGTGTTACTAGTTAAATATTCCAGGTCCTCACATCTAAGGCATGTTTTCTTGTAGGTCAGTCGGAAGGTATCCCACTACCATGTGATCAAAATGATTGGTCTCATTGAGAGCTTGAAAGCTTGGTTTTCCCTTAGTCAAGAGTTGACTATCGATGTGATTCTCCAATCGCTCCCTGCGAGCTTTGAGCCTGTCATATTGAATTTTCGTATGAATGGCATGGAGAAGTCAATGACCGAGTTATACGGCATGCTTAAGGGTGCTGAGGAGAGCATCAAGAAAAGTTCTAATCGTGTGATGATGGTTCAAAAGACTACTAGCTTCAAGAAGAAGGGTAAGTCAAAGGGAAAGGCAAAGGAAAAACTCAAGATGAGATCGAGAGTCTCAAGGCTAAGCTTAATAAGCTCAAGCTGGGTCCTAAGCCTAACACAGAATATTACCATTGTCATGAGACTGGGCATTGAAAGAGAAATTGCAAGAAGTTCTTGGCAGAGATGTAAAAGAACAAAGGAAGTAAGACTACCAGTTCAGGTATAAATGTTATACAAATTAATCTTGCCACTTCTCCGACCAGTTCTTGGGTATTTGATACCGGATCGGTTGCTCATATTTGCAATTCGATGCAGGGACTAAAAAGGAGTAGAAGTTTGCCAAGAGGAGATGTTAATCTTCGCGTGGGCAATGGAGCAAGGGTTGCTGCATTAGCTATTGGCACTTTACCATTAGTTTTACCCTCAGGATTAGTTATGGAACTAAATAATTATTATTATGTTCTAGCCTTAAGAAAAAACATTATTTCTGCTTCATGTTTAGGAGTAGAAGGTTATGAATTCAGAATAAAGAACAATCGTTGTTCAATTTATTTTGAAGATATGTTTTATGACCATGCTCCATTGGTGAATGGATTGTATGTTTTGAATCTTGAAGATGAGCTCATAAATAACATTAATGCTAAGAGACTTCGACCTGATAATATGAATCCCACTTATATTTGGCATTGTTGACTAGGTCATATAAATGAGAAACGCATGATGAAGCTCCATAAAGATGGTCTTCTAAACTCATTTGATTTCGAATCATTTGAATCTTGTTTACTTGGTAAGATGACAAAAGCATCTTTCATGACCAGAGGTGAGAGGCGAGTGACTTGTTGGGCCTTGTACATACGGATGTATGTGGACCAATGAGCACTTCGCCGAGGTGGTTTTCAAGATTTCATAACTTTTACTAATGATTTTTGTAGATATGGCTATTTCTGTTTGATGAGATATAAGTTGGAATCTTTTGAAAAGTTCAAAGAATTTCATAATAAAGTACAAAATCAACTTGGCAAGACAATCAAATGTCTACGATCTGATCGTGGAGGTGAATATTTGAGCCATGAGTTTGGTGACCAACTGAAGAGGTGTGGAATTGTTCCACAACTTACTCCAACAGGAACGCCTCAATGGAATGGGGTGTCGGAACGACAGAACCGAACATTGTTGGACTTGGTTCAGTCAATAATGAGCCAATCTGATCTTCTATTGCAATTCTGGGGATACGCTCTAGAAACAGCTACTTTCACTTTGAATAGGGTTTCATCAAAAACTGTGGAAACGACACCATATGAGATATGGACCAGGAAGAGTCCTTGATTGTCTTTTCTCAGGATATGGGGTTGTGAGGCGTATGTTAAACATTTGACGTCTGACAAACTCTTACCCAAGTCTAATAAGTGTTTCTTTGTGGGGTATCCTAAGGAAATTAAAGGATACTACTTTTATAATCGTGATGATAACAAAGTGTTTGTTGCCCATAATGGTGTCTTCTTGGAGAAAGAGTTTCTTTCCAAAGGAGCCATGGGAGCAAAGTGCAACTCAAGAAATTCTGAAAACATCTAAAAATGTTTCAACTCCTATCGAACCTCACAGATGAACAAAATATTGTTGAACTCGTTGATGAAGCATCACCCACGAGATCTAAAAGGCTATATCAATTGCATATAAGGTATGAGCATGACGTATTATTGTTGAATAATGATGAGCCTAAAACTTATTCGGAAGCGATGGTGGACCCAGACTCTGAGTCATGGCTTGAGGCCATGAGATCCGAAATAAAGTCCATGCATGACAATCAAGTTTGGAACTTGGTTGATGCACCTGATGGTGTTACGACTATTGAGTGCAAGTGGATTTTTAAGAAAAAGATAAATATGGATGGAAATGTTCATATTCATAAGGTACAACTGGTCGTGAAGGGTTTCAGATAAATTCAAGGTGTTGATTATGATGAAACCTTCTCGCCTGCCGCTATGCTCAAGTCCGTCCGATCATTCTAGCTATTGCGCATATTTTGACTATGAGATATGGCAAATAGATGTCAAAACGGCTTTCCTAAATGGAAACCTAAGTGTGGATGTGTACATGACACACCGATGGTTTTGTCGATCCAAAGGAAGTCGGAAAGGTATGCAAACTTAATAAGTCCATCTATGGATTAAAGCAAGCATCTCGTAGTAGGAACATCTGCTTTGATGAAGTGGTCAAAGGGTTTGACTTCATCAAGAATGAAGAAGAACCTTGTGTTTACAAGGTTAGTGGGTGCAAACTTGTGTTTCGATATTGTATGTAGATAACATACCATCGGTCGAAACGACATTCCTATGCTTGAATCGTTAAAGCTTCATTGAGAAATAGTTTCTCTATGAAAGATTTAGAAGATGCAACATATATTCTTGGTATAAGGATCTATAGAGATAGATCTAAGAGGCTAATTGGATTAAGCCAAGATGTGTACATCGATAAGGTGTTGAAACGGTTCAACTTGCAAGATTCTAAGAAATGATTCTTGCCCATGTCACATGGTATTAATCTTAGCAAGACTCAGTGTTCTACGACCACTGATGAGTGAGACAAAATGAGTAGAATCCCATATACTTCGGCTATAGGATCTATCATGTATGCCATGCTGTGCACACGACTAGATGTGTCATATGCTCTAAGTGTTACGAGCAAATATCAGTCAGATCCAGGTGAAGGTCACTAGATAGCAGTCAAGAATATCCTGAAGTACTTAAGAAGGACTAAAGATGCATTCCTTGTATTTGGTGGTGAGGAAGAACTGTCGTAAATAGTTACACCGATGCTAGTTTTCGAACCGATAAGGATGACTACAGATCGCAGTTTGGGTTTATGTTTTGTTTGAATGGAGCAGTAAGCTAGAAAAGTTCCAAGCAAGGAACGATTGCTAATTCTACAACAGAGGCTGAGTACATTGCCGCCGTAAGCCGCAAAGAGGTCGTATGGATTAGAACGTTCATTAATGAACTGGGTGGTGAACCACGGAGGTCCTGATTTTGGCTCGGTCTTTCGATGAGAAGGTAGGTTCAGTAGTAGTTGCTCAACTCTCACGATCCTGGATACAAACTCGCAAGGCTCAAACCATGCAATCGCCGAATCGCCGACAGTCATTATCAACCGCGGTACGAATACCCTTGACTCGATCACTAAGATCGATTCCTACATACACTGAAGAAGCACACAAGAACAAGATAAATAAGCAATCTGAAATTGTGAATAGGAATTGAATGTATTGATAAGTGGGGTTTCTAAGAACAATATCGCTATTGATCTCGCCGACTAAGAGGACAAAGAATAAAGTAGCAAAGCTAAACTTCAATCAACAAAACCCAAAGAACTAAAGGGGATGGCGACCACTATGTATAGAAGGAGGAGGGAGGGGTGGTGGTACTGTTCATGCATGAACAGTATCTGCATGAACAGTATGGGCCATAGGGTTTCTATCCGAATTACAAGGCCCACGGCCCAAATAGGTGATGTAGCACCTTCTTTCGATGATTACAGTGCGTACAAAAGGAATTTGGAGGTAAGACTGCATCCGTTTGAAAGAGGACGAGATAATCTTTCAATCAAGTACTTGTGGACCTCAAACGGAGTCCGTATACAAAAGTTATACACGCTTGAAGTCGAGTCGTCTCCGAGGCCAAATTTGATTCCGTAACGTGTCCAACTTGAACTCTGCTTGGCTTGGACACAAAGTGACGTGGAAACCTTCCTTGTACCATGACATAGAGTAACGGTCGATCTAGAGGGTTGATGTCCTCATCATCCTCCCTTTCTTGCATTTGAGTCATCCTCGACTCAAGCTTATCCTCTAGTTCCAAGAAAAGCTTCAAAACTTGTAGCAACGCATGCTCATCTTCTTGCAAAATGTTAGGAACAGCGAGTGGCAAACAAATAGAGAAAACTTTGCAAAGTAAATGTGAGTGTGCATGCATCAAATCAAGAAAGCTACATTTTCTCATAGCATTCACTTTGCAATTCAATTTGCAAATATAAGTGAAATATATAGTAAAGTTATTCATCGCTCGTGAATGGGCAAAGACAACAATTGAATTCAAAGTGCACAAGTCATTAACATAATCATATTTCAATTGAGCAATAGCAAATGCATCTAGCAAGGGTGAAAAGATTTGTAAGTTCTTCCATACTTCAACATCATTATACTAATTGTCAATACTAGATGGTGCAATAAGGGATAAACACATAGGGATTGAATGATCACTAAATTTTATTCCTCTCATAATGAACAAGATTCAAAGACACAAGAATTGTTGTTCAAAATAGCAAGCTTCAATTCATCCATGTGATCACAAGTTATACATATCGATATACAAGAAATTGATTGTCTACACCATAATCTCCAATTAATTTAAAACAGAGGTGTAGGTGCTAGATAGAGAATTTAGAGATGAAATTTTAGAAACTTTCTCCATGGCACTTTCCAAACTAACGGCTCATTAAGCATGATATAGCACAATGCATCACAGAAGATATTCTATCAAGTACTTCCTTATGTGTAATTAATTCGACATATACAAAATTATGTGAATTCAGATTAGCACATGGTTCATTCAAGTCAACACATAGAATATCAAAAGATTGCACTACAAATGTATATACTCACAAGGTTTCTATGTCTTCATCAGAGCATCAAATCAAGACTTTGGCATTATCGTCCTCATCGACATCGTAGGTACCTCAAACTTCTCCTCTAATGACATAAGATGTGCCGATCACCCTTCCTCTCTTCAAGCCGCCTGCGGTATCTTTAGATGGAATAGAAGCCAAAACAATGTCGCATTTTCAAATACCTTAGATTGCACCTCGCTTGTGATCGTGGCTAGTGGAGGTACAAAACAACATTGCAATTTCTTCTTCATCCGCTCCTATATGTACATAAAGTGGTACTCAATATTCGACCACCAATGTTGAACATCACCGATCAACACATCCTTATCATGCTCATCTTCTCATAAGGATCAAGGTCATGACTTTTAAGATTGAATGTGATGCTAGCGGATTGGGATAGGTGTTGTATTGATTCAAGAAGGTAAACCATTGCATATTTCAGCGAGAAACTAAATGGGCCTAGTTTGAATTATTCTACCTATGATAAAGAATTGTATGCTTTAGTTTGTGTGCTTCAAACTTGGCAACGTTATCTATGGCCCAAAGAATTTGTTATACATTCTGATCATGAATCGCTAAAGCATATTAGACTCTCATATTGAACAAGATTCAACACACAAGAATTGTTGTCCAAAACAGTAAGCTTCAATTCATCCATGTGATCACAAGTTATACATATTCGATATACTGTAAATTGATTGTGTACACCATAATCTCCAATTAATTTAAAATAGTAGGTGTACGTGCTTGAAAGAGAATTTAGAGATGAAAGTTCAAACTTTCTCCATAGCATATTCTAAACTAATTGGATCATTAAGTATGATATAGCACAAAGCATCAGCAGGGGATATTCTATCAAGTACTTCCTTATGTGTAATTAATTCGACATGTGCAAAATTATGAGAATTCAGATCAGCACATGGTTCATTCAAGTCAACACAAGGAATATCAAAAGATTGCACTACAAAGCGGTATATACTCACAAGTTGCTCTAAGTATTGCCGTAGCACAAAATCAAGACTTTGTCATTATCGTCCTCATCGCCCAATGTAGGTACCTCAAGCTTCTCCTCTAATGGCATAAGATGCGCTAGATCATCGCTCATCTCTTCAAGCGTCTCGCAGCGTATCTAGAGATGGAGTATGAGCCAAAACAATGTTAGCATTTTCAGCTACCTTAGGTCGCACTCGCCAGGATCGTGGTTGGTGGAGGTACAAATTGACGCTGCAATTTCTTCTTCATCCGCTCCCATGTGTACATGAAGTGGTACTCCGATTCAACCACCAATGTTGAACATCACCGATTAGTGACGCCCTTGCAATGGTCATCTTCTCATAAGGATCAAGGTCATGTCTTTCAAAATAGCTTTCCAACATAGTAACCCATAGAAAGTAGTCCAACGACGAACTCTCGGTGAGTGGTAATATGTATGCAGTAGTTGTTTCTTTAAATTCAAATCACCTCACATGACATTGTAATCTACCAATTTCAACCAACCTATCATTGTTAGTAGAAAACAAGGAACAAATCACAAGTATATGTTCCTATCAACTACTAAGATCCGAGGCTCAAATCAAGTCACTCACACTCAAGCTTATACCAAGTTCTTACAAGTTATTACCAATGCCGCAAGGAAGTGGTACAATCGGTGGTCGGTTCGTGATACTCTCACTGCGATTAGCCCAATGATTGCAGGAACGATACTTGCTGAGTTAGTAGGAAGTGGAGCTTGGAATGCTGAAATATGGTAGCAAGGATCAACAATAATCAAATCAGTTAATGCAAGTGTATGTACGCACACACAAAGATAATTGTGACTTGATGTAAGCAATGGAAAACCTCACAATAAGTGCTAGGAGAGATGCTAGCCAACTACTCAAACTTCTGTAAAGAGCACAAGATTTTTCACACGACGTAGAGCACAAAAAACAGCAATATAGGTGCAATGCAAACAGCCCTCTAGATTGAGCAGAAACAATAGTTAGTCTCAAACGATGAAAAAGCATAGTTTTATATGGCTTATATATGCTCGTTTGACAGGTTTCGACGAGATCTACAACTTTACAGTTGAGGCGAACTCCAAATTCTGAAAGGAAGGCCGAAGGAAACGGCAAAAACAGAAACCAAAAATTTGCAACGCGAATTTGGGGCCGAAGATAGCCGATTTTGGAGCACCTGGAGGGCAACAAGTGGCTTAGGTAGAAAGAATGTGTCTTGTCATTAGCTTAGAAATGAGCATAAGAACGTCAAAAACGGACACCGTATGCAAAAATTATGCTAGTTTTACTGAAGGTGCCTCGGAAACGGAATCCTACTTGGACTCAAACCGCCTCGGTTCAAATTTGAAATTGTTATATCTTTCAAACCCGGGGCCAAACTTGCTGAATTTTTTGTGGAAGCTTGTGGTTATATGTAGAAGCACTCCACCAATTTTCACGCACTTTTCTTTTCTCTTTTTCTATTGTTTTCTATCGTGGCTTTTATTCTATGCGGCTACCTCTTTTCTTCTAATATTTGGTCGGCCCTAGTATTTGACGAAGTCACAAATAACATCAACTCTTCCAAAAGATCACAACAATCCTCTTGGTTTTTTCAGATTAACAACAAGATTTAATTTTCTATTTTTGGTGCAGATTAGAAGAGTTCTAACTCACGAATTTTCTATTTTAGATGCAAAAATTAAGAACCCTAAACGAACGATCACAAAGTGAAGGAAAACATGAGAAGCAATCTATACAATGACCAACTAGACAATAACCGAACTAAAGATCAAGAACTAGACACGCACGATGCAACCAATGATTTAACAAGCAAAATATTGAAAAGAAAATTGCAATAGCTCAAAGGGGTTCAAGATGGATAATAGATGCAATAATTTTTGGGCAATTTTCTCGGACTCTAGGTATGAAAATGAATCTACTACTAGAAAATCAAAACTCTCACCGATCAATCAGAGCTATGATACCACTTGGTGAACCACGGAGGTCCTAATTTTAGCCCGATCTTTCGATGAGAAGGTAGGTTCGGTAATAGTCGCTCAACTCTCACGATCCTAGCTATGAACTCGCAAGGCTCAAACCACGCATCGCCGAACTACTCGACAGTCGTTATCAACCGCACGAATACCCGGTTGACCTGATCACGAAGATCAATTTCTACATACACCGAAGAAGCACGCAAGAACAAGATAAATAAGCAATCTGAAATTGCGAATAGGAATTGAATGTATTGATAAGTGGGGTTCCGAAGAACAATGTCGTTGTTGATCTCGCCGACCAAGAGGACAAAGAATTAAGTAGCAAAGCTAAACTTCAATCAACAAAACCTGAAGAACTAAAGGGGATGGCGGCCACTATATATAGGAGGAGGAGGGAGGGGTGGTGGTACTGTTTATGCATGAACAGTACCCGCATGAACAGTATGGGCCCTAGGGTTTCTATTCGAATTACAAGGCCCGCAGCCCAAATAGGTGACACAACACCTTCTTTCGATGATTACGGTGTGTACAGAAGGAATTTGGAGGTGAGGCTAGATCCGTTTGAAAGAGGACGAGATAACCTTTCAATCAAGTACTCGTGGATCTTAAACAGAGTCCGTATACAAAAGTTATGCACGTTTGAAGTCAGGGCTGTTCTCGGAGGCCGAATTGGATTCCAGAACGTGTCCAACTTGAACTCTTGCTTGGCTTGGACACAAAGTGACGTGGAAACCTTCCTTGTACCATGACGTGGAGTAGCGGTCGTATCCGGAGGGTTGATATCCTCATCATCGGGTGTGGTTTCGAGTGCCTGCAGTCTAGTGGATCTCTATTGTGATAATAGTGGAGCCATTGCACAAGCTAAGGAGCCTAGATCGCATCAAAAGTCCAAACACATACTTCGACGATATCACATCATTCATGAGATCGTTGAAAGAGGTAATGTGAAGATATGCAAAGTGCACACGGATTTGAATATTGCTGATCTGTTGACAAAGCCTCTCCCGTAACCTAAGCATGAGGCGCACACAAGAGTTATGGGTATTCGATACCTGTATAATTGACTCTAGTGTAATTTGGTGATATGCTCTAGAGGAAATCATAGAGATGATTGTATCATGTCATTATTTATGAGTTATTGAATAAATGTTATTCTGTTCCTTGAATGAATCATCAGTTATATAGATCAATGAGTATGTGACTTGTTGGTGAAACTCTTTAACTTATATGATGTCGTTCTAAAAGTATCCTCGATCGAATGTCACCGTCAAAACACCGCTTACTCGCGACCAAAGACATGTAATAATTGATGACCATGTTTCACCGGTCATAGATATGGGGATATCGAATCAATAATGTGAACGCATGTTAGAGAACATGGGGTTGGATATACCCACCTTGAGACATTATTGAGATTGTTATGATTCTATGTATCATTAGTTGGTCTCAAGCAATGATGATGTATAATCCTTAGACTCGATATCAAAGATGGTTCCCTACATGTGTAATAGCACTCTTGGGGTTGCCAAACGCTACTCATAACTAGGTAGTTATAAAGATAGCTTTCGATATGCTATGAAACATGTGGAGGGATGTGATGGTCGATATGGATTTGCCCCTCCTAACATAACGGAGAGATATCTCGGCCCTTCAAGTGGTCGGATAAAAAAGTGCATGGTCATAGTCACTCGTGGTCAAGAGTTCGACCACATAAGGTTATTCGATACTCGATCGAGAAAGTATTGAACAGTCCATGGATGACATATATCTCACCGGAGTTCAAACCGGATATCGTGAGGCAAAGGAGAATACACGAGTAGGTCGCTTAGTTCGATCGCCATGCATCGGTTGTATGGAGATATGAGCTGGTCGTAGACTGGTCGAACGTAATCACAGAGTGGTCAAAACCTGGTCGTAAGGAGTTACGAACTAGTCGAGACTAAATACGAACTAGTCGTATATAGTTTCAAACTGGTCGTACTTAAGTACTAACTAGTCGTAAGGAGTTACGAACTGGTCATACTTAAATACGGACTGCTCGTGACGAGATACGAGCTAGTCGTAAGTGATGACGACTTGGTCGTAGATCATATTTCATTAAGGTTCGTCCGATATAATTTGTGTGTATTCGGGAATCGTTATGTCCTGCTAGGGACCGCTACGACTCATGGTCGAAAAAGGGTTTTCGAGTCACAACTGATTACACATAAACCTAACAGATCACATACTTAACGGGTGGAACAAACCAATATGAATACGATTCGTCAAACGTGTTCGGATAGGATCCGTCATGGGGCACTATATATATAAGGAGATGCTTGAGGCTATTATGAGTAGGCGAGAGACGTGAGTTGCTCCATCGAAACCCTAGCCACCATCTTCCTAAGAGCCCTACCGTGCGACTTGGTGCTAGCACACTAGTGTTCGGTTGTTCCTACCCTGGACGTGTGGATACCGTATAGGCACTACTACGGTTGCTGTTGAGCTTGAGGACGATCCGCGATCTTCACAAGGAACATTAGAGGTTGCTGGAGGAGACAATCAACTCGTGAGGACCCTGGATGGTCGACTACGACTCTTCACCGACGTGCTCTTCGTTGGACCAGGCTACTCCAACTCATCTTCCGCTGCACTGCGCGTCTGGTGGTAACGATATGTGATCATCTACTTACTTGGCATCCTGATTTACGTGGTAGAATTTTTGAATTGTTGCTATCGTAGTCTACCCGTATCCCTTCAAGGGACACAACACTTGAGATCATGCAAGAGACAAGGGCTTTTTTCGATAGGTTCAGGTATTCTCTTGATAGAATAATAACCCTAGTCCTATGTTCTTGTCTTGAATGAGTTCATAGAGTGAAACAAGATATCAAGACTAAGTCTAATGGCTTCTGTATGTCTTGAATCTTTCGAACCTCTCCCTTCTGTCTACTGGCACTATCCCATATAAAGCATATGAAGGGGTGACAGTTGTTGTGTGTAAGGAGGCGTCTTGCTGGTTGCTTGAATGGGCACGTTGGTTATGGTTGTTATCGGAGAGACATCCTCCTACATGTTCGCATCACGATTATGTCGCATACGAGAGAACTATATACGGTTATGTTAGAGATAAACTGCACGTGTATTAACTATCACGCGTGAATGAGTGTAGTGTACAGAGTCTCTAGTAAGGTCCACATATATGTGGGTTTTATCAACTATAGACTGGTCATAAGAAGACCTGATCGTATCAAATCTTAACACCATAAAGTGGTCGTAACAGACCTTATGACCATAAGGTGATCACAATCTTCTCTGGTCGTTGTAGATACTAACGACTAGGGTATCTTCGAGGGCTATTTAAGAATACAATTATCCATAATAAATGTTATAGGTAATTAGTTTCATTAATTAAGAATTATTGAATTCTAGTCAGTTGAACCAGCCAGGCCATGCCTAAACAAGTCCATGCTGGCACGAGCCATGCCGTGTTGGCCGGGCCACCCATTTACCACCTCTAGTTGTTGCATCGATCAATTTCTTTTTCCCAGTTGCCGTAGCTCGAGGCTCCAGCTGTAGAACTGACATGTATTGGCATACTTCTATTCAATCGAAATTGCATTAGTGCCCTTCACTTAGACGGCATTAGCGATCAACTATTAGGGAAAAGAGAGAATAAAATGTTGTTTATTCGCTAGTTTCTGGCCATGCCCTGAGACACATGGCATGTTTGGTTTATAGCTAACTTTGTCATAACTAGGCTTAGACAAAATGTGGCATGTCACAAAAAGTGCAGCCAACAAAATGTTTCCCACAAGTTGAATTCGAATCTATAACATGTGGTCTGTAGGGCTAAGAAAATGTGACAAACCACAATTACGGCAATGAACCAAATAATTACCTAAGCAACTGTGGCTTGACTAAAGTTGGACGTGCAACCTTGGCATCAAACCTAACATGTGGTCCATAGGGCTAGAAAAATATGACAAACCAAAATTGTGACAATGAACCAAATAGCTACCTAAGAAACGTGGCTTGACTAAAGTTAGACGTGCAACCCGCCTGCAATATCCCCTAAAAACTTGCCATACCGCTCCACAGCACAACACATTTAGGCATTCACACAATCATGCTATTCGCAATCTGTCACTGGTTAACTAGACACTATCAAATCACAAGGTAATGCAGAATAACATATCCGGATATCAATAACCAGCAGATCGATCAAGAAATGGGCAATAACCATCACATGATATAAACGAAACAAGACACTGGCACACCGTGACTCGGAAGGTTCAGGCATACGATTTGCTTTGAAATTAAGCAACAGGTTATGGTCCCAACCTGGTGGTTTGCCACACAGATAGAATTATACGTACTGTACGGTTACATTCATAAAGGGATAACAGTGGGAGTTCCCAATTCAGATAAAAGCAGATAACAGTGGCGTTCTTCATCCCGTGCTACAGCACACCAGGATCAACATCAGTTTCCAAACAAATAGCCCAGGTAGAGAGCCACCACCAGGTTCATTATGGACCTTAGTCGAAGGACGACCCTGCAAGTGCCATTCCAATTATGGTCTCTGAGTGGGGACAGATCGTAAAATTGTACGCTAG